>VXBI01004676.1:73025-87732 GCA_013397375.1 Toxostoma redivivum | reverse complement strand
CCATTAAAAATGAAACTTTTTTTTTTTTTTTTTTTTTTTTTTTTTGCGCATGAATGACACTGAAAAATGTTTTTTGTTTAACTATTTTACCTGGCACTGGATCCTGATGTACTCACTCACATCCTAATACTGAAGGATGCTTCTTATTAGGCCTTTGTATTAGGTACAAGCCTATCTGAAGAGGTGTTACCATTCTGATCACCATGAGCACTTTGGGTCACATTAAATTGCTCCCTTTGTCTCTCTTTGCTGAGCTGTGAGCAGAGGTATCTGCCCAGCAGACTGTTAACCTGACATAAATTATCAGACAAAGCTACCACAACAGGAGGAGGAAGCTGAGGAAATGTGTGGGCTAGCAATCACCAAGCCTATTAAACTGCTTCAAAATCCCACCCTTTGGATTCGCAATTTCTCATGTTTTGGCTTGACCAAGAGGCAGGTTGGTGAAGCAAGAGGATCTGTGAGAGTGTGAAAGGGATGACCCTGGAAACAAAATATTGGTTTTACATCGCAGGGTATCCGTTACAGGAGAATTTCCTCTGGCGCCAGCAGGTATTTGAGCAGGCATCTGGATGGATCCCAAAGGGGGGAAGGAAATGGAGATGGAAGTTTTTAGAGGGGATCAAGATGTTAAGCCTTAAAACAGTTTGAATGACCCACAACAACTAACTTGCAAGGTTTTATCTGCGAGATGACTTTTGGTGATGTGGGGGGTTAGGGTTAATTTCTTTTTTCTTTTTTTAATTTTTTTTCTAATTTTTTTGCATGTTGGTGGGGAATTCCAGCCAAGATTGAAGAAGGGAACCAGCAAAGGAATGCAAAGTCCACTCTCGATCAGTGATGAGGAAAATCATCTGATCCATCGCAGCCTCCTTTTCTCTGCCCAGGACACACTGATCATAAAGCTGATCCTGAGAGCTCTTTGCTGCATTCCCAGTGCTTTTCAAAACACTGTTAGTGGTATTGCTAACTGCAATCACAAAATATTACTAAATTGATTGGTCAAATTTTAACCTGCAGGCAAATTTTGTCAAATATTTGCTCCCCTTGGGCTTGGGAAAGAAAATCTTCCTTGGGGGTCTGAAGGCTGATTCATTAAATCTGAGCTGTCTGCTGAAGTGCTCAGTAAAAGTGACTCTGATTTATTTGGATTTGTCAGTATAAAGGTCCCTGGAGACAGATATTTATCCTATGGGATTCTTGACAAATTGGCCAAGTGGTCTGGGCAGTCCAGAAGGAGAATGGTCTTCTTTGACCCCTCACATGACCAGAGAACAGGTAATTACTCCCCCAATCACAAACACGCACTGAAATCACATT
Source organism: Toxostoma redivivum (assembly GCA_013397375.1). Lineage (NCBI taxonomy): Eukaryota > Metazoa > Chordata > Aves > Passeriformes > Mimidae > Toxostoma > Toxostoma redivivum. The sequence goes on along the minus strand of VXBI01004676.1, from coordinate 86,412 downwards.
GTTGCCAAGACTTCTCTCCCCACCCAGAATCTGGTTATCTGAGCTCAGACAAGGACTCAGCTCTGTACTTGATCTCACTGAAAGACACATCTGAGATGAAAGTATAGTCTATAGCTGTAGGAATAGGCAGATGAGAGTACATCCTCCTGAACTGGACCATAGGAAGAGTGTTTGTCCTGCTGTGGTCAGAATTTATAAAATACTTGATTGCAATGCTGAAGGATCAACTTGGACCCTAACTTTCTCAGTATATTTTAACACCCTCCCACCAGGGTGGACTAAGTCAGGCATCCTTCTAGCTGCAAAACAGAAGAGATTGAGCTTGTCAAAAAGAAGAGAAGGGAATTTGGTGCTGTTTTCTTACAATCCCACTTCTGTGACTTTCCCCACATCATAGTGTATAAGGTGGAGTAGTGTCTAGTGTCAATCCTTTCCTTTAATTATCCACTAGCCTGGCTGAGAGCTGTATAAACACATTATAGTCTCTTGCAAGAAACAGATACTGCAAGTGCAACCATCTTTCCCTTTTAACTCTGTCCTGCTTTTTGTGCTCCTCTGAATTTTATGAAATTGTTCAATAAAGTGCACATTGGCCCATTTTCTTTTTGGCTGACTTAAGCTACTGATTAATTTATAGTTGTCACAGGGAAAAAAAATGTGCACCTTCAGGACATGATTAAGGCCACTTAAGATCTATGTCGCCTCTCAAATTTGGGTAAAATAAATTCAGGATGCCACATTCAGAATTATTGTTCCAAATTACCAGAATAGAGTTGGTAAGAAAAACATAACTACAGGGAAGTACAGGAAAAAATCTGGGACAGCGACAGACTGTCTTGGAGTTAGCTTGCCATTACTTAGGGATTTTCACCTCTCAGCAAGAAGCTCTCCTCGCCATTCACACCCATGAGGTGAAAGAGAGGTTTGACTGATGTCAGTGTAGTAGCACAGGCCTGAAACATTCAAACTAGAGCTAAACAAGTTCAGTGGCAGCTGAAATAAATTATCAGAGGGAATGAAACACAGTGTGATGGAGAGTTCTGTACCAGGGACTGTCATTTGCAGGAGATGCACACAGATGAGTTAGTCTCAGCCTGTATAACAGTGGAGTATTTGGGCCCCAAATAAAAAATTCCATATTGTGTTCAGCATAAAAAATGGTGTGAAAGTAGCTAAAGTTCATATTAGAACCTCAGAAAGAAAAACACCATAGACTTTTAAAAGGCACTGAGGATGGGGGTCAGTCTTGTAAAGGTAACAGCAATGGTCTCTTTACTCTACGTGGTGGTTGGATGACTTCAACCCAGAGGTTTTGCCTAGCAATCTGTCTTGCTAAAAGTCAGGGTAAGATAAACTGTACTCTGTCTCTGATTTCTGCAAGAAAGAAAACAATTGAATGACTGGTCATTCATCACTGAGCCACCCTCCCCCCTCTCCAACACCTTGTATAGGGTTGTATATTCTGGAGCTGTTTAGCTTTCCTCATCCATTTCTTCAAAAGAAGACAAAAAATTCAAGTAGCAAGATATGTATTTTACAACTTTCGTGTAATAACAATAGTTCAGAATTGAAAGGGACAGGTCAATAAAGAAATAACTTGACTATTATAATTGCTTGCACATCATATCCTTTGTATCATTACATGCCACACGTTCAAGTAAGTTTAGTATCAATGGGCCTCCTGATATATTACAGGGCCCAGCCTCTACAACAGTGCTCATAAATACATTTACCTCTTCATAGAAGTTTGCATTCATTTTTGTATACTGAGGAGCTCAGACTCAGCTCAGATGTAGCTTACAGAGTTACAAACATGTAATTTGACACTCCAAATGAGGAAATTAGAGAGTATTATTTGTAAAATCTCTTTAGCAGCTTTAGTTAGACGAATTCTTTAAGTTGCTGAGAAACAAACCTGGATGGAACAAACTGCAAAACTTATAAATTTGCTGTGACACAAGCAGTCTGAAAAGGGAAAGGGTGGCATACAATGATGGGAAGCAAAAGTAGTCATGATATATTATTGTAGGAAAAAGCAGTACCCTGGTTGAGACAAAAACATCTAGGCTTGCTCTGATGAGCTGACTGTATGCTCAGCTATCAGGAAGAAAAGGAAGCTCTACTCCTCATTCTAACAAAGCCAGCTTCATTCTGCTTGTGGTACAAAGTTCTCTGCTTCAAGTGCCATTCCTGCCAGGCTGCTTCCCACAGCCCTGCAAAGAGATGCTTCAGAGCACATTATCCTGCACACAACAGGGTAAATACCGGGAAAGTCTTAGAAAGCTGTGAGGTGGAGTGGGAAACTAAAAAAAATCACTCAAGAAGATGGGCATAAAAGCTGGTTTCTCTACAGCCTCACTGCACCCTGAGAGTCTGCATTAGTTCATGGTTCAAAGAAGATCCTTCATGGAAGAGACAATTAGTTACAAAGAGGCATAAAGAAGCCTAGTAATGGATTTTAACTCTCCTAAGGGAATCCTGTGTTTTTACTGGGGAAGGATTACAGGAAACCAAAGTAACACTTTATTTTTCTTCACAGAGAGCTTGGGGACTTTGGAGTAATTTTTTGTCAATGGTGATTTGCTACTTGTGTTATAGTGTTACCAATGATGGTACTCCTGGTCTGTTTATTAAACGTTTGGCTTGTCAGTCATCACTACCAGGATCAAAACTCATTGTTTTTCTTCCTATGAAAGCAACTTTTCTATCTTTTGGAATTACTATGAGGTTGAGAGATGAGTGCTTTCATCTAAAATCAAAGTCAGCCAAGTATCCATTTTGTACGACATGTGAGCATAAAAATGTGCCAATGTAAACATCAGGTATCTGAGTGAAAAATGTTAATTGGCATTTCAAGAAATGAGGAGACATCACAAAGATATTTTAGGCTTTCAACATATTTGTAGTATTCTAACATCAATCATTTTCTTGCATCTATCAGGTTATTTATCTTAGCTACCCTCTGTATCCATTACCATAGTGCCTAAGCCCCTTGTAATGTTTCTGTAGGGCAGGAAAGTGTTCTCATCCCTGTTTCACTACTGAGAGATTGAAGCAGAAAGGATCCCACTTTTGTGGATACTTGGGAAGCCTGTAACATGTGAGAAAATCAATGCACATATGCCACGTCTTTGGCTAGAGTCTTAGTCAAAGAAGTGTTTGTTTCTTTTAAATTAGCCCGAGTTTGCACTTGGTTAATTTGCACCATAAATTGGAGAAACAAAGTTGTGTTAGACATGTCACTGAGCCACTGGCTATAAGACTAATTCCACCAACACTTAGAAATGCAGGAACAATCCAGGGCTTGCACCTCATAAAGGGCTCTGGCTGCACACTGCCATGGAGAGATGAAAGACTACAGTGAGTCGGGGCATGGGAGGAAGAGAAATAGAAAGTTGATGTGTTGTATTGCTATGGGTGATGCACCAGGCAGTTCACAGAGGCTTTCCCTGGAACTGCCAGTTCTTCAGGACAAAATACAGTTCTCACCCTGGAGAGCCCAAGCTGACCCCAGACATCCAAGTGTGCATTGACACTGTATGGAAGTTTGCACTGACTCCCCTTAAAGGCCCTGTGCTCAGACTGACTGAGCAGCGCCCCAGTGAGGGCTTTGCATACATGGAAAACCTTTTTGAGGAATTCATTCACAGTGTTAAGAGAAAATTTGTGGCTACAATGTTACACATCTTTTCCACTCTGTGGAAATTTCTGTCAATCCAGCTCCTAGTGGCCACAAGTACATCTTTGTTCAGGCCTTACAGAATACACATCAAGATACTTCTGCCAACAAATTTTGGTATATGTTAAATGGAATTATATGTGATATCTGCAAATTTTCTATCTAATCCAAAAGGCCTGCATGAGAATGAGAGACCTGCCTTATTTTGGTGCAAAATTTGGCAAATAGAGGTCTACTGTTCAGGGTGAAACAAGCTGAGAAGATATGGAGATTGAAATAGGGTATCAAAATCCTTCCTTACTGTTTAAAATCAGGAGGTTCTGGCTGACATATCTCTCCACACTAGTCTCAACCATCATCCCGTCTGATTTTAAAACATTAGCAAATACATATCTGAGTCCCATTCTGTTCTTTTGGAAAAAAACAGGGCTGCTTTAATCCCTTGGAACAGATGCCTTAACTTCCAGGCAGTTTTAAGAAACTTGCCTTTTCTGTTTGGGATAGACTCAGAGAAGCTCTTAGATGTTGTTTTGTACTTCTCTTTACTGAACTGCACAAGTGTGCTGGACCTGCTAACAGAAGTTCTGATGATTCATCTCTCTGTTTTCCTCTTTTAACCAGCTTTCCTTCTGCGTTAGTCACATGCCCAGTTAAGAACTGCATACTAGGGAGTCTGAGCATCACCCCAGATCTGAACACACAGAAGGAAAAAAAAGAAAAGTAGAGAGGAGAAAGAGAGCCAACCTACCTTCACAGTCTGTATTTGAGGCTTTTTCCTCCCTCACTGCTGTTCTTTTAGTTCTTAGGTCCTTTCTCAGCCTTGTGGGACTTCACTGCAACACGTTTATGGTCTTCTTTGTATGCTATCCCTGGTTCATTGTCAAAACTATTTTTTTCCCTCCAAATTACTTAAATAGACATTTATTATGTGCTTTTGCAATACCACTTTCTAAAACAACACCATTTTCTATATGTATTATGAACTACGATACGCACCATAAAATCAGAGGACTGCACTGTGGCAAAGTGCCATGACCCCACTTTGGTGATGTTCCAGGAGCTCCAATAGTCACAGTTTGTGAGGCATGTATAAGGCCTGTCAGAGTCAAAAGAAATGCACAGTGACTGTGGTCTTTCTGTATCACTTAAGTAGGATGTGTAATCTCCTTTCTCCTTTGTCTTGCCAGCTAACGTTCCCATTTCAGACTCATCCACAAGGCTTATGCTCTTCAGCTGACTACTGAGTCAGTTGAACCCCTATGTATGATCACACACGTGGATAGCTGAGTATTGCCAGTTTGCTGGTTTATTATATCAGTATTTTTAGCCAAAACATTTTTGCAGCTATGTCACTGCAGTTCAGCATGTGTTTTTAAAGGCCTAATGTGGCCACCTAGGGTAAAATGCAAAGCCCCTGTGGCAAATGGAGCTCGAGGGACTCCAGCAGCACAAATTGTGGCAAAGTCAATCTCTAATACAGTAAAGCAGCCCACAAAGAATAGTTTCCCCAATGTGATGTTTCACTTGGATAGGGACAAAGAACATAGCCCAACTTACTGTGTTTAATGATGGATGCTGTGGGAATCTGACTTTCAGAAACAGTGAGTGCTTTAAGTGAATAGGAATTTCAGAAAATCTGTGTCTACACACATCATGCCATAAACCATGTGAGTAATAAAATCTTACCAGAATAGCTGACATTCTTCCTGCCACTCCCCTACAAAATGTTCTTCTTTTCCAAACTTCTCTCTGAAAAAAATCTTTTATTTTCCAAAACTTGATCCAATGTGTGAATTACTGGAAGGCAAAGAGAACTTATTTCTTATCAACAAATTTCATTTCCTAAAGTCACAAAAATGCAAAGGATTGGCCAATAAAAAAACATCACAGAAAGAGATATTCAAAACAAAACAGTTATGCCTGCATTTTAATCCTTCAATGACTATTTTACATAAGATATATTGACTTTTTTGCATATTTCTCTTTTGACCACTTCATAAAAGAGTCTGCAGTTTACAATGTAAAAATATTTCAGGGACGCACTCTGGAAGCAATACCTAGTAATGGTCTCTGCAGTAGAGATGGAAGAGGATACCTCTTCTCACAGTCTGTGAGGAATAAATCATATAGGAATAAATTTGTATAGGAATAAATAATAAAAAAAACCATGACACAGCCACTTAGGTTTCACAGAATATTCTGAGTTGGAAGGGACCCTCAAGGATCATCAAATCCAACTCTCCAGTGAATGGCCCATACAGGGATCAAACCCATGACATTGGCATTATTAGTCCCACCCTCTGATCAACTGAGCTAATTTCTCCTAGGTTTTCTTCATAGAAGATGAAGGAGATTCACTAGCACACCTGTGAATAGTTCACTGAAAGCTTGGGCTGAGTACTCATATTAAGGATTAACTGTCTTGTTTCTGCATCAATAACTTCTATATCTTACATGCTTCTTGTTTCTTTCTTGTTTCTAAATCACAGCAAGACATTGCTTAACACAGCAGCAGACACAAAGCCCTCACCATAGATTTGGAAGAGGAGGGGAATGTGAGTCCTGCCAGGATTTGATGAATTGATGATTAAGACTTGTCTTAACTCCTGATTAAGACACTGACCTTGTTGTAGGTATCTCTCATAGGCATTAGGCTATTAAATCATGGCTTTAGCTCTGCAGAGGCAGTTTTTGCTATTCTTGTTTGTACAAGCTGTTTTACCTTGTGAGCAGTCCACTCATTTTTGTGGAGCCACTCAAGGAAAAGGTACCGGATGGCATAAGGCTGGGAGGTAAAAGTCTTCCAGTTATTACATGTATAGGTACTCCCTGTGGTAAACAAAAGCACTACTTACATTTGTCACAGATTTTGTCATCAATATGACAAAAAAAAGTTAAAATATTAAAGCTGGAATTAGGTATTTTGAGTTTTGCAGTGTTTTTTCAATATCCACTGAAGAATTTTTTCTTGAACTCCACTTCCCAGAGTTGGGTTTGTGATATTTCAAGGTTTAAAAACATCAAATGAAATGGAATTATGGCTCCTGCATAATTTTCTACATTATTTCTTGGATTTCTTGGAACTAGAGCTTATTACCTTTTAAATTTTCTAATCGATACGACTGAAATTTTTCTATTTGAGGTAGCCATAAAACCTTCAGTTTAAAATAAACACTGAAAGAATTATTTTTGGGTTGGGGTTTTTTCCTCACAATAAACTATTCCAGAAAAGACTTTCCTGAGAAGCTCTGATTTTTCAGGACTCTGAAGGAAGAGATTGGGAGGGACAGTGATGCTGATGTCACGTACAAACGTGTGCCCCTTGGCCAGTTCTCCTGGACAGCCTTTTTACTCTCTTGGCAATAACATTACTTCTTTTTTCCTTGTGTATTGTTTTATGTTATTCTTCACAATGTCTTTTATCTTTCAAACTAAAACTGTGACCAGAAACATATACACAGCACTGGAAATGAGATGTGAAAGGGTTTCAGACCCTTTCCACAAGCTATTGCACTGTTACAAACAATTTTGATCAATTTCCCCAGCACAGTCCATGCTCTACAATATCTTATATTATTAATACTATTAGTGTTATTTGTATATATTATATTATGGTATTTTTTCACTTAAAGTAGGTTAAAGTATGCTTTTAACCATTTCTCTTGGTGTCTGGGTGAGACCAAGCGTAATCAGGAGAAATTTCAGTGCAACCAGGATTTTTTTAAAGCAGCAACTTGAAAACACTAATGCAGTTGTACTTTTCTTACTGATTATTCTCAAATCTGACTGAATATGATTCATGCCCAGCTGGCTGCCTGTGGGTGACTTCCTCGGTTATTCTCCAAAGAATACACCTGTATTATACTTGGGCAAATAATTTAAAAACAAGCAACTGATAATGTTTTCCTCAGCTCTGGGTGATCTGAATTTCTTCTTGGGTGACTGTTTAATATGTAGTGAAAAAATGGAGCCATTATAAATGACACAGAAAAAGAAAATAAACCGAGCTGTGTCATGCAAAACCATTAACTACTTGCAGAAAGCTTGGCCTCAAGTCCCAAAGCTTTTCTTAAATTACCATGTTACTCCTGCATAAGAAAGGGAAGATTGGAGACATAAAAAGTGGGACTTCTTTTCTAGAGGGAAATTTGTAACCTGCCATAGACCAGCATAAGCCTGTGTGAGATAATATCTCTCATCTGACACCCTTCAGACCAGGCATCCCAAATCTCTGTACCCAGCACCCCCAGCATGTCCTAAATGGCCTGTCTAAGTGAGTCTATTACTTAATAAGAGAGGGATGCATGGTCCTGCATAACCAGAGCACTGCAGAGGAGAAAGTAATCTACAGGGTAAATCCACAGATTTGCACTGATGTTCCTCATGCCAGCATTTCAACTTCCTTATTAAAACATGAATGAAGATGCAAATGCACTGGAAGGGCCAGAAGGACTTTAGCTCCATCTGTCTTTCCCAGAAAGTTATTAACCCAGTGGCCAGTCTGTAGTACCAGTCATCTAACTGGAGAAGCAAGTGATCCCAGCATTATCTGGGTGGCTGCAGCCACCTCAGTTTTACCTTTCCCACAGGGCTCCCCCTTTCCACCCTGTCAGTCTCTACTCCAAATCAGGTGCTGTTCAGAAAGTCAGGAGGGCTGGGCTAAAGGTGAAGGAAAAAGGATTGAAACTGGGAGTCAGATTAGGGGTACAAGACCTGGGCTCACCAGGTGACACATAAGGAGCAGGAAGGTTGAAAACGCATAGCTTCAAGTCAAGGAAAAGCATGAATTCAAGTAACAAACAAATAAAGAAGTAGATTAGAAGATATGTTGTTTATTCAAGTCTGCCCATGCTGCCCCCCTTGGAGAGAGAATAATGGATAAATGTGTTAAGAGCATATAATAGTTTGTATGCATGCAGAAGTCAAAGTATATTATACTACATGTATAATATACACATATGTATAATATGTATGTAAGTGTACATCACATACATGCAGTAATCTCTGCAAAATGGATACAAAAATGTGTTCTCTGTCTCTTCAAATGTGTGTGGGTTTAATAGGTCAATTTTAATAACTCTGAGTATTTAAAAATGTAAAGAAGTAAAAACTACAAATGTGTTGAAATTCTAAAGGCTCATAGCCCACATGTATGCATATTTTTATATTCAGAATGCATACGTAGCAGAATACTAAAGGCATTTTTAAAAAGCCAGATCATTCCTTCTGCTTTTTACAACAAAAGTTCAGAAAGTACTAAAGTAATGTTAAAAATAATGATGGAAAGGCTAAAAGTATATATCGTTTTAGTTGTTTTGTCTTCTGGGAATTTTTGATGCTGAAATTTTGATGGAATTTTGTCCTCTCTGGTCACTCATGCTTAGAGACACAAGCAACTTCAACTTGGTTTTCTGCCATCCTTGCTCCAGTAAGAAAGAATCTTTTAGCTCAATTGTGACATCAATCACTTGGACTATAAATCTCTGCAATGGATATGGCCATTTAAATCTCCACCTGCACAAACAACAATCAGGCCTAGAAAATAAAGAGACTCATAAATCTCCACACTCGTGATTATTAATATTTTGGGTTTGCAAAGCAATGTTATTAAAAAAAAAAAGTAATTAATTAATTAGGACTAATATGCTGACAATCTGTTTAGTTTAGTTTATATACAGAGGAAACACAAACAGGGCACAGTTAACACAACATGAATTTAGAAGTTAGGGAATTCCCAAGAGCCCTGGGCTTGGAGATATGATATCTTAATGTACTTATCCTATTGTGAGTGGGAAGGTGTTATCTTTCAGACAAATGATAAAGAGGTGGTTTAAAGTTTAGATCTACTGTTTTTTCTTCTGGCTTACATGAGCCAAGGAAGAAAGATGGATCAAAAGATAGGCAAGACTTACTTGCTGGCTATCAAAAATCACACTCTGCCTCCTACTGAAAATTTAGTCTGCAGACAGTACATAGCACTCGGCAGACATACCATCTTGGCCCTCCACAGTTTTTGTTAGGTTTTTTAGTGCATTCAGAAAACCTATGTGAGGCTTACACAGATCAGCAAAAGACTTTTTCTGTGGCTCCAGTGACTTTGGATTACCTATGAAGCCACTGGTGACATCTGAGGCTGCACTTTTTTTCTGGAGCTACATGAATCCTCAGAGAAGCAGCTGAATAAGCAGAATTGCTCCTGCAATAAGAGCAATTCCTTTGTGTAGTCAAAACCCAGACTGCAGGGCAACCTGTGAGGTTTCAGGAAGAGTGTAAGTAAGGAAGGAGCTATGGGAGTAAGTTCCTGATTCACTGGCCTCTTTGGGCTCCAAATGTGGATTTAGGAGATTATTTTACATGCAGGGGCAGAACTGATAGCATAAGGTTAACTGCTTTCAAAATTCTGCTCTGTTGAGACTGAATACAACGTACAGAAGTTTGTAATGGCAGCATAAGTCTGTTCATTCAAATTACAGGGCAACCCGCTCACTCACACTTGTGGTAAAAGCACTGGGAATGTTTGGCTTCACGGGTTGCAGAACCCGGCCTAATGCCCTCAGTCCCACCGCTCCCACAGGAGGGGCCTTATCCTTTATCTCGCTTCTTTATTCAGGCAAAACCCCTGACTTTTGAGCATGCATGTATCAGCAGACAAAACAGTCCATGGGTGCGGCGGAATGAACCGCTGACATCTGCTCTGCACACCAAGTAAAGATTTCTTTCCTGTGGGAGCTCTACCATCCAATAACCACCACCCCGCCACGTTTCTTTCATTTCATGCCACCCATTTCATACACCCTTGCCACCCTGTCTCCACAGCCACACAAGCCCTCCCCAGAAGAATGACACTCTCTCTTGGCTCAGTGGGGCTCAAAGACCGCTGGGATCTTGGCCACTTGGCACACCTGCAGACCAGGAAGCTTCTGCAACATTCACAGCTGGGAGGACTCAAAGACCGAGAGGGACCGGGGCTTGTCGGACGTCACCCCGGAAGGCTGGAAAAAGTCAGATCCTCCTGCCTCCAGCCCCTGGGCTGTGACGGCAAGGTCCACGCTGCTGGCCAGGCAGCGGAGCACTCCCTTCCTGGAATATGCTACTAGCTGGACAGGATGCATTCGCAAATATAATCATCCACAAATCTCCCCCAGATTAGGTTACAGGACAGCGTTTCGACGGCACGCATTACAATGCTCCCTGGAAGGCTTGGCTGGTGGGTCTGCTGCTCTCTCTGCTCTTGACCCATTTTGGCTTTCATCAAGAATCATGACACCAGCTGCCTGGGTCATCTAGGAGGCAGAGAGGGGGAGAGCAACCCTGGGTTGTAAAGGGAAGTGGGGAAGGAGAAGAGAAGGAGGAGAAGGAGAAGGAGAAGGAGGAGGAAGGGGGAGGATAGAAAGACAGAGCAGGGGGAGAGAGAATAAGTGAGTTGTTTTAGTCCAGTTGTGAAGATTTGAATCCCAGTTCCGAGTTCTCGGCAAAGGCTTGCTGGGATACCTCATACCCTGTCCTGTGCAAAGGTCTGTGATTGGGGATGTGGTGTGCTCAGTGGGCAGGGCCCCTCCCCTGGGCTGGATCCGCCTCTCTTATCCCCCAGATAAATTACTAGTGTCCTCACTAAATTCCTCGGCTNCGAGAGCAACGAGGAGGGATCCAATGGCGAGAATGGCTCCCCTCAGAAGGGGAGAGGGGCCTCGGGCAAGAGGAAAAAAGCTCCCCCCAAGAAGAGTCCTTTAAATGGAGTGAGCCAGGAGGGAAAGCAGGTACAGAGAAATGCTGCCAACGCCAGGGAGAGGGCGAGGATGAGGGTCCTTAGCAAAGCCTTCTCCAGGCTTAAGACCACCCTACCCTGGGTGCCCCCAGACACCAAACTTTCCAAACTGGACACCTTGAGGTTGGCCTCCAGCTACATTGCTCACCTGAGGCAGATCCTGGCCAATGACAAGTATGAGAACGGCTACATCCACCCGGTCAACTTGGTAAGTCAGCCAGCTGGGGACAGTGCATGTGCATGGGGAGAGGTGGGCGACATGGGGCATGGGGCATGTGTGGGGACAAAATTGCTGTGCTTCTCATAGGGAGCCTGGTGCCAGTGGGGTGGAAAGCGGTACTGTACAATGAGACAGGCTCCCTGCTGCCCTGTGCCCTGAGCACCAAGCCTCCTAGGCCCCCTCTGCTGTTCCTAGTGATCCCTTCCAGGAGACAGGCAGCCACGCTGGCCACGCTGGCCACAAAAGCAGGGGCAGTGTTTACACTTTACTGCCCCAGAAACGACTGAGAAACCACAGAGGGTTGATGGCAGCTTTCTACCTGCAAGTGAGCAGGTATAGGAATTTGGGTAGAAAAGGGTGTGTTTGAGGAAGGTATTCTTATCCTGTGTTTCTACCCTAATGCTTCCTTACACAATACTGTCCCCAAGCCCTAGATTTTTAGACAAGGACTCTTGGGGTTCTGTGCTCAACTGCTCAAGTTTGCTGAGTCCAGGACATTCCTCCTATCCCATAAATTGGCATAGGGAAAATAAATACCAGTGCAGACTCCCCAGAGGAGGTGTCTGCCCCAGGCACACTCCACAATGCCTCTCCCTGGGCTGTGTGGTGTCCCTCCTGCTGCTTCCATCACATAAAGTTTTCCTGAGCAGCTCTGGAACTCCCGACTATACCCGGCCACCAGAAATATCCAGTTTCCAGTTCTAAAAATATATACAAATTATGTAAACCGGGGGTAAGCAAGATCTGCCTGGGCTCTTTTTAGACATACAGCCTTTACACTGCCCACACGTGCAGACCCTGACTCAGAAATGGATCACAGAGGGGAGCTGGGGACGTTTCACTGAGGTCAGGCTCTGCCCTTTGAGTTCTGGACTCTGGGGGAAAATACGCTATCCACTGTGTCAGCTGCTAAGGTCCTGGGAGACAATTTTTGATTAAAAACAAAATCCTCAGTGCAGCAACATAGTAAAAAAAATATAAGTAAAACAAAACCAGTACCCAATATAGATATAACCTCCCTCTTCTTCCGTACAGAGGCACACCAAAACATGCTCCTCGAGCCGCAGGAGGCCAGGGAGAGCGGCCGGGGGCTGCCGGGGCCCCGAGCAGCTCCTGCGCCCGGGGTAGCGCGACGAGGCGTGAGGCGGCTCCCGCGGGTCGGAGTCCCCACGCCGGTCACGACCAACCGCGGGGGGAGGCACGGCTACGGCGGGGTGCCCGCGGCGATTATGCCGGGGGGGATGAGAATACGCCGGAGCCAGGCGGCTCCTTTCTCCCTCCCTTCTGCCGCGTATCAGACGGGCTTCGCCGCCCCGTGGACGCCCGGTGGGGATCGCCGGGGCTGTGAGGCGAAGCGGCGTCAGCCGCCGGCAAAAGGCAGCACAGTCCTTGCCGAAGCCAGCGTCAACTGTCCCGGCCTGAGCCCCGCTGAGCGCTGCCCGAAGTGGGCTCAGTTGGGGAACGGCGGGCTCGGTCCCCCCAGACGCTCCCGAGCCGGACCCGCTGGCGGTATGAGCGTTGCAATGTGCATTTCTCCATATGTAACCCCCTTCCCACCCGTGTCTTTTCCTGGCTACAGACTTGGCCTTTTATGGTAGCCGGCAAACCCGAGAGTGACCTGAAAGAAGTGGTGAACACAAACCGCTTGTGCGGCCCGACGGCATCCTGAGCCCCGCGGCCGGGCCAGCAGCGTCCGTCCCGGCGCGGCCGGGCAGCGGGCGGC
>VXBI01004676.1:61973-72997 GCA_013397375.1 Toxostoma redivivum | reverse complement strand
GGCGGGCAGGGACCCGCCGCGGCCCCGCCGCTGTCCCGGGCCCCGGGCAGAGCCACGGGGAGAGCCGCTCTCCCGGCGCAGAGGAGACCAAATGTGCCCTAGCAAAGACTCCATCCACCCCGAGAGATCCTGACTATTTAACTTTATTAAATGCGTGTACAGTCGAGTGTTCTGCAACCACAGCCTTGCTGGTTCAAGAGCTACTAGAGAAAAGACAGAGATCAAACAAAACCTACCCCGCGTGTATCTTTTGTCTGAGACCTGTGAAATATGTAGATGCCTAGAAAAACTGACTTTGACAGTCATCTCTATGAAGCAATTCACCCTAAAGATATATAGATATATTTTCTTCAAGCAGATTCTGCTCTATTTCTGTGAATAAATCTTCCTTTCTACTGAACATGGAGCGGTGTTAAGTGTTCGTTTGAGACTCTCGGGCTCGGCGGGGGAAGGACTGAGCCTCTGCCGGCTCCGCCGCTCCACGAAGCGGCCGCGCTGCGGGAATCCCGTCTCTCAGCCCCGGGCCACAGGAGGTCTGCTTTCCCGGAGCTAAAGACCTGGAGCGAACCCCTGGGGGAGGGGGTCACTGGGTCCCCAGCTCGCCGCGGGAGCCCGGCCCGGCTCCGCAGCCCGGCGCCCGGGCGCTGCAGGAGCCACCCCCGCCGCTCCGGCCGCTCTGCTCCGAGGGGACAGGAGCAGTGATCTATTGATGAAGCACAGTCAGTCCTCAGCGCCGGGAATTTTTAACTTAAACATCTCCTCTCTATCGATCAGCGCGCCCGTGGGAGATGAGGCTGAGATAAACAGGAGTGCGGGGCGCTCCCCCTGCACCGGCAGCGGCCGCCGGCAGCTGATGCGCCAGATCCCACCGCGCTGTTTAATGTTTCAGGGTTATGACCGCACTGTTTACAAGATGTCTTCGGTTATTTATACTGTTATTATTAGCAGAGGGGCTTTAAATTTCCGCCTCACTTGCTCTTTCAATACCATCCCTCGGTTCCGTTTGATACCTGGGTACTTTCTTGCTGAAAGCAGGAGAGGGGCAGCAGGGGCAGCAGGGGCTGCAGGGCCGTTCCCCGAACCAAGCCCTCCGTTCCCCGCTAGTTGCAGGGGCCGGCGGCAGGGCCCGGGGCGCGGTCACAAGCAGTGCGGGGGCCACAGACCCTCCCGGGGGCTCCTTCCCCCGGGTATCCCTCGCAGGCCGGTGTTGAGCTGCGCCGGGCATCTGTGCAGCCTGGATTGTGTTAATTCTCATCCCCCACTTTCCCTCGAGATAACTGGACGAGGTGGCGCGTCCCCCAGGCGACCCAAATTCACCAGTCGGGTTCATGCGTGGGCTACCTTAGGTTTAATTAAAGCAGCTCGCTGTGAACCGAGGGCTGTGCAAACAAAATCTCGGCCCTCATTATGAAAAGGGCCAGGAGCTGCTGTATCATCCTAATGGTGGTGAAGGAGAGAGCTGTTTAATTTCACTTTTGCGCAGCTTTATCTCCACGCCACACAATTAAGCGCAGACCTCTGTGCCTGGCCTAACCATACGAAACTTCAGTGTTGTGGACAGGACTGTGCCAGGTGAGACATGCACTCACACACACGGGTTTGACTGACTTTGAGGCCACACACAGACCCTGAACAGCCGCAGCTTTTGCTGAAGAGACGAGCGGCTCTGGTAACCACAGCTAATTTGCTATTTCTTTGCCACAGGCACTGGGAAATTCAGTGGGAATTGCTGGTCTGTTAAAAGGAGACAGAATAGAGGCCCCCCCAGCCTTAAGTTGAGTGCAGGTGACTGATACAACAAACGCACATTTTAACCTCTAAATTTACTCACTGAATTGAAACTAATCATTGGATTTAACCACTCAAAAACCTCAATTTAAATCCATACTAACCAATGCCTGGTCAAGACTCATAGCAGGCTGGTGATTTCCTTCTATAAAGCAGAAATTGATATGCATCTGAGATACGCATAAAATTGAGTTAAATTCTGAATATTCTAACACATGCTTCTTTGCCACCCTGTCTTGCAATTCTTGCTATCTGCACTCAGCATCTTCCCTAATTAACCATACGCAGTGTTCATTTGCCACCTGAAATGCAACAGCGAAGAAAGGGAAAGGAAGAATACAATGGTACCCCGTGAAATGTAAGGAATACCGCTGTAACCATGTGCCAAAAGCTGCAGGAATAGGAAGTGTTGAAGATGCTTACTGTGCACACACTGGCAGTAGACACCGTTGCTTCTCATACTGCTGTTAGCTTTATCTAGCAGTCTACATTGCAAGTCTCCTGGGGACTAAACTATTCCTCGAGCATCCTGCACCTTCCTCAGTCCTTGCCTCTGAGCAAGAGTTCAACAACAAAGAAACAAAAAGCAACAAAAAACAAACAAAAGCAACCAGCAGTACACAGAAAGGTAAATAATTACTTTACTCTGACTGTAAAGCAATTAGTGGCTTTATCTCAATTTTGAAGACATTGAACATATTTTCCAGAGGCATTTATGTGGCTGGGAACTCCTGGTCCACTGACCTCTTATGTTAAGGGTACAGACTCAACAGTAATGGCAAAGTGCTGGCAGCTGGCTTCAACAGCCCAAGTTTCTTAGATGAATTAAGAGTTCTACCACGCACTTCAGGAGAACAATGAATGAAATTATTCTACCCTGCTGCTGAGTGCAATTTTACTGCAAAATATTTGCAAACAGAAAATGTATGTTTAGTCTGACTGAAGCAATTTATACTTTTGAAAGGAACTCACAAATGTGCTAAGGAAAAGAGGGAACAGGTTTAAATATTGATGTCAATGACTTTAAAGAAAACATTTTGTTTGCTTTCTTGCTTTTCTGTACAAAGTCATGCATTTTAATATTTACCAAAATATACTTATATCCCTTTTTCATGTGGGAAGAAAGTTGACTTGGTTTATCTTTCTGTATCTACATGGATGTAGATGCAGCTGTGTGAGTGTCTGTATATATTCCCTCCTAGTAATGTCTGAACTCATTGCCTGACTTCAGCTAGATTTGACAGAGGTGTCAAAGATAACTAAGTAACTATAATTTTTAATTTTTGTGTGTGTGTGTGAAAACAGGCAGCTGAGTAAAGAAAAAGTCTATAAATTTTGCAACTGATGGAAGGATTTCAACATGAACTCAGCCTTTATTGGATATGAGAGCATATAGAGCAGAGTGTCAGCTGTAGATGAAACTCCAAACACTCCTTCAGTCACAGGATACAAGCTCATAGAAAACTTGCTTATGGCCCTACACGCTTTAGGATAAGAACTCTATAAAAGTAGTTTAGTTCCATTTGATTTTAATACCAGTATTTTTGTTTGTTTGTAAAGAAACCAGTTTCAAACCAGCTACTTCATGACCATTTCTCAATTCAGCGAGAGACTAGCAAATTCTTTATTTGCAGTGCCAACTCAGTGCTCAGGCTCCTGGGTTTGATGCTGACGTGCTTCTTTGCAGAAGCTTTTGAAGTCTGTAAGGTCTTACAGAAAATACCTTTTAGGCTTATCTTATCCTCTCACTGGGATGGAAATCTGCCAGCCTGAAGCATCACTGGCATAGCAAGAAACCCACTTTGCAGACACCTGCAAAATGCCATGCTGCTCTGGGCGCTGACTGGGACAGCGAGGCCACAGTGCTGGTCATGCCCTTAAACTTCAAGGTGCATAAGGAGAATATGTGCAAGATAGCTTATTCTTTAAAGTGCCTCCAAGGTCAAAATTCCCAGCTCACCTCAGAAAATAAAAGACACAGAAAATCTGTGTGGTTTCTTCTGTAGGGAAGCTGTTTTGAATCCTGGACATAATGATAAGATCACAAGCACAGTTTTGCTTGATGTATTTGTATTTGTAACCCCTCAGTTGTGTCTGCCTAAAAAAAACTTGCTTCCCTTTAACAAATCACATATATTTTTCAAAAGGCAATTTTTTGCCAAAATCCTGTTGTCATTTCCCCTCATTATAATTTGTAGTAAAAAAAAATTAAAATATGCAAAATACATTACCTAATTGCAGGTTATAAAGTCTCTAAAAGAGAATAAAATGTACACGTATCTGTGTACAAGTGGAGGGTATAATCTGATAAAATTGCCGGGTGTTTTAATTTTTGTCTGGATATCTGAGTGCAGATTAGTCTCCCAAAGTCTCTCAAAAGAGACAGGATTACAAAAGAAATTTCAGTTACATTGACATGAGTTTAAATTTCAATGAAATTGAAATTTAACCAAGCATCATGTAATTGCCATGTATAGACAGACCTGGAAAATCCTCCATAGAGAATTTTTCCCAACAGTCAGATTCAAATTGTTTGTGTTCATTGCTGGCCCATGTAACACTGACTATTCCCATATTAAAGCTGTGCTATCAAATGCAGGTCCACAGGGTAAATACCATCTTGTGCTCACAATTCAGCCACAGATTGCTTCATGCTCTTCAGCCCAGCACAGTTCATGGACAGGAAGTGGCACAACCAGTAATAAGGCACTTTGTCGTCACGAGCACTGCAAAGCTACTGATGTGTTATGGCTTGGGGAATTCCTGCAATTCTGAGATGCCATAGGTCTGACCTAAAAGTTATGCTCCAGGAAGGATGGGGAAAAGCCATGTGTTACCCTTGAGAGGACTGTTGCCAGCAGACTGCAAAACCAGCCAAGTTCTGCAAGTAACTTGTTTCACTTCAGACACTGGTGTCTTCTAGTATAAAACTGACTTTGAGTAGGCTCGGGCATGCAAGTCATCCCATTTCCCAAATGCATCACGGACCTACCCTAGGGTCACAACAGTCCAGGAATGACGCATTTTCTTGCCTTATGGTTTTGCCCTTAAGCTGAAACTTGTAAACAGATGAAATGTGTTTTCAAGCCAATGCATGCGCAATGAGTGCGCATGCGTGCACTCAGTTACACCATCCTCTTAAACCTCCTTGCAAGGAAAAAAAAGATCATAACAAAAGCACGAAAATAAAAATCAGTGCAAATCCTTCCTTCACTCTAAATTTTAAGAGGTCCTTCTCCTTGAGCAAAGAAAAAACCCCAATTCTTATTTAGACCTCGGACTGTTCTGTAAACTACTAGACCATATCCAACTATAAATATGGATTATCTACAGTTTTGAGTTTTCTCTTGGTTGTTTACAAGTTGTTTAAGAAACAAGGTTCAGAAACTCTGGGGAAAGAAAGCAAGGCTATCGCTACACAGCCAGGAGACAAGAAGAAAGGGAGAAAAAGGCATAAAATAATTCCTCTTCCTCTGATTACTACAGCTCAGTCCTTGCAGCAGGATGGGTTCGGGAAGGGAGGAACTATCAGCAGCTCCATCACAGACGGGTGGAGCCAGACCACCGGGGAGATGGAAATCAGGATGTTGAGAGCTGCAGCTGCCTTCTCCTGGGAGGAACATCTGTGAAAGCCTGTACGGCAGCAGCAGGGGAGGAGGAGTGGGCACAGGCAAGGAACGTTCCCAGGGATGTGCTCACACAGATAACTGTCCCTGGATGGTTTCCCAGGCTGCTGCAGCAGCACTTCCCTCCCCTATCAGGGAAGAGGCAAAGACCGTCATGTGGGACAAGCAATCGAAGTGTCAGCATGGCCTCTTGCTGCAGCATCCTGTTTCCTGTGATGCTTTTTGATGGCCGAGGTGACCAGAACGGGAACAGTTCTTCCTCGCTGATAACATGTTTATTTCTTACATAGGGACTTTTACACTCTTGGCATCTCAGAGTCAACGCACAAAGTACACAGAAGACAGGAGTCATCTTGCAGCATGTGGCTGTTCCCTCATGACTAAATGCTCTTCTACAGAAGGCTGCTATCATTATACAGATGGGAAGAAAAAGAGATGACAAATGACTGGCTGAAAGTTCACATGTAAGTTTGGAATAGGCTTAGAGCACCAGCTTTTCTGTTGGGCTGTTCTCCTAGGCACACTGAAATCACCAGGGATGTTTGCTCCTTGAACTCAAAGATAGGAATCAGTAAAGTGTGAGGAGTGATCCTCTCAGGCTGGATATCTATAGCTACATCTACACTTACTAGAATAGATAAACCAGGCTATGGACCATGCTCTGCCTTCAACAGCCACTGCTGTGGCTGGGGACACCTACACACAGATCTGAGTTTTGTTCTACTTGCCGAAGTTTAGCAACAGTCCCTGGTATATGCTACTCCAAAACCATGCTTGGATACTTTCTGGGAAAAAATCAGACAGGCCAAAGGCATAGCAAGGATCCTGCTAAAACCCAAGCACAAAGAAAGATAAGCCTCAGCCTTGTTTTATTTATCAGTGTCACTGCAGCCTTAGAAGCTACAGTAATTGAGATACTTGATGCCTTTGTCTCACCTCAGTCTCTTGCTCTTCTCACCTGTTTTCTAGACCAAACTGCTTTCTTCTTTTATGGGCCAAAAATTCTTCTTATTTGTATCTCATAAGTAATATATATCTGAAGACTAAAGGTCACTAGGAGCAAGAGACCAGGTTCAAGAACAAACATAACATGACATTTAAACAATATTATACCCTAAATTATGACATTGAAAACTTCTGTTCATTTGTTATCTAACTCTGCAATACCTTTTCTACCTGAGTTGTGAGCTGCCTGACACCAACATCTGACATATGCCCTCATAGTATCTTTTTCTCACTATTGCCAATTAGCATCAAATTAACCTCATCCCAAGATCTGGAACTGAAATATTTCTCTACTTAAATCCATGGGAAGAATTCAGACAGCCAGTAGGTGCTGTACATGCTTAACATTGTTCTTCTGGGGTAGGAAGCAAGTTGACAGGGGAGCCAAGGCCAGCACCCTCAATTTGGCTACAGATACACACAGCCCTGCAGGGAAGCTGCTGAGGAGCCAATGCTACTATCTTCCACAAATTTTTCTTCCTCATTTCCCTCACATTCAGTCTTCTGATTCTACTTTCACCATGCTACTCTCTTACTGCCAACAGAAGTCAGCATGCATATTCTGTAAATACCATTCAGTCATAGAGGCTGAAACAACAGATATGTATTAAATTATTGTAAAATTTACTAAAGAGAAGTCTCATTCTGATAGTTGGACTTTAATGTTGAGGTACTTCACTACTATTTTCTAAATATCCTTATTTTATATTAAATAGTATCTCTAGCAATATATATTATGCAATATACAGATATACACACTATGCAATATATGTATACACTGCATAAAAATGTGACATAAATATTTACTTACTATGTAGTAACTATATCTTTTCTATAAACAAACACATAAAATAATGCATATTATAAAATTAAACAACGTTTGAATATTGTGGAGCTGGTATAAGTGCCACTTACAGCAGGGAGGTAATTGTTCAACAGTGCTGGCATGAGTTATCGTACTGTACATCATCAGAGAGGTGTGAGAAGGCAAAGCTGAGTTTACTGTTTCACCTGATAAACTAAGCCCTGGAGCAAAGGATTCCCTGCTTGACTGACTTCTTCCTCATTCCCTGATGGACTCTCCCCTGGGAGATATTTAATAATTAACCTGCAGTATCATGTTTGCAGCTGATGACCATTTCATACAAGGTCATTTCCGGGGAACATCCACGACACTTGTTGCTCCTGGGTACTTCCTCTTCAAACACAAATAATTTAATGCAGTCTTCTACTCAGACACCACAGTATTTACAACACAGCTGCATAAAACTCTCCAGCCAGCCTTCATTGTGGGCTCCCTCAGGAGGCCATCCAGCTTTCTTCTCTCCTCCCTACACTTCCCCAGTCTACCTTGCACAGCATCTTATCTGATTGAAAGTTAATCCTGTAAAAATAGAAAAATACAGATAACCAAGCATTTGCTTCAGTCTGAAGCAATTTGCTTCAAATGAGTGATTTCCTTTTACAGAAACCTGCAGCTACAGCTGAATAACAACATAACGAAATTTCATCTTCATTCAGTCTCACTGTAATTACTAAACAAAAAAACATGTGCAGTGTCCTAAAGTTCAGTTACCTTGTTTTTACTGCACTCTTACAGATAGTCCCAAGCAGCCCATAATACCCTGCTGTAGAATGTCCAAGCACAGGAAACATCCTCCCCACATCTCCATATCCTCCTTACATCCAAAACAAGGGATTGCAAAATAAAGGCTTAGGAGAATGAAATCATGTGGTAAGGAAGTGATAGTGCCAGAAATGGCCTCTGTGCCTTCTCTGTCTGATGTCATACAGCATCTGGTAAGTTAGAACCTCATGAAAATGCAGATCCTTGGCATCTCAGCCAACATGGAGGAGGATAGTGGAGGAAGCAATGGAGCCAAGTTAGAGCTGCATGGAAGAATGGAGACCAGGAAGAGGAGAAGGCAATGAGAGGACAACCAGTTTTGTAACCTATATAGGTATAGAATAAAATTGCAGCACAAATGATAAACTTACAAATCAAATTAGGTAGGTGCCAAATCACCTTATTTGCATTCCACATTTATGTGATCATAGCTCCTTGCTTACATTTGCACGTTTTCCAAATATATATCTAAAGATGCAATCTTCAGAACATGTCCTAGTCTAAACAGGAAAAGCTCAGACTGACAAAGCAGTCAAAACTTTGAAATGCTAAGGGCTCACCTCTTCATCAGCAAAAATAATTTTCTTAACATCCAGGAATGACTGCATTATTCTGAGGAATATGTGCTAGAAAGTTATATCCTGAAAAGAGCAAGCATTTGGAGATAGACAGTCATAGTGTGTGCTTACAGATATTTTGTTTTGAATTTCTGTAGACCTTTAAGGTTATGCTGAAAAAAACATGAGATTAGTCAAAATTCAAGCAAAATCAGGGTTTATAGAGATTTTCTCCATAATTTGCCGATGTGATCAGCTAGTCAGAAAAAAATAAATCAGCATCTGTTGTGACCTGAAAAAACCGTCAGAGTAAAGACATCACAGCACTCTACCCCACTTTGGCTGTGTAATTGTAATGACTCAGAGCCTGAAGCCCATAAAGAACAAAACCAGCCTTAAGGCACTCTGTAAAAATGCTGGAGATACCGTGCAGAGCTGCTGAACGATGGTAAATTCAGAATCCTCGTTTCCAAAACTTTGCCTTGCTTGCCTGTGTTCACCCGAAGACGGTGGATCGGCGTGGATCCGTGTCTGTAGGAAGCCACAGGGTGGCAGCGCTGCCCCACGCCGGTGTGAATCCAGCACGGGAACAGGAGAGCGAAACCATGTACTCCCAGCTGATTTGAAGTGAGAACTTGAAATACTTATTTTTTACAAGGGAACCTAGTCATGCATTTCAAGGATTAAACTGAATCTAGCAGAAGAAAACACACCAACTCTGAAGAATTAAAATTTTAAATTTCACACTGTTCCTTCTATCCTAATTAAAGCTATTTTGCTACCACATCACATAAGCAAAGTACATAATTATGGAACCTCAGTTTCAGCAAATTGTCAGTTCAGTGAATACTCTGCAGTACACCCTTATACATTTATGTAATTTTCATATAAAGACAATTATTCTTTATAAATCTGAAGTCAACTTGACATGTGTTTCATTTGTCAGTCTGGGTGGTGAGTCCTTAATGGGCCACATTGCAGGCACATTTCCGGGCTCCTATGTGAAGCACAACAGCTTTTCCAAGAGAAAATACAAGCGTAGCTGAAAGGTAGTTCATCATATAGGCTCTACTCCCTACAGAGAGCACAGGTGGGACAGTGCCAGATTTAGAGGACTGTCCTGGACAGAGAGAGCCACTGCCATGCAGGCACCCCCACTGGGTCCATGTGTTCCATTCTGTCTGCCCTCTAAGCAGGCACCATGTGCTCACTCTGCAAGGATGAAAAAATCTGTGCATTGAATGCACAAAGCAGCAGTCTTACTTTAGTCGTTTTAACACTAGAATCACAAAAAAAAAAAGTACTGAGAGCCTTGTAGAACTCACGGGACATGGGCACAGCTGAGACTTCTCAGTCACCTGCTCATATCTTTGTTTCACTTGGGGCAAGCAGTCTGCTCATACACCAAGCTCCCACAGGTTATTACTGGTGTGGAACTATCCCTTCAATACCAAATAAAGTCACTTGAAATAAAAAACAAACAAACAAACAAAACAAAAACAAACAAACAAAAAGCAAAACAAAACAAAACAAAAAAACAAACCAAAACTAAAATTAAAGTAATTTTTAAGCTAAGAGACAGTGACTGGAGTCCTGCTTCAGTGCAATATGCATGTATGGAGCAGCAATGCATGTATGGCAGTGTGCTGTTGTGGCGAGCCCTAATGCCTGCTGGCTCCTGTCACACCAAGGCTAACCACTCGGTTTGCTCTAAGCGTGGGCGTGGAGCGGCCAGGCCAGAGATCAAGGGGGCTGCAGCAAGCTAGAGAGGTGCCAAGGCCAGTGCCCCACAGAACGGCCTGGTATGTGCCACGAGTGTTCACAAGGTCTGAGCTGAACACTGCATCAGCTCTCCAGAAGCTTGGCTGGTAAAGGCGCTGCCTTGGCCGTGCTCGAGCTGAAGCCTGTTATCAATTCTACAGGCTTTAGGACACNCCGCTGCCGCCCCTGCCCGGCCGAGGTGAAGGCGGCGGCGCGGGGCCTCCCCGCCTGGCCGCGGCCCTGCCGCTGCCTCCCTCCGCGGTGCCGATCGCGCCCGGGGCGGGAGGGTGAGCGTGGCCGGGGCCGCCGGGGCAGGGAGGGGGAAAGGGAAAGGGAAGGGGCAGGGNCTGAACATGAGGAAGAACTTTACACAGTGCGGGTGACCGCGCACTGGAACAGATTGTCCAGAGAGGTTGTGGCGTCTCCCTCACTGGAGATACTCAAGAACTGTTTGGATACAATCCTGTGCCATGTGCTGTGGGACGACCCTGCTTGAGCAAGGAGGTCGGAGCAATGCCCCGCTGTGCTCCTTTCCGAGGTGGCCCGCTGTGTGATCCTGTGCAGAGCGCCTAACCGCGGCTCCGTCCGGGGCGTACCGCGGCTCCGGGGGCGGCGGACGACAGCGGAAGCGCTGCAAGCGCGGCCCCCTCCCTCCCTCCC
>VXBI01004676.1:0-61857 GCA_013397375.1 Toxostoma redivivum | reverse complement strand
TGCCCTGCGGCGGCCGATGCCCGCACAAGCCGGCGCTGCCGAGCGGCGCAGCTCGGCGTGGCCGGGCCGCCTCGCTGCCTGCGCTTTGTTTGTGCCGTGCTAGCCGCAGAAGTTTCGGGCTGGGGTTGAGGGGGGAGAAGAAATAGTTACTGACCAGAGCGTTGTGACGCTGGTGCATATAGGGCTTTGAGTGAGATTCCCAGCAGCGGGAATAGGAAGGGTACTCGTGCTTCCTCAGCTGGGACGTGCAAACGGTAAAAATGTTTGACTGTGAGGAGGTGAGAGGCTTACCCGTTGCCTTAACATATTTTGTTACAGCTAAGCATTTTTACTTTTCTTACGACGTTTCATCATTTTGGGATGGCCACCTAACTTGTTAGTTCAGACTTTTGTCATGCTTATGATAATTTTCCCCATATTATAAAGACCAAAAGGATTCTTCTTAATGCTTGGCATTCAAGTATTCCTGTATGTTCCAAGGGAAAGATGGCACAAACTTGAGTTTAAGTGCATCTTGCTTTGAATATGAATGGACTTTTTGATGAGAGAAGGATTTGAGGAAAATGGCGTGTTATGAATTATTTAAAATATGTTTTCTTGTCTTCTTCTCTACACTGTTTGGTTTTATTCTTGCAAGTGGATTTGTGTTGGACGACCCCATGGAGATGCAGTAGACTTATCCAAGAGCAGGATTGAAGTCCTACTTGCTTATGATATAGCTGATATTATGACTCTGTGCATGGAACTAATTTAACAAATCCCTGCTTTGATACTGGCTTTGCACGTATTTGAAAATTTTCTCCCCCAAAATATAAATAGTCATGACTCTGCAAATCCTGAAAGGTGAGAGTAGTAGCTTCAAGATGGCCTTTTGCTTTAGGCATAGTTTAACTTGCCATTGCAACAGAAAGTAAAAGCATGCCCCACTAGCTCAGTGGTTGGAAATAAGAAAGTTGTTTGGAGCAGAAGATGTTTTGCATAGACAGTTGTAGCTATGTTGCTCTTGGTTTCAGGGACACCCTGTGTGTCTAAGGATTCAAGCAGATTTCAGAGGTCTGTCACCTCCAGCGTTTCATATGGGCCTGTTTCCTGAGGGGCTGAACACAAATCTTTAAAAGTATGTCTTTAGTGGAAGGATGTAATTGTCTCTCCCCATTCCTGACAGGCTTTATTTATTCTCCATTCTCTTATGGAAACGTCCTGTAGGGGTTCATGTTAACTTCTTCAAAGATGCCTTTCAGGCATTAGTTTGACAAATGTCTACTGACACAGTAGGGACCAATATCCTTTCAGCTGGGCTGTAAGAATTGTTTGTGGGGTTGGTCAGTTAGTGAACTGCTTTGGAGAAAGTTTAAAAATAACCAGTAAAAGTTGCTTATACTTAGACTGTTAGTGAAAAAGGTGTTTATTAAACTGTTCTGATATTAACATAACCATTGTTAGATATCCCCCATCTACCTTTATGGCTCTGAGTTTCTTGGATCAAAGGTAGTCAAGAGCTTAAAATAATACTTTGTTTATATGCCACATCCCAAGTGCCTTTCCTCTTTCTTTGATGATGATGCTGTGGTTGGTTTGGAACTTTCTGAAGACAGATTGCTGGCTTTTTTAAGATTGTAAGATTTCCGTGCAGGGTGTTTTGTCTTCATATGTGTTTATAGAGTATCTAAAATAGTATGTCTATGATTCTAACAGTGGATGTAGAGGCAATGCTTTAAGAACTTGAGTGTTCATTCCTCCCTCCAAAGTATTTCTTATTCTGTGGAGTTTCTCTAGTTTCAGTGTGGGATACATTACAGTGTCAAATATCCTTGCATTAGTTTTTGTTGTTTTTTTATTTTTGTTAATTGTCATGCTTAATCTATCTACTATTTTTTCCTTCCTGTTTTTTTTTTTTTTCTTCTTAGGGCAGTATACCAGATATATCCCTGAAATCTATCTTGAAAAGAAAGAACAATCTTCTAAAATATCCCTAATAAAACAAAACAATGAAAACTTCTGCAGAGATGTATTTAAACTTGTTTCCTCTGTTGGGATAGATTGTGTTACGTTGGTGCAAAACAACTTGAAATGAAAGTTAGCTAGTTTCTTGTGTTGGAGAAAGTCAAATGAAGTACATAATTTAAAAGAAATGCTGTACATGTAGACAAATTATTTTCAAATTTAACCTGTTATTAAATTAGCATTAGCTGGTGAAACATATTTTTAGAAATGAGATTTAGACTGCCAGAATTCTACAGTTCAGATGAGAGAACCTTCAAAGGGCAAAATTAATCAACAAAAGCGAAGCTGAGCTCAATAGAATCAACTTAAGCATTTGCAAATCCAGAACTGGAAAGAACCAGATGTTTGGTTTCTACTCAGCCTCTCTGTTCTGCAAGTGTAACTGCATAAGTATGGAATATAAATAGACTTATATGTAAGGAACATTATTTTCCTCATTTTGCAGAAAAGATATGGATATGCAGAAATTCAAGTTTTGGGAAATAACAGTCAGTGCTAAGGTAGTGTGTATGAATAGCAGAGAATACAAGAGACAGCTGGGAAAGAGAAGGATCGGAATGTTCCAGCTGGTCATGCTTGCTGGAGATACATGTAAAAAAGAGCAACATCTTTCTTTCTTGGACGTTGTTAGATATTTTTTGTAAATATGTTCTTCAGATTTTTTTTTTTTGTGCGTAGTCTATGTATTCTTAAAGAAAGTTTAAGTTGCTTTTGTTTTCATGGTTCCTCTGAATTTGAAGTTATTTAAGGCTTCTGAAAGAAAGGTAACAGGACATCTTCTCTGTAGATTTTTTTTTTCCTTTGTTTTAAATAAGGTGTGAGACATTAAAATGAATGCTTAAATAAAAGATTGTGATACCTTAATGCTTGCTTACTGCTTGGTCACAAGTATCCATGCCTAGAAGCATTTTGGTTTTCCCAATCCTTCCCAACCATGCCTTGGAAGAGTTTTAACATTGTATTTGTGTTCTTAATAGGAATGAGTGTGTTTAAAATTATGGACATAATATATGCAAGTTCAAATTAAAAAGCCCCTCCTTTAGGATCTGATGTCTTGAGCTTTCAGATTATGGCTAATTAAAATGGGGGCACACCACTGTAATTTGTGTAATTTTTCTCCTCTTAATATCTATGCAAGTAGATCGTACTTCTAACCAAGATAATTGTAATTTCTGAACACATCCTTACTGACAGCTCTTCCGCCCGCCTTTTTGCCTTAATAATAGATATTTTCCTTTTAAATTGTAATTTTTCTCTCTTTTCAAACACTTTTCCCTTTGTTCTGAATGAGCACATGACTTTTCTCCGTGGATCTTTTGAAGATAAGCCATGTTTTATGGGGACATTATCCTACAATACTATGGTTTGCTCAGATGTTAGCAACCTTTCAATGGTGTTATTCATGACACTGATGTTCTTTCAGAATGTAGAGGCTGAGTGTGCCAGCAGATGCTCGCTTATAATTGGGAGACACTGCTGATTGGAGGTATCTTGTGTACAATCTTTCCTGGGTTCCAGTAAATGAACTCAGCAATAGCCAGGAGTTGGAGCCAGGGTGGTAAACAAATGCCTCTCTGAAGATGCCACGGGTTCCAGCTTCGTGCTGGCCCTGCCTGCATGCCATTCAAAATTTGCACATGTGCTATCTTTGGATCTGGTGCCATAAATTACTTGCCCAATCTGTAGTAGTCCATCAAAACCAGATGGGATAAGTAATTTCTAACTTTGAGGATTCATGTATTTTTTGGTTCAGTAAAAAAGATTAGAAAAGGGATCTGGGAGTACTAATTAGTTACTGTTTGTTCTCTTCTTTGCCTGCATTCCCTCCACCCCCACACATAACCTTTGGTTTTTCTGTTTTCCTCTTGCTGTTTTTTTCATCTTTCTGTATTATCATCCATCTTGCCTTTTCGTATATTGGACAAGCCAGCAATTACAGAATAATTCTTTCAGCACAGAACAAAGCTACAGAGTGTAAGAAGTAGCCACCACAGCAGCTGACCTAGTACACTGTGCACATCTGCATGTAGTTTGTTACTTCTGTGTTGTCAGTGAGTGGTAGTCAAAGATGCACCTTGAGTTCTCAATTACAGACTATGGCCCGATGTTTAGGAAGGTACAGTCAGATAAAAATACTGATAATAATATTAATGTTGTATCTTGAAGATTTCTAATATAGAACATAAGGCAAAAACGTTTAAAGCAATATAAATGATCTGTTAGGTATGTTATTGTTCTTGATGCATAGTGTCCTGCTTCTTCCATGGCAATGACCATGTGGACCGTTTCACATATGTGACAGTTTTTCTTTGATTTTGGTCTTTGCTTTCCTTTTTGTTTATTTTGGATGAAATACTGCTAAAATGTTAGTCTTTTTCACTGTATACCAATGATATTGCTCTTGTCTCCTCTCGTTTCTTCACCTGAGATTTATTTGAGGTGCCTGCTGTCTTGGCTTTGTATGGTTACAGAAGAGATGTCGGGTGTTCTTGGGCTGGGATGAGTGGTAGCCCAGCTGCTGGTGTTAGGATTCTCTTTCCCAGCTGAGGTGTGTGTAAGGAGTTTCGCCTTTGATGTGCATGGGCAGCCTGGATGCTTCCTGGATGCCTTAGGTTTGCATGCACTGGGTAGCCATGCTGTGCCTTCACAGTTACCCGTGCTTTTCCTCAGAAACATTCCATCTCGCTGCTCATATAATGCCTTCCTATGCGCAGTGCAGGGGATCAGCCCAGGCTGGTGCTGCCACCAGGACACTTTGTATAGTTTGCTTTAAGCTATTATTGGGAGAGATAGGCCAAGAGTAGTGGATGAAGATGGGAAAGCTGTGGTAGCAGGCTGTCTACAAACTACAGTTTGTGTAACTGGTGTTAGTTCAAAGTTATTCATAGGCTCATCCATTCCAACACAAATGTCAAACTGTTCAGAATTATCAACTTCAGCAGTCAGAGAAGTGTATTTTCCTGAGGTGTCTAATGACATCCTCAAACAAGCTGAGGAAAGATTATCCACTGGAGCTATGGAAGAAGTTTCAGTAACCTTTACAGTGTCTTAATATACTTAATAAGAATTGTAATGTATTTAACTGGCAATTTAAAATACTCTTTATATATGTGTGTGCGTATGTGTATATGCACTTCAATGCTCTTCATTTCTGTTAAGTCTGTCGACATGGCTTTGAACAAGTTACCTCCTATTATCTAGCACAAAGGATGCAGACCTCCCCCTCCCCTCACACTGTTAAGTGAGTCAGAGCATAGTGACTTCGGCTTCTTGTCTCTTTTAAGGGGCAAATTTATACAATTACATTAATAGGCAATTTTCTATTGGTATGTTTAATTTTATCATTTTTGCTTCTCAGGATGTGATCTTCGTGGTGAGCTGGTGGGAAAATTGAGTTGTAAATCACCCCAATGGATGCGGACAGTGATGTTGCACTGGACATTTTAATCACAAACGTAGTGTGTGTTTTTAGAACAAGATGTCATTTAAACTTGAGGAAGATTGCATTAGAGGGAGCAAATGTGATATACAAGCGTGATGTTGGGGTAAGAGATTTAGCATACTTCAGTTATCTGTTTTTAGAAATGTTCCTCAAGCTGAGCATTCTTCTGCTTAATACTCGTGTATGGTGGGTAGAGAAAAGCAGAATTGTCTTTCTCTATTTCTCTTGCTGTAGATATTTAGTCACTAATACACTACTTGTATGGTAATGGGAGTGATGAAATGCTGTCTCAGGAGACAGCACTTGGTGAGGTGAATATTGGGTACAAGGTATGTGATGAGGCCTCTTACACCTCAGAGTCTGTTTTGCCTCCCAAAATTTGATGTCTGTGTCAAGAAAATATATCTTGATAAGGAGTCAGCAATGTCAAATCACTGTAATAAGAAAAAAATCAGCATGGTGCTTGTAGTTTTCAGCTTTTTATTCAGTGAAAAGTACCTTCATTTGTGTACACTGAGTTGTTGGCTATTTTGTGCTTATTTTGCTCTTCTCAGGAGCTAGGTTTTTTTAATCACTGAAAGAGATGGAGCAGTTCAAGCCTATCAAAACTAAAGGGAGTTTTAGTGTAACTTTAGTTGATTTGGGTAACAGGTAATCTTTTCCCAGTATGAAATTGAATTACTGCTAATTTCCAATTTTTCTACTTTTCTTTTTTAGAAGGTTTTAATGAAGCTTAGGAAACCTAGGATTACGGCCACAATTTGGTCCTCAGGAAAAGTTATTTGCACAGGAGCCACAAGGTGAGTTCATGAAGATTCTTTCTCTACCTGTAAATCCTTGTACATTTTAAAATACAACATGGTAAATGAAGAAGAGGTGGTATTACTGCTGCTTAGATTGGCTCACACTGGATCACATGTGGATCCTTGTCAAGCTATGTATTTGGGAGGAAGTTTTGTGTGAAGTGTTTGTCCCAGACAGTGTTGAAATCTTAATCAACATCAGTTTAGCCTTCTTGGGAGAGCAGCTGGGAAAACTGTCTTATTAATAAAATCC
The DNA here is from genome assembly GCA_013397375.1 of Toxostoma redivivum. Lineage (NCBI taxonomy): Eukaryota > Metazoa > Chordata > Aves > Passeriformes > Mimidae > Toxostoma > Toxostoma redivivum. Next base: position 55,355 of record VXBI01004676.1, on the reverse strand, counting down.
TGAAGAGATTTGAGAAGCCTTTAAGAATTCTGTGTGTTTAGCTAGAATTTGAGACTCTGGGAAGGGATGACCTTTCCTGAGGATATCTGTTATTTTTTCACAAACCCCCACCTGAATTAATCAAGTTTTACAGTGTTGAAGGACTGGAAAGAAGCAAAAGCAGGCTCTCAGTTCAGATACATCTGACACTCAGTAAACTCTTAAGAGCTGAATTCCTTTAAGATATGTCTGCATTTCAAAGTAAGGATAAGGTAAGGTAAAATAGTAAATTTGCATAATTTCTGTGTATGATCTCTGTTACAAAATTTAAGAGGATTGTTCAGGATATTAACTCCAGACTACCCATGATCTTATTTATCTGTTAGGGGCACTTAAAATCATGTATGATTAAAATGTCTCTCACTTCAACTGAAGCTAAGTGCCAAGATATTCTTCAAGCAGGGCATGAAGGACTCCATTGGAATGTCTATCTAGTTAAAATGCTGTCCCTGAGATCATGGTTGATGTGCTACATTGTATAATGGTTCATTTTGTAGGCTGAGTAGCTATTGTGGTGTGTGTGTGTGTGTATGTGCATAACTATATTCTCTACTTTTGTTAATGCTAGATCCTTTTCTTTCTCCTTTATAGTGAAGAAGAAGCTAAATTTGGTGCCAGACGACTAGCTCGTAGTCTACAGAAACTAGGTTTTCAGGTAATTCTGATGTAAAAGGACTTGCATGACTCAAGCAATGCTGGTAGTTCATTTTTTAGAAAGAAACAAAGACGAGTGAGCATAATGATTTAGCAGTTAATGTGTTTTCTCTCAGATGCCCCTTTTGTGTCGGAATACATTTTCCAGATGCTGCTTAAAGAGAAGCTGTTTTGTTTTGTGGATTTGACTTTTGTTTGGCAGCTCGGAGCAGTGCTTCTTCACTGGATAATGAACAACAAAATTTGTTTAATATGTGAACCATCCACAGATGTGTGGGTGAATTAGAATAGAATTTACAATATCTCAAAAGATTTATTTGGAAAATGCTGAAACTTTACTGTAATTTGAACATAATTTTCTCTCATTTCTGATGGAATAGCAGATACATTTCTATCTTATAAGGGCAAGTTTGAGCTTTTTAATTTAAAGAGGAAGGGAAAAAAGTGCTCCTGCACTGTCATGTTGCACATCTGGAAATAAGCCAAATAAAATACTTAGGACAGGAAACACCCTCTTTTATCTGAGTTTGGGTTAACATTACCAGTCAGGAACACCACATGCATTTTATAGTAAGGGTTGAAAAACACCAACATGAACCACTTAAAATGACACGATTTTGTGCCCTAAAACTTCCTGATAGTCTGTTATGCTGTTTACATGCAAGTTCAGTTTAGGGACAGATAATTAGACACAGAAGCTGTCATTTTTAGGGAGAGACTACTTTTGATTATAGTACATAAAGGCAGTGGTGGCAGCCTATGCTGGTAATGCTGCATCAGACCCCAGCAAAAGTGTGACTGTCTTACTGTCAAAAATGTGTACTTCGCACCCAGCCTTTTAAAGCTGGAATGGAATATTGTCAGTGAGGTGCACAGTACTTCAGGGTGGACACACCAAGTTTTGTTATAAAGTGAGCAGTTTGTATTTCGAAGATTAAGTTGATTTAAGGCTAAGTTGCTTCTTTCCAAATATCTTTCTAATATCTTTCTAAAAAGTATGGATTGAAGAAGAACAGCCATTTAAAGTTTAGGCAATTGCAGAAAATGAGCAAAAGTTTCCCCAGTGACACTGCCACCACTGACCTCTCAGCAGTATGGTTTCTTTGTATTGCAGCTGTCTGTTTGCTATTTTATTGTCATCTAAAGTGTCTGTGGTAAAGAATAACTGAAAGTTATTCAAACAGTTTGTGCTGGGTTTCAGAAAGTTACAGAGTAGAAAACCTGTAATTGTAATGTATTTAACTGGCCGCTTGTAGTTTGCTCTACTGGCCACTGTACATTTGAAGCAAAATAGTTGTCACCCTTTTTTTTATTCTTAGCTTTAATACAAATGGTGTATAGCAACAAGGCATTAAAGAAGTTCACAACACTATTTAAGATTTTTCTCTGCTTACTTTGATGTTCCATGAGCTGTTAAATTTAGCTTCTTTTCAGTGGGGAGGTGTTTAGTTTCATTTGAGTTTCTGTGTCTCATCCTTGAACTGTACTATAACCATACTGCTGTAGTGACTATGATACAACTGTAAGATATCTAGTTCAGCAGTTACTCCACCACAGAAGGATAATGTAAATGATCTGAGTCCATTAAATCCTCTTTAGGTGCCTGTAGAAAGGCATCAGTCTCAAGGTTCTAATTTTGACTCATCAAAATATTCTAAGTTATAGCCTTGTCTTTTTTTTTTTTGCAACCCATGCATCTGAGTTGCTATGAAGTAAACGTCTAATATCTTTTTTTTTCCATCTCTTTTGAAAAGGTAATTTTCACAGATTTTAAAGTTGTGAATGTTTTAGCAGTGTGCAACATGCCCTTTGAGATCAGATTGCCAGAATTTACGAAAAATAACAGACCTCATGCGAGGTATGTAGGACTTCAAAGAATTTTCTTAAACTTTAATTTTTCAGTTCTAGATCTCTCTTTTTTACTTTTCATTTTGTTTTCTAGTTATGAACCAGAACTTCATCCTGCCGTGTGTTACAGAATAAAATCTCTCAGAGCTACCTTACAGATTTTTTCCACAGGCAGTATCACAGTTACAGGTATTTTAATGTCAAAAAATAAATATTTAACTTGTTGGGAATATTTAACTTTAAAGCCAGTAGGTTTGGGGGAAAGCAAGATGTTTAAAACAATCAAAAGATTATGTTGAAAGGATTTAGTTTCCCCTTGCTGCACCTAGTTTGTTTTTGAGTGAAAGTGCTGGAAGAGTTGTAGAGAAAGTGTTATTATTGGTAGGTTAAAAAAATTAGTTAGACTGAATGTACACAGTCTGTTTTTTTTATTAAACCAAAAGTAAAATAGCACTTAAGAATGCAGGTAATTATTGTTTTTTAAAACATTTGAATTTTCTTCCTTTTTTCTTCTGTTTGTAGAGATGTTAACTACACTGCATTTAGCATTAACATCCATTTCATAAATGCATATTTCGAAACTGCAGATTTATGGAAACTCAGAGGATAGTATAGCATTTTGTCATAAATGAAGCTCACCAATATTTGCAGTTCTTCAGACTTGTGCTGTCTTCTGTTAAAGCTCAGCTAAGAGAACCACCACTGAATCACAGGCATCAGTGATTTTTCCCATGTAATCAGAGACATGATTGTCCTGGATCTTGGAGAGGCCATGCCATTTTTTTCCTCGATCTTCATCATTTTCATTTTTCATTCTCTTTTCTGTTTGCTTGTGAGATGTCCACCACCAGTGTCCAGGTAGAAGAAATCATGTTTTTCAGAGAATACATGTTAAAATACTACAGAACCAAAAAAATCATTGTGTATCACTTTAGCGGGAATTATGTCTTGCAGTTTTTAGAGCTCAGCTACTGGTTCAGAAGCTGGGTAAGGATTTTTTTATTTTCACATCTTAATTCCTTTAAAAATGCCTATGTTTATGCAGACCATTTCCTACAAGATATTGGAAGCAATGCTTTCTAACGAAGACAAACTTCCATCAGATTCAGTAATCTAAAAATTAAAGGCTAAAAAGTATTTCAGGATTGCGGTATATGTTTGGAACAGTGCAACTGGTCTAGCCAAAACTAGAAACTAAATTTAAAATAAATAAGAAGCCTTAGTATCGCTGCAGTAATAGAAAGCTCTCAGCATGTCTTGTCAGCCTGCTAATGAGATTCAGCTTCTCCGTAAGATTCTTATTACTTCACTGCTTACAAAATCACTTTAATATTTTCAGAATTTTCCTTTCAAATAGGAAAGTAAATATGGTAAACATAGAAGTTTTGCATCCTTCTAGTTTAGTTGTTGCAGTGAGTTTGAAAATTAACTCAGACTTGATTTTGTAGGCTTCTGCTTTGCCTCTCTTCTAGAGGAAAAAAATGTCCAGAGTCTTACACTTTTTATTCTAAAAATGTTTTAAATTACTTTTCAACCTTAGTGCTCTCCTTCTCAAGCGTGTTCAGATGAAGTTTCTTTTAAAGATTCATATTTCTGTAGTACTAGTACTTGTAATACCTCTGACTCAGAAAATTTTGAGATACATAATTAGAAATGTTACCAAAAAATCAGGAAGGTGGGTTCTTTTTATGGGACAAGTATAAAAATATTTTGTTACTTTCATAAAAGATAATAAAAGTCACTAGCATGTAATAGAAAGAAATATTGTTCCTTTGACTCAAAAATGAGAAAAGAGGGGATTGCTTAGGAGGGTTGTGTGGTTTTGTTTTGTTTTTTTTTCCTTCTCTTATATGCCCTAGAATGATGCTCCAGTTTTTACATCTCTTCGCACTTAGAGAGAGTAGCATTTTTTTGCTGGAACTATTTGTCTACTCATATTCTCACTTTTCGAAGGCTTCTGCTTTCCTGAGAACTTTCTTTTCTAATAGCAGCCAAATTTAAGGAGGGTGCAGTATCTACCTAGAAGACAGGTATCTTTCACCAGGCTTGTTTTAAGCTGAGTGCTTCACTCGACCAGTTTGAAAATATAGGAAGAAGCCTATTCGTCCAGTTGCTTTCTGACTGAGCATGTAAAAAAATTACTTAAGTAACTTATGCTTAAGTTATTGTTTTTGGGAGTAATTTTGAACAGTTCTTTATACTTGGAAGAAACTTTTGAAGTCTGAAGTGGGGTTACAAAACCCCTGAGTTCCTACTCATCAAAGCATGTGAGAAATTGCTGTTCTCCTTTATCTGCATCACCAAGTTTCTATCCAGAATTAATATCTTCTGGCATGTTACTGCTCATTTCTTTGCAATCTTAATTTTTCATTGTGTAAAGTGTTCTGGTACCAGTAGAAAGAAAGCATTGCTAGGTAATTTTTCCTTTTCTTTGCCTGGATACTCATATCAGAATCCTCATATGCTTCATCCTGGGATGATAAAACCATTCCCTAGCTTGCAGGTTTTGTCCTAAGATCAGTGATGAAGCTATTTGCAAAACCTGGGATAGAAAGTAATGGTCTATAATTTTCAAACCTGAAATAACCTTGCTTGAAATGTACTTCAGTTAAATCCAGCATTATTTAACAGCAGCTTTTGTTGGTGGTTTTTTAAAGCAAGAACTAAAAGTGGCAGGGCTTGAAGAAATACAAATTTCTTAAAGATTGACATAAGTAAAATAACTTATTTTACCTCTGCCACTCAGCCTCTTCTCTGGGCTGTTTAAGTCAGTAAATTGAAAATCAGCCAAGTTGTTATGAAATCAAATGACAGTATTATTTAACTGTAATCTATTCATTGACAAATGTAGAACATCTTGCAGATTTACTCACAAGAAAAGACTTTCACATGAAAAGTGATCAGAGAAAAACTGTTAAGTTAGGAGAAATGGGGGAGAACTTATCATCTGTGGTATGAAGCTGCAATTCTTAATAATATTAAGGGTTTTTTAAAGGTACTGTTGTTGCTTAAATTTCTCATTCCATGATTTTTCTCTTCCTACTGCCTTTTTTTTTTTTTTTTTTTTTAAACTGTCTCTCAGGGCCAAACGTAAAGGCTGTTGCCAGTGCTGTGGAACAGATTTATCCATTCGTATTTGAAAGCAGGAAATAAATTTTGTAATTCACCACTTGATGGTTAGGTTCCCTAACCAAGCACCTTCAAAGACTGCTGCACATTGGACTAAAAGCAAAAAGGAAAACTGGACCAACCATAGCAGAGGAATACAGACTCTTTTACTTGCTCATGGCCACAGTATAGACTCCAGTTCTTTTGGATTTTACTCTTAACAGTGCTGTATTGTAAAAACAGAAGTTTACAAGATATGAAATTGCTGCTTTTAAAAAGACATTCTATTTATTTTTGCAGTAATTTCTGTGTATTCATAAGCAAAGCTGTCACGATGTGCACTACCTTTAAGACTTCCTTTTTTTTTTTTAGCTTGAGCTTGTGTTTTATTTGTGAATAGTCTTTTACATTTTTGTATGCTGAATATTGGGCACCAAAGAAGCTGTAAAAGTTATCTTTTTCACCTGATGAATGTGCACAAATAAAAGTTTGGAAAATATTTCTCTTCATACCTGTTCTCTTATGTTCCTTCCCTTTTTATATTACAATTAAAATTGTATAGTTGAAAATTAATTTGAAACAATGTAAGAATAGTCTTTTGCTGATACCTTCTGTTTCTGTTTGTAGTATGTGTAAAACTGTGCGTGGGTTAGATTGAAATCTATAGTAGTTAACGTATGTTTATCTGAGGATGAAATTTGGTTTGTTCCCAGTTCTCTTAACTACATGCCAGACTTCAAGTATTTTCTTGTTGTTCCATGAAGAGAAGAACTTCTAAATATAAAGGTCTACAGCAAGTGTTTTCCTGTAGATGAATCGTTCAATATGCTGAGTTGGAAGGGAGCCATCAGGATCACTGAATCCAACTCCTGGCCCTGCACAGGACACCCCAAGAGTCATACCATGTGCCTGAGAGCATTGTCCAAATGCTTCTTGAACTCTGTCAGGCTTGGTGCTGTCACCACTTCCCTGGGGAGCCTGTTCCAGTGCCCAACCACCCTCTGAGTGAAAAACTTTTTCCTGATACCTGTACTAAACCTGCTCTGACTCAGCTTCACGCTGTTTCCTCTCACTGGTCACGAAAGTGAAGAGATTGGTACCTGCCCTTCTGCTTCCCCTCGTGAGGATGTTGAAGACCACAATGAGGTCTCAGTCTCCTCCAAGCTGAACAAACCAAGTGACCTCAGCCCCTCCTCATATGGCTTCCCCTCCAGACCCTTCACCATCCTTGTGGCCCTCCCTTGGACACTTTCTGATAGCTTAATTACATTATCAACTTAAGAAGCTACTGTAGAAAAAACAACTGCCTTGTCCACCTACTCAATGCAAAAGAAAAAAATTTAAATGTGAACTTCAGGAATATTGTTGTGCTTCAACTGGAGAAGATGCTGTGGTCACTAATCCAGCCCTAGCCTATTGCTGAATGATTAACACAGACCTTTTCTACACTCTTCATACTGTATACTGTTTTGATGACAGGAGCTGCCAACAAGCAATGACGCTTGATTCTGGCATGTATTATTATTGGTATTAATCTTGGACTTGAAAGCCAGTAGATGTTTCTCTCAATAAGTGCACATTTGAAGCAGAAGAGGTGAATGCTTAAAAGTAAATGCAAATGCTACTTTTAAAAAGATACAATAAATATGTATAAATGTATGTATGTCTTTTTTCCCTATCTCACTGAACAGAAAAGTAACACTGCTCTTGCATGCTGCAGGTAATGTTAAGTCCTAGGGGGTGCTAAAAATAGTAAACTGAGTTGTTACTGTACCAGAAATCACAGCTTTTAATGAAAGGTAGAAGAACACTGGAGGAAGCAAATGTCTGGCATGATGGATTTCATCTGCGTGAGGGGGTGGTGTAGGACTTGGGGCTGCCCATAGTAACTTTGTGTAGAAAGTATGTAAAGGAAGGAGTAGTATAGGAGATGCTTCACCAAATCCCTCAGATCAAAAAAGAAAGAAACAAAACTGCCATAAGTCGTAAGTGGTATGTTCATAAAAGCCTTTTGGAGCTCTGTGTAGGTGTCAGAGAATGGTTGGGGTTGGAAGGGACCTTCAAGACCATTTAGTTCCAACCCCCCTGCCGTGGGCAGGGATACCTTCCACTAGACCAGGCTGCTCAGAGCCCCATACAACCTGGCCTTGAGCACACCCAAGGATGAGGCATCTGTTACTCCAGGCAACCTGTTCCAGTACTTTACCATCCTCACAGTAAAGAATTTCTTCTTTATACCTAGTCTAAACTTACCCTCTTTTTGTTTAAAGCTGCTCCTCCGTGTCCTGTCACTACGTGCCCTTGTAAAAAGTCCCTTTCCATCATTCTTAGAGGCTACCTTCAGGTAGTGGCAAGTTGCAATTAGGTCTTCTCTTTTCCAAATTAACAATACCAATTCTCTCAGCCTTTCCTTGTAGGACAGGTGCTCCATCCTATCCATCTAATAATTTTGGTGTCCCTCCTCTGGACTCGCTCCAGCAGGTCCATGTCCTTCCTGTGCTGGGCTCCCAGAGTTGGATGCAGCACTACAGGTGGGGTCTCACGAGGGAGGAGCAGAGGGACAGAATCCCCTCCCTCACCCTGCTGGCCAGGCTGCTTTTGAGACAGCCCAGGATACCATTGGCTCTCTGGGATCCAAGTGCACGTTGCTGGGTCGTGTCCAGCCTTTCATCCACCAGAACCTCCAAGTCCTTCCAGGCATGGCTGCTCTCAATCTGTTCATTCCCAGCCTGTGTTGATACCAGGGGTTTCCTGGACCCAGGTGCAGCACCCTGCACTTGGCCTTGTTAAACCACATGAGATTCGCATGGGCCTACTTGAGCTTGTAAGAGGGCTTATAATCATGAAATTATGAAGTTGAGTTCAACAGTCAGAGAATTCAATATAGCACACTATGTAGCAAATCTTGCTATATCTAAGTTCTCCGGTTTGTATTAAATAATGTGGACCTTGGCACTCCTGACCTAAATAAGGATTTTGTGCATAGTCAAAGAGCAATAAACAAACAACCATTAGGGAACACTAGTTGTTATTATTAAAATTTAGATAAAGAAAAAGCAGAAGGTATTTGAACAATGAACAAAATTGTAATGGGCTTTGAAGGACAAAGTGTAGTCCCAAACTGATGAATGAGGATTTGGCCATTATAACTGCAATAGCTGTCGTAGATTAGGCTTGCCTCTTTGGATCAAATTACAAAGCTCTTAAGTGCTACCGGTGGATATCTGGAGCTTTTATGAAGCATATGTGTCTCCTAAATTTATCTGTGGAGAAAGAGGAACATTTTGCTTTGTTAGCACTGCCACGCAGTGTGAAATCTGTCTCTTAGAACAAAAATGAAAGCTAATAATGAGCTGCAATGTATTAAAATGGGCACTGGTTCTTTTGAAGTGCTGCCTAGATGCATGCTAGCAGTTTGAAGCCTTTGTAACAATCCATAACAGGGCCAAAAAGCGCACTGCCAACCTTGCAGGGTAGTATTGAAGAGAATAATAGAAATAAAAGATTTCTTGAAATGTGTGCCCACCTGTCCTTCAAACTCTAAGGGAGACTCAAACTGTGAAAACTACATTTTAAAACCTCTGATGAAGGGCATCTGGTAGTGTCTGCTTTTCTCAGGGATATCACTCCTTTTGCTACTGCTCTAAATAGGTAGGTCCCCACCTCAGTTTGGAATAGGCCTTGCTGCTGATGCTTTCTGCTGTGTGCACACAACCTCCGTTTCCCATCATCACCAGTTAGCATTTGTTCCTTTGCTGTGTTGTGCTGCCTCCAGCCAGGCTCTCGCTACCAACTCCTGCATCCTCAATAGGAGATCCAGGCCAGACAGTGTATCCCAGCATGCTGGTTCTCACCCACAATGTGGGGAGCAATGCTTTGGATAAACTTACCTGCTAATCAATCATCTCTTCCACACTGACCATGTTTCCTAGAGCACTGTTCGTCTGTCCCTGGTTTCTCCATGTGAACCCCATACAAAACTCCCCACAGTGCTCAGCTGTAGCACTGACAGTGCCATAAAAAGTTCATTTCACATTCCGCAGAGAGAAGGATTGGTTCTATTTATACACCCTCCTAAGGGCAGTAGATTGATAACTCTGACTCATTGCTGACTTGTGGGTTGTCACAGCTACTGAAACTTTTCCTGCAGTTTCTAGCACCATTTTATCATTCTCTGACTTGCAGTTGGTATTACCAGAGAAATTTGTGCTTACGTTTTCAGAATTGTATCCTGCTTTTTTCATGGATTTGCGAAGTTCTGAATTTCAACCTAGTCTTTCCCAGCTTAGTGTTGCCTGCATATTTAATAAGCATATTCTGTTCTGTAATCCAGTCCATTGATGAAGATACCGAATAGTTTTAGATCTGGGACAAATTTCTTTGTGGAGTGCTTCAGAGATCCAGGGATATGATTTGTAAAATGTTTTCCTTTTTTCCCTTGTATTTTCATAGTTGATGAGATGGTGAGTGCCATCTGTGTCATCAGATGCGCAGGCTTTGTTATGAAAGACTGTACAATTATGGCTACATTTATAGGCTATATAAGGCTAAATCTGTAGGACTACAATTGAGACTGGAGCTATAATGATTTTAAAAATCCTTGACTACAGCATCATCACTTTGAGGAGTTATCTGAAGGCCTATCACTGTCTCATCAGTAAAACCAGTATTGAAACTACCCTTTCTTCAGGAATGTGGCATTTTTATTTATTTGTTTCTGCACTAAATAGGTGTGCATAGGAAAAATTTAGAAGAGCTTCCAATGATCCTAAAACCTGTAAACCGGGGAGACAATTTCTGTGGTATGTTCTAAGTTAAATTTATTTTTGTAAGAACATTCAGAAAAATTATTACAGCAGAGGTTTGTTTGGGAAGCTACAATGTTGAGAAGATTTTGCAGAAGCCCCTTTCACTAAATAAAATGTAATAGAAATGGATTGTATGTGCAAACATCTGCTATCTAGAGGCAGCTATCAGAAAACAGTACCAGCCAGAGCAAATGGGGATACAAAAGGAAATGCAAATAAGTCTTCTACCTGGTAAAGTCCAGGATCAGGAAATGGATTAATTTCCTGCAACATAGTCTTAAAATACAGTAATACTAAATATTACTGGATTTAATCCCAGTCACTTGTTAGTGTAAGAATGATGTTGACAGCATATTTGAAAGACTACCTAGAATCACCTTAATATTTCTCATCCTGAAGCTGACTTAGTAGAATGCATGATATTGATAACATCCTCCAGCATAAACCTGAAGCAGGTGCTTCATTATTCAAAATTCAAAATTAAAGCTCTCATCCTGTGGTAGCTAAATTTTCAGTGACTTCAGGCAAATAATGGCCTTGGCTTCAATAGTTTGTTTTCACATTTTGAACATGAGTTCACTGTCTTGACTAGACTTGTTCCTATAAATTTGTGATGTCAGTATATAGAAGTGCAACCATGTGAGAATCTGATCAGAGCTGACCTGCTTTGCTCAAAAGTAAAACTTTATCTGTGTCAGTAAGTCACTTTTCCTTCAGTGCAGAACACAGTCAGATGGCTTTAATGCTATGATACAGCAAATAAAGTGGGATCACGTGTTTAGTTCAAACTAGTATCTACACTCCAGCTGATTCTGTCAGTCTTGCTGCCTCAATGAAATGCTGGAAGAAATGCCACTTTGTGGCTATAGAGATAGTGCACTTTTAAAGCATGCTTTGTTTTGTTTTTTTCTTTAAACAAAGAACCATTTATTTATCTGTTAATAAATATTTATCTCCTGATCACTCTAACAACATCTATTAACCTGATAAGAAAAAGAAGACCAATGTTCTTTTATGGGAGCCATATGGATAACCCTTTGTAGAGGCTTGTTGAGTACTTCAGGATACACTTGCTGAGCAATAACCAAGAACTGGACATAATTTATGATTTGCAGTGATTACGGTTCCTGAACTCCCCATGTGCTGCCATGTACCACACAATTCTCACTTTCTGTGTCCAAAAGTCAAAGTCTAGTGTGCCCATGTTGAGAAATAAAATTATTTTGGCGTCAACTCTGGTACCTTCAGTTTCCAACTTTCCTGGAAATGAGAGGCCAAAGAAATCCTCTCTCCTGTAAGGCCATCGTCAGTTTAGATTGATTATGCAAATCATAGAATCATTAAGGTTGGAAATGAGCTCCAATATCGAGTCCAGTCTTTGACTAAACACCACCACACCAACTAAACCATAACAGCAAGTGCCACATCCAGTTGTTTCTTGAACACTTCCAGAGACGATGACTCCACCACCTCCCTGGCCAGCCCATTCCAATGCCTAACCGCCCTTTCAGTTGAAAAAATTCTTCCAGATACCCATTCTGAACTTTCCCTGGTGTAACTTGAAGCCATTTCCTCTCATCCTGTCACTGATTGCCTGGAAGAAGAGGCCCACCCCCACCCACCTAAAATGTCTTTTCAGGTAGTTGTAGAGAGCAATGCATTTAATGTCCCACAAATTGTTATTTGACAATGTTTTCTGAGGAGTACTTCCTAGGTCACTGAATCCTGGCCCTACTGAGAAAATGTATGTAAAATTCCTCTTACAAATTGACTGTGCTCTGCGTTATAAATAATTAAGTTCAGCTGAACAAGATCCTTTTTTTCAAATCTTGTTAAGCTGAATCCTACATTAATTTATAAAAAGTTTGTATCTAGTAGTTCTGCACTAATGTCATCCTTTGCATTCCATAGTTGTCCATTTTTTATTCCATAGCATTGTTTTCCCTAACTTACCGACAGAGAGTTGTTACCCCATTTCAGCCCCATTTCTAGTCTGAACAGACCTGTCTTTGGTAGGATCCTCCTGTGAGACTCTTTCTTCTCCCTGGCACCCTGATTCTTCTTTGCACTTCTTCCAGACTGAACTCTCGTTGAATATGAATAGGAGAATTGTGTGCAATATTCCAATTTCCATTCACCTCCTGTATGCAAGAGGTGAGTAACCGCAGGGTTTCTGAGGGATGCTGGTTTGAAACAGACAGAGCCTAGATTTCCAGTTAGTTATAAACTATAACAACCTTTAATGTTGGCTGTAAACCGCCACTGAAAGAAGTTCTACCCAGAAATAAAAAGAAAATATCTTGTGTATAACAATACCGCATGTCCCATAAGAGTGTGAGCATCACAGAGCATTTTTCTTTTGTTAATCAGTCTTTTGGTGAAGGCTGCTTTGCTTGTCCTGCGTTTAGTAGAGCTGCTCTTTCTCTCTCTTGGCAAGTTCCAGTGGCACCAGTTTCTCCCTGCGCTGGCTCACCCCGCACAAAGGCGTCCTCATGTATTTCCTGCAGAAGCACAAAGCCCCGCACACGTTGGCCGCTGCGGGCACACGCCTGCCGCTGAGAGCGGGGCTGGGGGCCCGGCAGGACGGCAGAGCGCACGCCGGAGCGCCACCCCAGCTCCCGGGGTGCCCTGAGATGCTCCGGGATGCCCCGGGATGCCCCGGGATGCTCCGGGATGCCCCGGGATGCCCCGGGATGCTCCGGGATGCCCCGGGATATTCCGGCGGCTGGCGGCGCTTCCCCGCCTGCCCGCGCGGGGGCGGCCCCGCCGCACTCTCCGCCCGGAGCGCCCGCACACCGCCGGCCCCGGTCCCGGCTCCGGCACGGATGATGCCTTTCTCTAAGAGAAGGGGAAAGGACAGTCCGAGGGCCAGCGGCAGCACAGTGGTTAGTCCGTAAAATAATTAGTCCATAAACAAGCTCCTTCAAGCCTGTCTGAGTGGCAAATATTCTCCTGTAATCTAAAAAATACTGATACAGGATGATACTATGATGGTCGCACGTTAATTACTTTTACTGACAAAATAAAATATCTAGGTTCATAGGTTAGTTTAGGTCGAAAAAGGCCTCTAAAATTATCAAGTCCAGCTGTTAACCTAACATTGCTATCTTCACCATGAGACCATGTCCCCAAGTACCAGATCATGATAATTTTTAAACATCTCCAGGGGTAATGATTCCACCACTTACCAGGGAAGCCCCTTCCAACACCTTACCACCCTTTCAGTAAAGAAATTTTTTGTAATATCCAATCTAAGCATCCCCTAATACAATTTGAGACCATTTCTTCTTGTCCTGTCACTTGTTGCTTGGGAGAAGAGACTGACCCTCACCTATCTACAGGACTTAGTAAAGACACAAGAAAAACTCATCTACAACAGCTATCAAAATCCACATGGAGCCTTGAAGTGACACCCAGGACAAGCCAATTTGAAATACAGGATCTCTCCTTCCCATTTTCTGCATGCAACCCAAAAACACACAGTCCTAAATGCAAGATCAGATTTGCCCTCCCATCCAGGAATGCCAGACAGCAAAAGTGCTGAGGAGCCAGGCTTGGCTGCAGGTGTTCCTCAACGGGGTGCTCAAAAACCACCTTGCCTTTTGGATCGATCCTTCAGCACCAACTAAATATCTGGTTGGCTACTAAAATCAACACGTGCAAGCTCAAGCCTTGAGAAAATTGGAATTTTCCCACATAATTTCTTTTTTTTTAACATGTGGCATTGAAAGGCTTTGTCCCTCTGGCACTTGAGAGGTGCAGTCACATGCTTGGTACTTACTGTTTTGCTAGTTCCATGGATATTTGCTCCAAAGAGCATCCTTTTGTCTCTGGTATAAACATGATAACAAAAGCCAGTGATGCTAGGCTCATTATTGTGTAAATGAAGCACACCCAGGACAAGCCAATGATCTCTACAAAGGAAGAAAACATGGTTTTTTTTAATTTTCAAATATTGCAATTTTTCTTCCTGTTGCTGTATTTTATAGGATACAGACTGTAATGCACAGAAGTTAGAAATAAGCTAGGCTGCTATTCTTAGCCCATATATATGGGAAAAGAAGAGTGGCTTTGTTTTTTCTAATCCTCTTTATGAAAGAAAATTAATGTGTTCATATTGGCCCACTTGGCATGAACATACTGTTTTATTTTATTTGCAATCAGTCTGGATGAAGAGAGTGAGTAGCCATTTTTACTGGTTTGTGGGAAGGCAGTGGGGATCATGAATGCCTTGAATTTTTGCCCGTGTCTGGTTTTAGTGCACATTCTTTCTTGGAGCAAATCCAAGCATTTTCCACACTATTACAGTTGTCTCCAGCTAATCCTCTCCACCTGTCAGTGCCCAGCATTTCCACTGCAAGTCACGGGTGCTGTGCCAGAAAGTGAACCAAGAGTGAACTCCTAATGGGGTCATCCAAGAACTAGTGTTTTTCTGAGCCTACAGTCCAGGGGCAGGTATATCCTCAGGCTGAGGGATTCACTCTGCAGCCCCTGGAAAGTAAAGTGTACACAAACCCAACTGTCTGCTGCAGCCCCCTTAGCCCTTTTCCCTGCTAAAATAAACCTGGACAGTTGAGACATTTGTCAGTTGTGTCATGAGCTGAAAATTGCAGCTGAAGCTTCCAGCTTGCACCTCTGCATCAGCACCTAAGTGCAGATGCTGCTGGCCACTGTGACCTCCATGCGTATTCATTTGACAGAAGAATCCCCAATCCCGCCTTTCCGCCGTAGACGAGGAATGCATATTTTCTTGTGCTTACACTTTCATAAATCCAGATTAGACCCACTTAAGCCAAAGGAGTTACTGTGGCTTTGCAGTCTTTGAAACTGAGACCAGGATAATAGCGAGATGTACATTAACAACTAACCCTGCATGAAAAGAGGGGACCTCCTGGTGAAACAGCTGACACTGAGCACCTGAGGTCTGCACTAGGTGGTTTTGGGGACATTTCCTTAGGAATAAGTTAAGTCTGGTCCAAGGACTGAGCAAGTATTGGCAGTCAGATTGCCTACAATATGCATTTTCTCGTTTGGTTTTGTCCAAAAGCTTGTGCAGTTCAGGAATGCAGTTCTGTGATACAAACTGATGGGCAGTGAGTGAGAGTAACTGGATGGTGTCCTTTTGAAGAAGACCCTTGATACAATTAAAGTGAGTGTGAGCACAGTGAACTTTATTATATTTTTCATAGTCATATTTTTCCTAGTTTTAATCAAGATAGTACTCAGGATGGAGGATATGTTTTTTTCTTTCTCTCTCTCTCTCTCTCTTGCTTTTTTTTTTTTTTGAAAGAAAGAAAACACAAATGTGACACTTATTTTACTAACGGATCACACTAATTTTCAAATCTGTCTCGAAAAACATCTAACAGGGTGAAAACAACTTTGACTTTTTGTGAGTTCATCGTCTGCCTCTGGTGGGGAGTAAAGTAGACTTTAGGGAAAGCTGAAATTTCTGCTGTCATATATTTTGATTTCTAGCACATATTTTCCTCACAATAAGACTGAAAACTAAAATTTGCAAAGCCTCATATTATATAGAATTAGAAAAAGAAATTTGCTAATCAACAAATTTCAGCATCAGCATTTAACCTTCCCCTTTGATTATCATCATATTAGAAGTCATATACTTTAGTAGTTTATTTTCTCACATTAAAATGTGAAAGACTTTTACCTCACAAAGACATTTATTTCTAAAGAAAATTTTCTGAAAGCCAAGATATTCCTGTGAAAAGGAATTAATTAAATGGGATTGGGTTTAAATATTTCTGATCAGAAAAGCTGTGGTCTGATCTAGAACAGAACTTGCATTGATTTCAGAAGATGCAGGACTTAATCCTAAACATTATGTATTTTCAGCCTACCAAGGCAATGTTTTTTTTAAGACTTGAGTTTCACAGCCTGTGGAGTTGATGTGCAAGTTGGTCTGACAGCCAGCACTGTGAGGCTGAAGTTACTGGCATGAAGATATGGTGAGAATGGAGAAGTTACACTGACACCTCAACAGAGATCTTGTCTCCTGGGCTTTCACAGCTGTAGTTTTAGCAATGCTTTTGTATAAGAGAGATTTATTTTGCCCACTAGAAGAATATCAGCTTGGAAGGACATGAAGAAATCTTACCAGTTACAGTCAAAAACGTCAAGGAGATGAGGAGATTTATACCCCAGTTCATGCTAGATGTCAAAGCCATGGCCCGTCCTCTGATCCCACCAGGGAAAATTTCACTCAGGACCAACCAGGACACTGAAACACAAGGAAAAAAAATGTTTCTTTGGAAGGATGGCTCTCTTTGCTGTAAATCTAGGTAGTCCATGGATTCAGGTGAGGCCACCTGAAAGAATAAGTTGATTTTCAGAGGGTTTGGTTTGTGAGGGCTCACGCTCTGCAGACAGCATGTGCAGCAATCAGCCTTACCTCAGGTCACCATCCCTTCGTCCCTGCCCAGTGGGGGCCTGAGCCAGTGACAGGTGGCACTGGACTGGAGAGGTGAGCTCTGACTGCACATCTGGGTATGAAAGCGAGCTCTGACTGAATAACTCTCAAGTGACATAACATTAATGGAAGTGGGGCAGCAAACCAAAGCAATCTTCAGCCTCAGAGGGGCACTGTGTGTTTATGCCACATTATAAATCAACCTGCCACACTGAAGTATGCTTGCTATTCCAGCTCTCTGCTCCACATAAATGAGATTGCTGAGGTATAAATGAAGAGAGAGGGACTGATTTTTGACTCCTTCATATCACACCACACCACACTGCAGGTGATCTAAGTGCTGGTGCTGCTAGCTCATAAAAGCAAATTCAGACATGAAGAGCTGGCTGTGTAATCACCTTGATAGCAAGAGCAAAAAAATTAAAAAATAAAAAAACATGTTTTTGTACTGTTCCTGACTATCAGAAAACAAGTGAACAAAAACCCAACCACAAACAAACCCAAAGCCAGGCCAAAAATCTGTTTCACCTTCTCCTTTTGTTGGCAAGCAAGATGCATTAGGAGAGGATGTGGCTTTGATGACTGGCACACGAGCAGTACACTTAGATGAGCTGTGTCTTCAGACCCTTGGACATAGCCACTATAAATTGCTCATCTGTCCTTTTATTTCTGCAAAATGACAGATGGGAGTTTACCCAGAACACTTGCATTGGGCAGTCTAAAATATACATTTTAAAAATAGGCTCCTGTATGTCCAAGTGTGCTTCACACTGTACTATCCCTTTGGATGCTTATAGAATTCCTGTGTGACAGCACTGGTAAAGGTAGGAAAAAAAAAGATGTTTCAGGAGGAAACTGAAAAGGACTAGCTGAAATGGGAAAAAGACTCAAAAAACTCCTGAGTTTAGAGTCAACAGAGCAGATTTGAGCAAATGCTAGATTTCTTTGTACCATAGATTTGTATTAATTTTTTTTTTTGCGGACTTGGCCCAGATTTTTATATTTTTTAAAGAAAAATTTAAAAAGCTTCAGTCTCACCATGGGAGTGACCCAGAAGGATAATCTTTTTGTTACAGAGAATCAAGACCACACTTCATAATGGCCTAACCCTGTTGGGCACAGTCAAATGTCCATAACACAGCCACCATGTCTAACAGCAGCCATAGAGAGGCTTTTGTTTATTTACTTTTTTTTTTTTTTAATGACTCGGATCATGTCAAGCTTTAACACACTTGCTGCTGACAAGGCAAACGTTGTGGTAAAGAAGCACCCTCGGCACGTTGTGTGGAGCAAAGAAGAAGTGAACTGACTTCTCAAGCAGGTGTTTTCCCTGCCAAGCCAGCTAGCCCTGTGCCTGAGCACATCCATGGGGATGTCATCATTGCATTTTGCACCCCCTCTGCACCAGAGCTGTTGAAACTAGTATTGTTAGTCACAACACTTCAGGACCTGAAAAGGAAAGCAAAGCAGCAAGTAAGCAAGAGGCAAAGGAGCCCTCCCGAGGTGTGCATGCACAGCCCCTGCAGTTCACCTCCACAGGATGGCCTGCCATCCAGCACACAAGCTTGGCTGCAAAACTTGTTACACATCAAAAATGGGCAAAAAGGGATATTTACCATCACATTAGAATTAAAGGTTGAAAGAATCCACACCCACTTTCTGCTGGGCATAAACCAACCCCCAGGAACAAAGCATTGTTCTTTCTGGACACTGGAGGATGGCTCAGGCTGCAGCTGAAATGTGTGGCACTGCAGCAACTCCAATACCATGCAGTTTTCCAGTGACAGACTCGCCCTTTCAGCCTAACTGATAATTTGTCTGGAGGTTTGAATAGTGTTGTTTTCCTGCTAAGAAACCAAAATACTCAAGAATCTGCATCAGCTGTAATAGTGGTTAGCTGCTTTTATTGCAACCACTTATTTAGTTTAGACAGATGCCACCAAAACACCAGGACTGTTCTTCATGTCTCCTTAAAGACAGGAAGAACAGACGGGGTAGCTACACCCGCTGGCATGGCCCTGACCTCTGTTTAGCTGGCAAGGAGTGGATAGGCTCATTCCCCAGGGGAGAAAGAGCAGTTGTAGAAATCTGACACTACAGTCTGTTTACTCCTTTCCCCAAGCTGAAGCAGCAATAACCATCGATTCTTTGCTTTTAGCACCTCTCTGGGATTGTGTTTACTATTTGTACCTTTGCCAAAAAGCAGCAGCTGTCGTAGGTATGGCAGGGATGTGGCTTGCTCTGGGGAAGCCAGAAGCTAGGTTCAGGCTCCCATTCATAATGACTGCTGCTACCTTCTGGGCTGTGCACACAACTGCAGCAATTTAACCTCCACTCTCCCAAAGTCGCTGCCAAGCCACCTGTGTGCTCTGCCTTCACCAGCCTAAGCAATGGCATTCTACAGGGGAAATCAGCCTGTCCTTGAGGATCCAAATACCACCCTCCATCCCCCACCCCTCCATCTGCTGTGTAATCCAGCAGTATTTCCAAAGGATGCCATGATAGGTACCACACTGCACACACTGCAGGTTTCAGTGTCTGCTCCAGCCACCCCTGGCTGGTGTTAGTTAGTGGAATGGATGGGAAAAGAGCTGGTGATGCCCAGGTCAGATGTAGGTAAGAGATGAGGCTAAGGGCTGGACAGCATGATTCTCTGTGCTCAATTCAAGTACTGCAGGATTTGTTGCTGCAGGCAGTAACTCACCTTTGCTGGCCTGCAGTGTGTTGTGTGTTGACAGCAGTTAAGAAAAATTGTGCAGTTTAATGGTCCTTTATTATGGTACAATATAGAGAAAAGAACACACACTGCAAATGCAGACAGAAATACTGCATTGGATCAGAAAGCTTAACTGTTTCATTAAATATCACAGAAACTAGATGGCCTGATATGCCTTGCCCAAGTGGAAAGAGCAGAGGATTCAGATATAATAAACAGCCCCATGACCAGGATGGTGACATCCACCTCTAAACAAAGCCACAGGGGCTGTACAAGCAGGAAACAGAATAGTAATGGAAGATTTCAGCTAGTCCCATAAAGACTGAATAAATCGTGCAATTAAGCATAGTGCTGGGAATACACATGATGGTTCCTTTTAGCACTTTGTTGGATATTTAATGAGAGAAAAACAGGCAAATCGTGCTTCAGTGCTGAGCCTGGATAATTCAAGATACAACCTTGACCAAGCAACCATGCTCTGTTACACTGGTTACAACATTTAAAATTCAATATTCTTGTAGAAAGGGAAAAGCCAAGAGCCTACCACATTTTGTTTTGAAAGGGGAACAATATCAACATAAGCCTGCTTTCTATAAAGATCACCGTTAGGGCTTCAGTTGTGCTCTGGAGAATGTTTAAACTACAGGGTTAAAGGCTTAAAATATACATACAAGCAGATAAATTAGAAATAGCTCAGCACAGATAAACTACTGAATAAAGAACACTGTTAGGAATTGGAATGTGCCTTTAGAAATGGTGTACCTTGTGCCCAGACAAAGAAAAGTATCTTTCACAAGATACTTCCAAAAATATTGGTCAGTTAAATCATTAAATGCTGGGTGTCAAAACATTATTTCTCCATACGTGTGGAAAAAGATCCATCCAGAACTATTGTTCACAATAGTAAAAATACTTCCTCAATATTTTTCTTGAAGTTTTCTAAACTACAGATAGGCAGAAGGACAACTGTGCATGCTGCATGGGCCTCTTCTTCTGCATTGTCTCACAGCACTTGTTATTGGCTGGAGGTTAATATAGTTGGAGACAAGGTAACACACTGATTAAGTTGACTTTTTGTTTGAGCCAACATGGCCAAACTAATGAACTTTATACCTGGGCTGTAAGCAAAAGAGATATCTCAAACTTCTTGTGGTGTCTTCTTTATTTCCTTACTTTACTGCTATGCATTAAATAATTTTTTTTAAAGAGAATTTCTCTTATATACTCACATCAGAGAAGCAGAAAAATCTGAGAATAACTGAGAAACACCATGAGCTTCAGGGTGTTCAACATTCAAGTGAGGTACATGAATGAAAAACGTCCTTGTTTTGACCTTTTCCTGCCAGGAGGTAGAAGCAAATCGGAAGCTGCTCAGCCGCTCTTATTAATGAAATATTAGATCCCCTTGGTATTCATTTGTTGCTTAGCATTTTTTTTTCCTGTACCTGTATTGTGTGAGATCAAATTCTTTATGGTGAGATTCAGAAAATGGCCACTGCAATATTTGAAAGAATTCAAGTTTCTGAGGAATAAACTCCAGAAAGAGATTAATTGGACTTACAGCTTAGGAGAGAAGTGGGTAGAAGTATTTTTGATTTTAAAAAGGAGGACTGGACTGTTAAGGTCCAAGGGAAGATAAGGAAGGGATTATCCTATGAAGTAACACAGACAAACCACCTAAGAGTGTGTAACAAATGCTCAGTGCTGGGGAAGGATGCAAACAAGTCACTGCAAAGCTGCCATGAGACAGCAGGACTTGACTAATGACTGGCTTTGCCAAGATCAGATTTTTATTCCTGGCTTATGAAACCCAACAGGTTTTTCATTTTCCTGGCTTCTGGTTTTTCTCGATATTACCAGAAACAGCCAGGTGGCCAACCACTTCCCACTAATGGCCAGGTTGAGCAGTAGCTGGTCTTGATTTCAAAGGACACGTTGTGCCATCAAAGGGGATAGCACAAGCCTTCAGAGTGTGCATGGTGGTGAGGTGTGTGCTGTGAGGATATGCAGAACTGGGACAGAGCTGGGCTTGGGGGACATGTGCTGCTGTCACACACCAGCACTGTCCCAGCACAGCTCCCTGCACCCACATAATGCAGCTCTGGCAAAGGCTTTCACAGCAGATCCAGTGAAAGTCATCCCGAGGGCTGGCAAAAGTGAGGGATGCTTAAACTGGAAAAAGGAGAAGGTGGGAGGGAGTTGGTCCTTTGCCAAAGTAGATAAAGGAGATATGACACACAAAAAGTGGACTTAAACTCTGCCCACAATTTTGTGCAAGAGGACAAAGTAGATGATTGTGACTGGTGTTAAAAATCTTTGCTTAACAAGAGACATCTTTCTCTCTGGTTCTGCCCCATAATATTAAACTGAAGTGGCTGCTCAAAATTAATAACTGGAAAATATAGAGCAAATGAGCAGCAGTATTGCTTTGGAGAGCATGTAAGCTGCCAGCAGAGAGCCAGCCTGACAGGGTCAAGTCCTTCCCTATGTGTGCATATTAAAAGGAGTGGAATTGTTGTATTGCTGAGAGATGGGGGAGTCAGGAAAAGCTTCAGCTAATCTCATGCCTCTGGCTGCATTCTGATGTCTGCAGATGAAGGCAATAAACATGTACTTTAATTCCATGGCTGCCAAGGTGCTTCTCTGCAAGCAGCAGACTACTGGGTGCAAAATGCCTGATGCCACCAATGATCCAAAGGAGCTGATATGATGTGGCAAATCGAAATTCTTTTTCTTTTCTTCTGGTACACTTTAATTCTGTTTCTAATGGTTAACGCTTTAGGCTGACCCCTTGCAGTAACTTTATTAGGACAACTAGGATTTAACCCTTTTTTCTCTGAGGCTGTATCAGAGTACATAAAAATTGTTGCCTACTGTTTGCATAACTATCTAATAGACAGGCTGAGCACTCCCATGTGTTCTTTTAAAGGAACTTTGCAGTGGACCATTGAAATCACTCATGCCTCCTCCAGTTTATGATAGAGCAGCAGAAGGGGTTTGTGGGAAGATACTGATTCCAAAGCATTACCTCCATCATCTGTGCTCTGGGCCTTGAGAAGGAGAGTAGTGAGATGCAATTCATATCTGATTTTCCTAGTGATCCTTCCTCCTTTTCCTTCTCACCACCATAGGCCTGCATTTTAATGGGTTTTTTTTAACTATTCAAATTTTCATCTTCATGAACTCAAAAGAAATACTATGGCTCATATGGGCTTTCCTTTTATTTGCAAGGTGTTCAATATATTCTTAAATCTCTTTTCAGTGGCCCTCAATTACTGTCCATTTCCATCTGGAAAGAATAGTCAAGAATAGTCACAAATGAGCTTTCTTAGAGGTGGTGATTCCCATCTGAAGGATTACTGGGCAAGTAGTGATAGATACATAAGGATCTAGAAACGGTAGAATTCTCTTAGTTAATGTGATTTGTAGACTATCTTGCCCAAGAAAATCTATCAATAGAAGTCCTGTTTCAGCTGGCAGAAAGTCCATTTTCTTCTGAGTAGCTGGTACAGTGCTGTGTTTTGGATTTAGTATGAGAACAATGTTGATAACAGACTGATGTTTTAGTTGCTGCTAAGTAGTGCTTACCATAAATCAAAGACTTTTCAGTTTCCCATGCCCAGTTTTCCATACCCAGTGAGTAGGTGCACAAGAAAGTGGGAGGGAGCATGGCCAGGACAGTTGAAAGGAACTGGCCAAAGGGATATTCTATACTATAGAGCATCATGCCCAGATTATAAACTGGGAAGAGTTGGCTGGGAACCACTGATCACTGCTCAGGAAAAGTCTGGCCATTAGTCGGTGAGAGGTAAGCAATTGTGTTGTGCATCACTTGTTTCTCTTGGGTTTTATTCCCCTCTCTCTCTCTGCCTCTTCCCTTTTCATCACAGTTATTGTTATTATTGTTATAATCATTATAATTAGATTTATTCTTTTTGTTTGTTTATTTCAATTATTAAACTGCTGTTGCCTCAACCCATGAGGTTTAGCTTCTTTTTTCCAATTCTCCTCCCTAGCGTGCAACAGGCGGGGAAAGAGTGAGCAAGCAGCTGTGAGGTACTTAGTTGCCAGCTGGAGTTAAAAAAGAAGAATGCATCATAGCCTTACTGTTGACAGACACATAATAGTCTGTACCTCTTTTCAGGTACCCTAAGAAAAGCTGTTTCGAATTGATGTGTGAGATGACAATTCTGTTTGCAACTGGATATCACAGTCACCGTTTCTCTCATCCTTTGTTATGTAGACACTCAAATTCTCCCATCAAGACAGAGCACTGTGCAGAGCAGCAGAAAGGGGAAAAAAGAGAGAAAAAGGAAAAAAAATTAAACAAGCTTTCAAGGGAGAATGTGCTTATTGTAATAAAACACATACTGCCATCCAAAAAAAGACCTTTTAATTAAAACCTGAAATATGTATTAATGTTTGCAGGTGTTTATTTGTTCAGAATATTGAATCCAGGATAATCCTTTGAGGCATTTGCAGAGGAATGGCTGTAGAAGCCAGAAGCCCTAATTCATGAAGAAGTTCTACGTGAATTAGTTCGGCTTATCGCATATTTCATTTCTACAAACTATGCAGAGGAGAAATTACCCAGTTGGGTGGGATAAGTGAACCTGTTTTTCCAGTACCCAAGGGGGTCCTTGAGGGGTTGCAGAGCAGAAAAAAAACATGTTGTGACACAGCAAACAGGGGCAATTTAGGCCTTTGCTCATGAAGAACAGAGATTAATTTGCGCACATGCCTCACAAAACTCCCAGTAGAAAGGATAAGCAATACTTTACAACAGTGACTTGTTTAGTGAGAGGCCTGTGGTGATCCAGGTTTTTCTAAGTTCTTCCCTGGAAACTGCTGCCCATGCTTTGCTTTGGTTGCTGCTGGGGGAAGGCAGTGAGGAGGAAGGTGTGAAGGCTCTGGGTTTAATGACCACAAAGTGTTTTTTAGTTTTGTTTCTTCCATAAGGGTTTTCTGCACTTAGAGTTGATTTTCAAAGGCAGCAGAAGCTGGGTGCCCTCCTGTGTGCCCTTTCCCTTTGAGAAAATCTTCCTGGCTTTCCTCCCAGAGTTCAGTGTGGCACAGGAACTTGGATGCCATGGGAGAAGCAGTCTCCTGACTTCATGCACTGACTTGCCTTGCTCTCTGTGCTTTGGCTGACAGTCTCACCTTCCTCAGCAGTGCCAGTAAGCTATATGATTGATTACACATTTGTACCTTTTTGGCATAACTATTTTCTCATACTTTATAATGCATGTTTTCACTTCATGAACTTCACGAGTGAAATAAAATACTGACTTTGCACATGAAGTCCTACTGAGTTTTAATTTCTGCACAAAGCTGGCCCAAGATCAGCTTGCCTCTAAAATATTCTTCCCCAGCCCTCTTTCCTGAAGGAAACTGGATTTTATGAAACTTGACAGACGACCTGCAAACTTATTCACAGATTTCAGTATCACAATGGTCTTGTCTCCTAGAACATGGTTAAGAAAACTAATATGAGCTAAACTTTAAAATTCTGCACAATTTGAAGCATAGGCTCCATGTCTCTTAAGCAGCACCTTTGTGTCAGTGGGTTTACTAATACAGAACTATTAGTAAAGATATATCTACAATATGCAGATCACAAAGCTTGGGATACTGACTCAAATCCCTCTTTAAGTAGAACATAATATGCCAAACCACAGGAAGTCACCTACCTTTTGAACAGCTGATTGAGCCACTGTCACTGCAGAGACATAGGAAGAGGGGCTGGGGCATGGTGTGGTCTCTCCTTTTCACAGTAGCCAAGGCTCTGTCTCTCATAAGGCAAAGCCTTTGGCCTGATCCACCAAGACTTTCCCTCATTAACATATTAGACTTACAAACAGGAACATAAATGTCAGTGAAAATCATGTCTCTGATTGCAGGTAGACTTCAACATACAGTTTAAATTCAGTCTTGGGGTTGAAATATAATGAATTAAGAAGCTCCCACTGACCTTTCCATGTCTCATTATTGCAGAAGCAATTTTTCCTTATGACCTTTTTGATACTTACAAAAGCCCCCCAAAATTTGTAGGTTTTATCAAGTGAGACAAAACAAACCTATTCATCTGATATTTTAGAAAGCATCTTCTGCAATTTGAAACCCTATAATTAACAACCAGCTATCAAAAAATATCTTAAATTGGCTTGCATTTCACTACTACCAATTAGTCTTTGAAAAAGCAAACCTATTCCTGGGACAGCTGATGTGTTAACAAGAGGCTTCAGATAGACTTTATCTGGGGCAAGGAAATAGGGAGAAGTGGGCAATTTACAGCCCTTGCTTTATTTTTCATTTTGGTATGCCTTGTCTTTATGCTGCAGCTTGGTAGTACAGACAGAGTGTGAAATAAAGCCCATGTGAGGCATGTATTTGAATAGCACAGGAATGATGAACTAGATAAGCACGTGGAGTGTCATATTCAAACCACATGCATGCATGCATTAAAAGATGATTCAGTACAAATAAACAGTGCTAGGGATTTTGTCATAAAACAAAGAATACAAGATAATTTTTTTTTATTATCTGAAATAGGACTTCTGTACTGTTTCTCAGTTTAACATGCATATTCCCAAGATTTATTATCTTGATTAAATTCCAACATAGCATTTAAGCACTTGATTGGTTTTGAATACTTGATTTAGTCCCCGCCACTATCCCATTTTCCAGAGTAAACCATAAAAAAACATAAAATTGATGCTTCTAATTTCTGTGAATTCTAAGGTCAGGCCATAACTGCTGTGAAAAATGTAGAAACTAAAAAATAAAACATTGTAAACAAATGTCATGCAAGGCAATGTTGAGCATGAATGTCTGTTAACATCAGATTTCTGTGCACTATAACTTAATATGACAACCACATGCTTTTAAAAGCCCAAAATACTGCTTTAATGTAGAAGATATTGAGGTGAATTCCAGGTATCTGATATTTTTTGCCAATCTTTTCCAAGAGAAAACCATTAAGCTTACAATATTTCAAAACACAGGAACAGCCAACTAAATCCATGGAAGGTTCAGAATTTCCACACTGATGGTTCTCATTCCCACATGATTTTCCAGTTCCAGGTCAAGCATTTGGTGGCTAATATTAAGCCCAAGAGCACTAAGGGGCAGAGAAAAAGCATCCTATGCAATCTGGATTGTCAGGATGGAAAGAGGTATGACCTCTGTGATCAAGTCCCAGTGTCATGTGTCAAACCAGTTGTTGTGGGTTTTGTTACAGATGCATTTATTGACTGAGGTGAAAGACACATAAAAGGTACAGCCTTTAACTGTGCTAATGAATCATGCTTTTACTCAGGTAGCCAGTTAATCTAACAATCACCAAAGGACCAAAGTCAAAAGGACTAAATTTGCCTCCAGTATAGGTCTCTGGGCTTTAGGGCACTGTTCCAGCTCTGGATCTTGTCTTGATTAATCCAATGAAACACACAGAGAGAGACCATCACAAACCACACAAGATTGTATAAGAAAGACAGTGATGGATTCAGGATGGATTTAATTCCTTCTTCACCTCTATGGATTTCACTTTTCTTGTGAACCCTTGAGCTCTCTTTCAAGCATCTGGATCTTTCTTGCCTGATCCTTCTTCCCCACTTTTCCCAACATGGGTTTAAAACTACATTTAAATTACTCCAACAGCTCACTATAAGATGTAGAGAAAACAAGTGAGTTTTTACATGGAAAGAATAGAATAGAATAGAATAGAATAGAATAGAATAGAATAGAATAGAATAGAATAGAATAGAATAGAATAGAATAGTTCAGTACAAAGGTACATACAATGACCATCTAGTCCAACTGCATGACCACTTCAGGGCTTACCAAAAGTTAAAGCATACTATGTGTGGAATGCTGTCTAATTTAGTTTCCCAGTCATCCTAAAATTCCTTTAACAGGCAGTAAGAAAGGGAGCACCGTGCCAAAGGGAAGGTCACAGATTTCACAGAATATTCTGAGTTGTAAGGGAACTCCCAAGGATCATTGAGTCCAACTTTTAAGTGAGTGTCCCATACAGGGATTGAGTGGGGGTTGAACCCACAACCTTGGTTTTATTCACACCATGCCTGGGTTAGAGAGCAGGAGTCTGAAAGCCCCCTGTTGGTGGAGAAAATATTAACCTTTGTTGATAATCTGAGGAATCTGTCTCCTGCATCAGTTGGATTCCCAAACACATTGAAAAATCTGTTCCATTTTAGGTACAAATTATCTCAGTTTTAAAGTATTCATTCAAGCTGATATAAATTTAACTCAGATATATTCAATATATGATTCATATAGGATCAATATTCAATATAGGCAAATCTGCCTATGTTTAAATTAGAAATGGACGTCTATCATCCTAAACTACACTTTCATCAGTAAAAATTTGCTCTTAAGGTGTGCCCTCACCTGGGCTTGTCTTTATCAGCTTCTCTGTATGGGTTTTGCTCCTCCCAGGGCTGATGATCCACAGAGGGAGCTCCCACAGGAGCAACATGGAGCATCACAGTAGGGCTTGCTGGAAACCACAGTCTCTGCACCTTCTTGGGGGAATCCAGCCTGGGGGACACAATCTTGGGTCTTTCATGTAGGAGAACTTCAACCAGTGTGAAACTAGTAAAACACGAAGGCAGGCTTGATGGCCTGCTGCCTTTCCTTGCATTAGGACATAGATAAAGGAAATTATTGTAATGACCACAAGCCCCTGGTTTGTTCACCTGTGTTTATCTTCTCTCGTGCCTGCTCCAACAACTTTGAATCTGTCTGCTGTAAGTGCCTCTGCATCCACACAAGAAGAGAAGGGAGATGTTAGGGATCCCCAAATGCAGAAGGAGCTTTAGTCTGAGCTGGCTGTGAGTGAGTGGCTGAGAGTCCATCAGAGAGCTGTCCTGGGAGGAAGCACTGTCCCCAAAACTGCAACGTCCCCATTTTGTGGGTCCTGTGCTCACCCTCCCCCTTGTACATGGTCTGCAGATATGCTTTGTACCCACTGAGGGTCTGGACCTCACAGCCCTGGACACTAATGTGTTGTTCCCAGCATCCAGCTGATCTCCTGTTTTGTAGATAATGTGCTCACTTCAGAAGCCAAGAAGAAAGAGTGATGAGCACATAATTATTTTCCAGTTTTCCAATCAGAAATATTTACCTGATGGCTGAGGCTAGCAGAGGCCCTTAAATTCCAGTCTGAGAAGGCTTCCTGTGGATATTTAGTTTCACTCTTTAACAGGGTTTTAGCAATATCAAAATACTGCCTACCCTACAAGCACCCACTCATGGGAGCTATGCTTCAATGGAGTTGCAACGGTGACATGGAAGATCAGGGGTTGCAGTTAAGCTCTAAACTCCTCTTCCAAGACCTGGTTATACACTTAATATGTTGACCATAAATATTTAAAATATATTTTGAAGTTTATATCTACATGGATAGGAAAATCTGGCATTTCTTTGTGCCAAACCTTGAGACATAGGAAACATTTCTCCAGCTGCAGACACTGACTTGCCTTGGGTGTGTTGTGGCCATAGCAATGTGTGCATAAAGAAGGCTCTAAGTGCTTGTGTCTGGGACATACCTGCAGCTCTGAGGTGCCACCTGAGAGAGGAGTTTGTCTCCAAGAAAAGAGCTCTAGAGTTTATCCCTTGGCTTTGAAGAGCCACACAAAGCTGGCAGCTGCTCTAGGACATGAAGTAATAGAACATCTTTGTCACAGGTTGGCAGAGACATAAGTACCTTTGGACTTTATACAGCTACGTTTTGAGGTTTTGAGGATGATTCATGTCATGAAATTGCCCCTCAGTCCCAGTTGTAGGTATTTTTGTGGATTTTCATCTGCATGCTCAGCATGAAATGCCATGAAGCCAGCAGAGCTGATGTGATTTGCTCCAGCAGATTATCCCAAAGTTCATTGGCCAACTGCCTAAATGCTTTTGCAGTTACACAGAAATGTGTTTAAAGGACTCACAGAGGAAGACCTCTTGTGCAAGGCACCAATGCCATACATGCAGTCCAAATGCATATATTTGGCATTTCTCTCTCATTAAAGGTGTTCCTCATTCCACACCAAAAAACCCCTGAGATGTTCATGGATTCCCTTGAACTTCACTCCCACAATATGTGTAAAGAGGTACTGCCCAAGTCCTGTTTTGCTCACGTGCCTTTAATTTGCAAGAACAAATTCAGACTGGAAAAACAGATGCTCTGTTTGGTCCAGACTCAGCTTGCATTACTTGCTTCTCAGCCTAGGATTTGTTGGAGCCACTCTGACTTCTATTTGATAAAGAGCATTGCCTCTAGACTATATTGCATACCTGTGTGTGGTGCTACTATTTTTCTTCCAGCTACTTGCTGATGAAATCATCTCACTCGGGGGATATGCAGGAAATATGGGGGAAGTTGTTCCTATTTAGTATTTGATCATAAATGGTGCGAAAGGAGATAGTCACGGCAGAAAAACAGATCTTTGGTAATGGGTGCAATCTGATATCTAAATTTTGTTCATCAGGTCTGTGAGGAGAGCAGCAGAGCTCTGGGCACCCACTCTGTTTCAGAGAGACTATAGCTGCCCTACAGTTGCTAACCAAGAAAACTCTCTTGCACATGCTCCATTCAAACACAGGAGTCCTATATTTATAGCCTTATTTTGGAAAATAAGTCTGATATCCCAGGAGCATGGCTTTCCTTGTTCTGGCATCCCAACACGTTGTATCACACACAGTGGTGAATGAAGGGACACTTCTTTATGAGAAAGGACCTCTAGTTTTTACCCCTCAAGTGGTTTGAGCAGAGCAATTGGTAAATTAGATGCTTTGAAACTATTTCGGTTAATTCTGTGTCATTTATTAAGTGGTCATGCATGATCATAGCTCTGACTAGATTATTTCTGTGTGTCCTTTGTGTTAAATTAATTTCTAGGGTCACACTGAGTGATCACATTTTAGTTTGGGTGATGAATTGGTGATCTACCTCGACACCACACTCACCTTGTCAGCCTGCACTCACTGATCCCCATGAAAGGCATGGCAGTGTTTCTGCCAGGCTCAGACTTCTCCTGTCCCTCCCCCGTCCACATAAGCAGGTTCCAATGCTTCTCTTCACAAACATGTGCTGCAAAGAGGAGCCCCTCTCACACTCCTCACCCTTCATGTGGCAGCCAGGAGTGGTTTCTTTAGGGCTCTGCAGGCATCATTCCCTCGTGAGAACGGCTGATCCTTGTTTGTCCTTTCTGGCACACAGACAAGGGGTAATCCAAGGCAAACATGGGTGTTAAGCAAGCCCCCTTAGCTAATGACTGAACACCCTGCAAACACCCCAAGAGAAATGGCATGTGCTATTCTGTGGTGCGATGCAACACTCATTTGTTGCATCTACAAAAGTCCACATAATTGTGTGAAATTGACTGTGAACAAGCAGTTGAATTGCAGTTCATCAAACATAATTAAACAGAAACACAGCAATAGAAATACTCCTTTTATCTTGTGTAAGGGCTCATGACAGAAATACAGAGCACCCCAGAATCAAAAAATTGACTAAGCAGATGCATGCTAGTCTGTGAATTCTTTTGTAATGCAAAAATGACTTTTATCTCTCACTGTCTATTTTTGAATGCTCATCACTGTGCTGCCTGGGTGCTTTGATAAAAGCCAATAAATATATTTAACATATGCTTACTTCATTTAAAAAATCAATCTAGTTTATGTAATTTGGCAACAAAAGAGAAATCATGGAAAAATACATTTATAAATGTCTGCTACACTAATCTGGATTGTAACTATCTCTTTGACCAGAATAAAAAAAAAGGGTAAAAAAAAGTACAAAGTAGTTTAAAAGAAGATGATAGAGCTCAGATTGTGTGATCTATCCTGTGAAGAGTGTGTCATCTCCTGATGGTCCTACATAAAGTCTCTTTTATCCCCACAGAACATAATGCAGCATGGACTCAAATAAAGTGGGTGAATTTATTCCAGAAATGGCCTAGTGATGTGGAAGGAAAAGACCAAGATCTTCTCTGCTCTTTGTCCAAAAGATGTCAATTTGATCTGCAAAGAGAGGCACCCTCAAGACCACCTTCACCTTAGCCAGCCATTGCATGGAGGCAGGCATTGCATGGAGCATGAGTGTTTCCCACTGAAAATACAGTGCTTTTTGAAAATACTGTGGTGCAGGGGTTAGAGCACTTTTGTCTCCAGTTGCCCTAGGCATTGCCTGGACACAGCAGCCAGCAAGTGCAGCCTCCATGCCTCCTTCCCACTGACGAGTAGACAATGAAGAACAGTCTGGTCCAGACCACAGACCAGACTTAGAGATGAATAACATAAACATGTTAAAACTACTTACTTTACATAAGCAGAGGGGCTCATTATTTTCTTTGCATTAAGAAAGATTCACTGAGGGTAAAAAAGCTAGGCTTTGAGAGTACATTTAGGCATTAGAGCTCCAAACAGAAGATGTTTTAGGCTGTATATGAGACACAAATTATAACCTTGCATCCAGATTGTGCTATTTAAACACAATAGATGCTTTGCAGATTCCAACAATCTCTTGGTTCTCCAACCCTTGCATTTTCTATACACTGTAAATTTTAACCGAACAGTGTACTTTCAAAGGCAGGAAAATGCCTTGAAAGGACTTAGCTGCAATTTGAAATACCTGTATCTCTGCTAGACCTGGCCTTCACTTGCTAGGCAAATGTATCTGTCAGTACAAATTACCATACAGTGGCTTTATACATGATTTCTCCGTGATGGAGCTGAGAGGGTGCCTGTTCTTTCACATTTTCTGTTTGAAAGCGTTTGAGCTCTCAACTCAGGAAAGAGATCAAAAAACAAGCACTGGCCTCAGAGATCAGCCTGGAAAATATGTCAGTTTTTGTAGCCCTCAAGAAAATAGACATTGTTCTCATTAACTGTATATTAGGCCAACTCAAATGACTAAGAACCCGTTTACAGCCAAGTCACCAGGAAAGCAGATTTCAGCAGGAGGCCAAGACTGAACATGTGACCCCATCCTAAGGGTCATTAAATATATATATTTGAAACACCCAAATGTTCAAGAAATATTTTCATCCCTGGTTTTGAAACTATGTCATAGAAAGCAGAATCCAGCCCCAGGACAATCTTCAAGGGAAGGAATAATGCTGTAATAACACAGTAAAGCTTGCAGCACTGGCAATGAATGCTTATCTCACACCGCTCTCCTGGTGAGTAATGTTTAAAATAAATAAATACTGCAGGAGAGTTGTTAGTGCAATTGTTGGGTTGTATCCTTGTGGCAAGCTTTTTATCATAATAGTACAGGAGAGCACAGTTTGTTTGCAAGGCAAGTTTGAACCAGAGTGCAAAAGCACATAAAGGCTGTTAATAAATAATAGACTGGGCATGTGGGTTTTGCAGAGTGACTTAAAAAGTCAACCCCTTCACAGTACAATATTATGCAAGTGCTATTGAAACAAAACAAAAGAAAATTGAGAGACTTAATTTCTAGTCCCTTGGAATGACAGACATGCTCTCCTCAGGGGAGGGTGGGACCCATGTCAGTGCGATGGCAGATGCAGCAGTGCAGTGTCATCTGTCCAGTGACACACCTTTGCGTCCTCCCACTTGTGTTGTTCTGCCCAAGCAGTGGCAATGGTACTACAGCTTACTCATGAATTATGATCCCTTAAATGTGTTTTCTGAATCTGAGGACTATTACACAGTCAGAGGGACAGATCCTTGGCAGGACTCAGACAGGTTGGTATTTTGTGGATTTGATGATGTCATACCATACAGAGGTCTAGGGCTTATCATTATCTTGGTTTAGGAGCTAACACTAGCAAATGCCTACATCTTAACCTTCCCAGTGTAAGGACACAATAGACTACAAAGAGGAAAGATAGCCATGGGCTCCATAATATTGCTATACAAAGCTAACAGCTGTTCTTAACTGAAGAGGGACCAGTCAATTACACTGAATGGAAGGGAGATCGGGTCATTGACCTTAAGGGGCAGGACCTCTTCCTCAAAAGTACATGCCAGGCCTTGCAGGATGGTCTGTGACAATACCAGTGCATATTGACAGACAACACTGCTTTACCCAACTTAGGAACTGCCTAATGCCAAGCCAGGCAAGCCATCCCAGCACCTAATAATGTAAGTTACAGTCAGAAAAATTAAACACTTACTTGGTCCAAGACCTATGGAAAATGCAGCAACATAGACAAGCAGGCTGGCCAGTGAGAGCCATTTCAGGACAACAGGAACCTCTCCACTTTCCATGCGAGACCCTGTTGCGCTTTTGCCTCCTGCCAAGGCAGTCCGGTTCAGTTCTCCTGTCCTGGCAACATCTGGGCTTTGTACATCAAATAACAATCTTTCTGTTGAAGCCATGCTAGAAAAGAGATCCTTGATACTCCCATTGGTGACAGTGAAGTTTCCTGGTCTCTGGAGAGAGAAATCTTCTGGAGACTGGCTTCTACAGACATTGGTGAAATTCACATGTAGGTTATGGTTCACTAAGCCCATAGTGACCAATGATATTGCCATAACAGAAGAGCCAATACACAGAAAAGTTTTACTTCCAACTCGATCCACAAAAAACGTGGCTGGGACTGTGCTGACCACTTTAACCACTCCAACTCCAGTAGAAGCCAGGCTGGCAGCCTCATTGCTCTGGAACCCAACTGACTTCAAAACAGTCGATGCGTAAAATAAAATGTTGGGTTGCCCAGTTGTTTGCACAAAAAACACCAGAGTGAGTCCTACCAGCATTCGGGCCCTCATGTTGTTTTTTGAACGAAACAAGTCCAAGAAACTATACTGATGTTCATCTTTCAGAGAAGACTTAATCACAGTAAGCTCTTTAGTAGCATCTGATGTTTCCCGTAGCCTCTCCAGTACTTTTCTCGCCGCTTCATCTTTATTTTTCATCACAAGAAACCGAGGGCTTGGTGGCAGGAAATACATGGCAACAGCTTGCAAAGCACCTAATGGAATCACGAGGCCAAACATGTACTTCCAGCCACGAGATACGCTGGCAAATGCATAATTTGAAATATAGGCAAAGAGAATGCCTACCACAATCATGAGTTCATTTAATGATACCAGGAGGCCTCTTCTGTGCTGTGGGGCGATCTCAGCAATATACACACACGTTGCAATTGATGATAATGATATGGAAACACCTATGGCAATTCGGCCCACAATGAGTATCTCGTATGATTCATAGGGCAGCAAAATCAGACTCCCCACCACAAGTAAAGAAGATGCAATAATAATAGCAAGCCTCCTTCCAAATCTGTCTATAAGAAATCCACCAGTAAGGGATGCAAGTAAGGCCCCAAAAAGCAGGGAACTTACAACGACTTCTTGCTCTTTGCAAGAGAGTGTTAAAATGCTGCTCATCTGAAGAAGAGCTCCAGAGATAAGGCCCAACTCATAACCCATCAGAAGTCCACTTACAGCAGCAATGGCAGAAGATAGAAAGGTGAATGTTCCACAACCTGAAATAAGAGGATAAAACACAAAAAACTTGAAACACTGATTTCTGCAGCATTCTGACAATTAATAATAACTTTATTTGACATAATAGTTTAAGAAAAAATCTCTCCGTAACTTTTAGGCCAAACAGCTAGGTGCAGTACACATCCAGCAGCAGTGGTGACATAAAAGCTATTTACATAAAAAGCTATTTCTGAAAAGAAAAAAAAAAAGTAATTAATATAAAATCTTTAGTTTTAATGCTTTTGTGTCCCTTATCTTCCTGATCAGAAGTCAATAGGGTTTTGATCAAGTCCTAAGTAATTAAACCTTCTGCTTCAGAATATTATTGCAAAAAAGAAATGGTGAGAAAGTAATTTTTATCTTGAGATTTTTCAGTGTTTTTCCTAAACTGAGGAAGTCTCATCCACCCAACTAGAGTAGCATGAACAAGGTCAAATTGCTTCAACCTTGACTCAAATAAATAACAAGTTTTCTTTCACCACTTATTATTTCCTTTGTTTTGCCTGAGGATGACATGAAGGTTGCTGGTACCATTGTTTTTATTTTGCCAAGTTGGAGACTTATTCAGTGAGGACCAGGCTGATGCATATATCTGGGATATTCTAGGGAAACTGATCTTTGAGGCAAATTCATGAACTTTCTAGGCTTCGCTCACGTCTAAACTCAGATTCTTTGGACTATCTTAATCAAATATTTTGCATCGCTTTAGACAGCCATAATGTCAGGAATAAGAAACAGATTATGAAAACAATGCAGATTATATGCCTTTGAATGTCCACTTTAAAACAAACTCATTTTATACAGTTGTGATTCATTGTTTATTTTTACAAGATAGATTTGACTGATCATATTCCACTAACTGTGAAGCCTTTTGCACCCTAAACCTTGAGGAATATATCAGTTTGTTGTTGTTGGTCTCGTTCTTTCTCCCAGCATGGTTTTCTTCGCATCATGATGTTGGCTGCCACACAACTAGAGAAGAGTAAATTGACTTCTGATTTTGCAGCTAGTTAGAGAGATGGGAGATGTCGGAGGAGAGGTGGCTTTTGCAGCATGACAGAGTCAGTACTTAGCTAATTCTTCTGGAATGAGTGGTATACAGTCTAATTGGAAATGATACACAGAGTTTGCTTATTTTTAGCTCATTTTTCTCAGGTGTTAAGGCTCTTTGATCACGCTGACTGCTCAGAGCTCCTTGCCAGTAATTTTGAGCACATTGGTGAGGATCAGTCCCATTTGACAGAGGATATTACATTTCAAAAGCAAATCTTGAATAGAGAGAAGGAGAGCAGCCCAAGCAGTACATCTGCACTGCTAAAGTAAACACTGCAGAGCCCAGGCCCAGATCCTGGCACGTGGCCACATGCCCTGCTAAATTTCTGCAGCATCCCTGGCACATTTGTGCCCCAAGCCACCTTGTGTTCTCCTAACAACTCCCAGAAGCAAACAATTCCACCATCCTACTCTGCAGCCACTCCATAGACAGATGTTTTATTTTGGAGGGTAGCACAGTATAACTGTGAGTATAAGCAATGCCTCAGGGATCAGGGGAGATGTGTAAGCCCATTAAGTCTATTAAGAGAAGTATCATCTCTTAGCTGTCCTAACTTTGAGCCAAACAGCAGAAGCCAAACAGCAGCAGCCCTGAGATATTGAGTGCACTAAATGCACCTCAACTCACTCAGCTGCTGAGCTGGTGTGGCTGGCAAATCAGAGATAGATAAGAGATAGGGGAGAAACACATGGTTTTGTCTTGATGGGCCATAAGGACACAGTGGGAATAGGATTATTGTGAAAAGTTTTTCAGATGTTGGGGGCAGGTGGAAGATCTGTTGGGATGGAGATGAGACATCTTGAAGAAAATATCAGAAACAAATTTGCAAAATGCTCCAGCGATGGAACAATCTTTTTTATGTTGTTGCTGTCCATATCTGTTAATATTCCTGCAGCTTTTGCTTCCTTTATATCTGCAGTATCTGAGACCATTTCACTTATTTTAAATAGAAGCATGGGTTATGTCCTGCTGTACTTCATTCACCCATTGAACAGTACTTCAGTGGAAGTACTGCTGACTACAGCTAAGCTTCTTTGTGCTCCATCCTGCAATGCATATGTGCAATATTTATAATTTCAAAACATAATTTCTCCTTCCCAGTTATACTTTTGAGTTGCCTGCTTGCTGTATATTATTATATCTGGAGAATATACCCTTCCAATGAATCCTGGCTGGAAATCTGGGCTGATAACAATAAAGTGTTGTGCTGAAGGAGTGAGGATATTAGAAACTAAGCTGCTAATTTGATTGCAGTGCTCTGCCCAAACTACTGTTCAGTGCTGATGTGTGTGCTTTCTTGAATATCTGTGTATTTTATATCGAGCCACATGTATTTAACATAGGATTTTACCTCAATTTATATATTACAGAGTAGAGAGCATTGTGTTCATCCAATCTGACACTCACAAACAGCACAACGTGATCCTTCAGACATGCTTCAGTTACGTTTCATCTCAACCGGGTGATTTAAAACATTCAGCTTTGATTTAAAAATGGCTTGTGATTGAAAACTAATGACTTAAGTCATAAGTCATCCCAATGGTTAATTGCTTTCACTGTAAGTTATCTGTAAATTATTTCTAAAGTTAATTTCTGCAACTTCAACTTTCAGGCATCAGATCCCATTCTCCACTTCCCCACACTTAATTGTGTTCACTGAGTACAAACTTATAGCCTGTCATTGAGTTATCTCACAGACATCTTTTCAGCTATTTACCCTGTGAGGCTTTACAAGTTTACTAATCCCTTAAGTATTCAAATGTCTGTTCTCTGAACTTTTTCCAGAGCATCCACTTCTCCAGTAAATTGTGATCTGGACCCAGTGCTCCTGTAGTGATTACACAGTGCCAAGAGAAACTGGACATAATTTTTCCAGTCCTGGTAGACGTTTCCCTCTCTCCTTGTCCAAGGATTCTCACGGACACATACAGAAGCTTATCTTCTGGTTATCCTTCAGGAAAAATCTACTTTTTTTCTGACTGGATTCTTTCCAAGGCACTGTCTTGCCTTTTATAAGGTCTGCCATGTTGCATCCTAATGTGGAATGCAAATCACTTTACATTTGTCTGTATTAAAATACATAGGATGGGCTCAACTTACTTAACTGTGAGAGAACTACATCATCTCTAGATCGCTCTTGTAACTACTTGAGAAAAATAGGCACTTCTAGACATCTGAATCAGGTTGGATGCCTACTTCCCTCCATTGCCTATAAAAGGAAACTGTGCGGCTTGCTCAGAGGCAGATGTCTAAAGTTAGCAGAGAGGAACCCCAGACAGCACGTTCACTTGCAGTCAGCAGGCCAAGGCATCCAAACTGCATTCAACCAGTGACATATCCCATTTATTGATCACCCATCACCTTTATCACCCTGTTAAATAATCTGTTCTTATTTTCTTCCAAGGAACCAAGAAAAAACGTAAAGTAACAGAGGAGCAAAAACTGAGTTTAAGGCTCTTCAGCAGAAACACAGCAGCATGGACAGTGTACCTTACTGATACTTTGAAGTCTGTGTCCTGCACAGTTCTTAATTCTTAAAATGCTGGAATGCCATTTTTGTATGGTTTCATTTTCTGAATGAGAGTGCCAAGTCAAATATCTTGATAGAGTCCACCACCAGCACTGTTCTTTACAATCCAGACTGTGCTTACATCAGCCAGTAGTCCTTAGATCAGAGAAACTGAGATGGTTATTTGTTTTTAGCCTGAGAGTCTGTACAAGCAGGATGTAGAGATTGGACACCTAGGAATTGATAAGGGAATATTCAAGCACATATATTTCTTGCTTATCCAAGTAAAGCAACTTGATCAATGTCTTCACGTATATTTTGTTTGTTTTTACTGGGTCAGCTGGTATCCTTCTTCATGTGTCCAGTGACACATACTCACAGATGTACAGAAATAGTGAAGGGCTGTAACTAGAGCACCCCAGAATGAAAAGCAGATCCTGATGTGATGCAGAGGGAGACACATTGTCCTGCATTAGCAGCAGCAAAGTCAGTAGTTAATGTGGTATGTCTTGTCCCTCACAGGCATTATTCCACTGAAAACCATTGTTATATCACCATGAGGTTTTGTGTTAACTGGTGTACCCGAAACTTGCCTGCTCACAACTGCCTGCTGAGTTAAACCTTGAAATCTCTACTCGGTTTCCCTTCATGGCCTTCCTCTAGGCAAAATTCCCTCTGATTTCAGCATATGTTTTGCTTTAACATTTCCAGATAAAGAATGTTGCAGTAGTTGTACTCACAATCCTTTTAAGTGTCACTTTTAATGATGCTGCTGGAAGTTCTAAGGCATTCCTTTATTTTTTGCAAAAAGCTTCTTTGTATATACATCTATATATTTCTCTTATTTTTATGAGATGCCAGCAAAACATATGGCAGTGTACAGCCAAGGGGAATAAAATATTTTAATGATAGCTTCCAGAGAATTCTCTCCTTCTGTCTGCCACTAACACCATAGTTAATGAGTGTGTGGCTGGTATGTGACAAGTGATTGGAAGGTCTATTCTCTGGTTTCCCACGTAAACAAAATGGTTTCTCACAAATGTTTCTCAAGTCAAAAGCAGCCCTACTTGGCAAACAAACCTGTCTTTAAGAACATTCGTTGGAAGTGTTTATGCTTGGTTCCTGAAAAGGAGACCAACTGCAGTTTTAGTATGGCAGCACACTGTACTGACGATGAGGCTGGATGGGGCCAAGTGCTAAGGGTGTGCCCCTTTACTTATTTTCAAGCATATATTTGGGAATATACAGTCCTTCCTAAGGCACAGTATTTGGTCTGTGCATGTGTTTTATGGGCATTATGGATAAATGACCACTGCCAGGGAAGATTTGTAAGCAGGCTGATCTGGGAAACACCACTCTTCACCCACCTGATGGGAGAGAGATATGGGAAAGGAATCCTTTCCAGCTCAATTTGGCAGTACCACACTCGACATTGGTCCAGACACTGAGATTTCTGTGATGTAGTTTTTCTTTGCTTTCTCCCAAGAGATCATTCAGTGTTCATATAGAAAACTACTGGGCGGGGGGGAGGGAGATTAATTTATATAACCTGTGCAAATATATCTGTTTTGATAGGAGGGGACTCAACAATCTCTTTCACCATGGTACTTTCTTCTGTTTACTTTGATTTAATCTGAGATGAGAAATGTCTCAGTCTGGAAGGAAAGGAAGGTATTGTATTTTCCTGTCAGGAAAATTTTTTAAATCCTTGCAATTTCTTTGATCTATTTAGACATTTGGAAAGTGAATTCAAGTTCTGTCAACCATTGGTTAAAAAGGACACGTTAGAAAATCCTAATGAGTTGAATGCATTGCCTAGATATAAATCCACAGCATGGAATATATTTTTTAATAGAATAAAACATATACTTTTATCTACAATAAATTTAAAAACTACAGCATCTATATTTGAATATTTTAAGCTATCTCTAATAACATATTTCTTCTCCATCTGAGTGCTGTCTGACATACAAAAAGTATGTCTTTCAAGGGATACAGTATATAAATTTCCCAATTTGTTGTTTTTTTGCTGAAGTGTATAGCATGAGGATCACTTATTTTTTTTTTTAGGATAAGTGTTTGATGGAA
Source organism: Toxostoma redivivum (assembly GCA_013397375.1). NCBI lineage: Eukaryota > Metazoa > Chordata > Aves > Passeriformes > Mimidae > Toxostoma > Toxostoma redivivum. The sequence goes on along the minus strand of VXBI01004676.1, from coordinate 14,627 downwards.
TATATTGGGAATTGCTGCATAATTAAATAATGATTTTACTCCTCAAAAAAGGTAATTCTCTCATTTTCATGTTATCATTATCTTTGCTGTGCTGCCACAGTCATTTTCTCTATCTCATCCAGTTGTCTGATATAAAGAGATATAGGTTACCCTGTTGCTCTATTCCAACACCTGAGGTTTCTTTAGATCCAGCAGCTGCTCAGTAGGTGCATTTCTCCTATTAGCTAGGATACATCTGATCTATCTATCCCTCTAGGAGTCTGGCATGGGATCTAAACCAGTTACCCAACAAGATCCTATAGTATGAAACAAATGGCAGCTTTGGAACAAAGCTATATTGCAAACAGAGCTGGAAAATCTCAGAAAATGCTAATTTAACCAAAAGTAATGTCAGGACCATGTGGGATCACAATAATTTGAAAATGGGACTCTTCCCACCCAAGTGTGAAAGGAAAACTCAAACCAAATACTTTGTGAATTGAATTAAAAGAGTAGGTGGAAGGAAACTAATGTACCACTCATCTAAACTCCTCCACCTTACAGTGGTGGGAATCACTGAATACTTTGTACAGTTTAAGCCAAATTAATGTACTTTGTAAACAATATTCAAATTTCATAAACAAAAGCCCCCTGACAATGATGTAAAGACAGTGAATGCAGATCCTGGACAGACCCACCTTGTCCATGTCCTCTCTTACTGCTCTGCTATGTAATTTCATTATGCCAACAGGCAGCCTATCCCCTCATTACATGAAATGGCATTTGGGTTTTGTTTTGTTTGTTTATAGTAAGAATCAACAAGTTTTTAAATTTCTAACTATGTAATTATATGTTCCTCAGGTTACTGCTTTAATTTTTGGGTAAGGACAGATGTGTAATTTGCACATACTCTTCTAACCTTAGCCCATGTGTTGCAGAAACTTTGCTATCGGTTTATTGCTATCCTACAACCATCTGCACTGTTGTCCTCAGTCCCTATGGCAATATTAAATGTGTCTGCACACCTACTGACTTTCTGTTCTTGGCTAACCTCTGATTCCAATATCAGGAGACATTGCTTGAAAGATCACTACTACACCCCAACAAAGCATTTGTGCCTATGGTTTCTGAATGTTCCTGTGTTAATCAGTTCATTCAGCTTCAAATGAACAAAATCTGCTTGGGACATTGTCATTTCTGGCTTACGATCATGCTGTCCTGTTTGGGTACAGCTGCCTTGTCGCTGAGAAATATCATGATTGTGGGGTATTATCCCCTTTTATCATCTGGGAAATAATTTGAAAATTAAAAACCATGCTGTAAATTGAGAAAAACTGGCTGGGTAGGATAGTAAAGATGAAGAGCTATGAAATTCCATTTCTGCACTTTGAAACTCATTGCAGAATCAATGTTACAGCTGATTTTTGAGGGTGTCAACAGAGAAACCCTGTTTCCTCCTGAAATGCTAGGGAAGTAAAAAAGGAGGGAGACCCTGTTCCCCCCCGTACTGTTCCCCTGCATGGGCAGGTGCAGTGCTTGCCTGGACTTCCTCCACTCACTGTGAAAAGGGCTGAGCTGCCCCTGAGCGTGCAAGGACCAGATCACTGTTGTCAGAGGGCAGCAGGTTCTCCTATCTTTCAGATGGCTGATCTTCACAAAGGAGAAGGATTTACACAACAGACAGCACCTACACGAGCAGTAGGACCGAGGCCTTTTAGGGAAAGTATCACACAAACCTTCATTCAAAATTCAAGCTGGGAGTCCCCTTCCTTACCCGTACGTTCCCCTCTCTCACTTGTGGAAATTGAGAAGGCATGTCCCGAGAGTGCCTTGGCTTTGTGGGGCCGCTCTGCCCCAGCCCCAGCATTAGTAAGCACTGCTGGCCAGCAGCTGGCACCCAGCTCTGCCCCTTCCTTACCTGCTGCAGCCGGGAGCCGGCAGCGGCCGCGCTCCTCATCCCCGCCTGCTCCCATCGCCCGGCTCGGCTGGCTCAGCTCCTCCGTGCTCTGCCCAGCTACCATCACTGCCCCTTCGCACCTTGGGCGGCAGCACTTCACAGGGCTGCGCTCCTTCCCCGGCCGGCCACCTAAGGACAGGTTGTTTTCCTCATGGCAACAAGTTCCTGAGGCTGGCTGAAACCAAATGCAAACCACAAAGTGGTTTGTGAACAACTTTGTTGCTATTTCAGAAGGCTTTGCCCTTTGCAGTGACACGGGCTGTTGCTATTCTGGGGAGCCTATTGCAGGCGAGGGGAGGGCCGTCTGTCGGAAGTATTGCTTTTGCCTTTTAACAAATAGTTGAGACATCAGACATCCATGCACAGCTCCATGCACGTTACTCACCCATTCACTTACGGGGTCTCTCTCTTTTCCCTGTCTCTCTTTTCCTTCTCTTCCTGTTGTTCATACACACAGGTTTTTAGCAGAGAAGGCACGCTGAAGGGGAGGGTTGGAAGTGTTTGCTCTGTCAGCTAAAGTTAGGGCACTGAGCACACACACGCGGCATCGCTTCGTTCTTGTAACTTATGAGCAAGTTATGGTGAGAAGTAGTGGAGAGGAAAACAACCATGGCAGCCCTTTGCAGCCTGTGATAGTGGGAACCAGGACTTTACATGGCAAAGATGCACATGATATTTTACAAACAAATGCAGGGCAAGCCACCCTCTTCTCTGTGACAATTATTTGTAGAAAAACTGAGACTGTCTCAGCTATATTGAGTCAAAGAGTTGATTTTGATCGCTGTTGGGAGTCACTCCATCCCTACTCACTTTTGTGGCAGCAGTGGTCAGAGGCTGGGCAGCAGCGGGAGGGAGAGCTTGCGGTGGGTGCAGGTGAGCTGCCTGCAGAGGCTGCCTGCCCTGCTCTGTCCCAGTCCTGGTGGGAGAGCCTCCAAGTGCTCTCAGCATCAGGCAAGTCGTTCAAGCCACCCCCAATGGGAATCACTGTTGTATAATCTGGCAGTGCTGCAGGCTTCTTGTTTGTGCTCTCTGCTTGCTTGCTTGCTTGTTTGTTTTTGTTGTAATACACTAACGCCTGCAGATAGCATGAGAGGGAAAGATAGACATAGAAACTTAGTAGCTTTTGCAGTATTTCCAGACAGGAGAATTCCTAAACATTTTTTCCTTATGTAGAGCAGTCATAACAAGCCCTTTATCGATGTTTGCTTAGCCAGAAAACTGTGATGAAAGACATTGTAACTGCTCCATCTGACAGCTGCCTCACTGTCAGCTTCAGAAACTGGACTGCCAGGGATGCCATGGGGGCATTGCTTCCATTGGGGAGTTTAGGTTTTGGCAGTGCCTTTTACATGTAGTTAAATGAGTCAGCCTAACTCTGCTCTCACATGTTACATACTTTCCTTGTAAAATGTCCATCTGTCAGTCGGTACAGGACGCTGCCAGCGCTGTTAACAGTTTCTTGACACATCCATAGAGGTGTTGTTTCTTCATGGGATATGTGCAAAAAGTTATGTTAACTTTTAAAGAAATTATTTGTATGTTTTGAAAAAAAAAAAAAAAGAGAGGCTGTTTAGGTTGGGGAAGGAAATGTTTTCATAGATCAAACTCAGCTGTGATAAGATTCCTCTGTGATAATGTGGTGTGTAATCGACCTCCTCTAACAACCCACACCTCATATAACCCACAGCTCAGCTCAGTGCAAGCTCTCTGGAAACTCAGCTGACTCCATAGGTGCAACGCTGTTCTCACATCCCAAGTGTCTTTACATGGAACGGTCCGGGAGATGTCAGAGAGCTGCAGAGGTGCCTGTGGCAACTTGACAGAGAGGAAAGTTTTGCTCCCAAACATGAGGCCCTAGAGGATGCTTTGGGGTTCACTCCTCCTGCTGAATCACTCATCAGCCATAGCGTGTTACTTATTTTGACAGAAGAGATGTATTGCAACTGTTCAAAAACTCTCTAAACTTAATGCCATCCTCTAATTAAATATGCTGATTATACACAGCTGCTGGCACATACAGACTTTAGGAGGATTTAAAAACTTCTCAGGAACTGCACCTTCCCCTGAACAAGAAGCATACTACCCCCAGGAGTAAGTAATAAAAAGACTGCTTTACATTGAGTTATGAAATCTTAGGATTAACAGATTTTATGAAATGAATGTTAAGTGAAAACAATAATGAATTTATTTTTTTAATAGGAAAAAAAAGGTATTTTAGACAATCGGTAGGATTTCTTATAATTGTGTTTACACCTAGAGTCCAGTCCTCTCAAAAGCCAGAGCCTAGAATTATTTTAAATGTTTACCTCTTTGTTTACTAAGAAATCCAGTCAAATAATCAAATTTTCATTTCTAGTTCTGCCTTTATTTCATGGTATCTATGCCACCTGCAATACAGCAATGGTTTAACTTTGCCCCCTGGGATAATCTCAGAAGGTATGTACCTAGCTTGCACAGAGGCTAAAGCAGCCAGTAGACACAGTACAAATCATAATGGCCAGAGAAAATATGAAGGAAGACATCTTTATTCTGAGGGCTTGTGTTTGGGCTGCCCAAAGGGCAGCGCACCCTTGCCATGCTGAGCTGTGAGCACTGCTGAAGTGCCAGAAAGATTCCTGGGCTTCGACTTGCCCTCTCAGTTATACCCTATGCCTGTAAAAACTGTATCACTGGAATATGGTCTTTGGAAAAAAATGGTCCCAGTAAGTGGATATGTGAAATATTTTAGTGTGAGATCTGCTGTTTGCATGGTGTTGTTATAAGGGATGGACTGCAGTGTCATCAGTTTCAGCTAATAGTGAAAAGCCACAGCTCAGATGGTGTGAGAATCTCTTACCACAGCTGTGGCAAACATCTGAGGCATTGATGTTATTGGTGTTTACTGGTGCTAACTGGAAACACAGAAAAAGGAAGGAATTGTAAAAAAAGCTGATTGCAGCCAATGAAAGCAAACAGAGAAAACAAACAGCCTGTGCTGGTTCTGCAGTCAAGCCAGCTATAGAGGGATGATGTGAAATGGAGCAACTGAAGCCCTTGCTGGTGACCACAGGGTCCTGGTCCCACAACCCCTCTGCTTCCCACCAGAAATAAACAGTCAAGCAAGCAAGAAAAACTCTGGTACAACAGACAGGACTGGGATAAGGGGGAAGAAGAGGAAGCGTTCTTTGATGCTTTTCAGTTCCCCGTTGTTTTCCTGCTACTGCCTTGCCTGTGCACAATGTTCAAAACAATCTCTTGGCTGGGGCTCTGTGCCAGGAGCAAGGTGTCCCTCGGATAAGGGGCTGGAGCCTGCCAGCAGACTGCACCTGCTCTGCCCCTCTCATGGCTACCCAGGAAGGGAGTTCTGCTGGAACCAAGGAGCAGGGAGAAATGTTGCCAGAAGGCAACAAATCCAAAATTCTGAGATGGGCAACAGATTAATGATGCTCTGAGGACTAAGAGCCCTGGCTTCATAGCTGTGGTATGGGATGCTGGGCAGAAGGTCACACCCTTCAGGAGTGGGAAACAAGAGTGGGAAATATTTAAAAGCCCAAAGCAGGAGAGTCAGGAGACAGGCAAGGGGTACAAGTGCAACACTTTCATAAGATTCCCCTGTTGGTTTTATCCACATGTAGTTGGCAAGAAATCACCTTTTCTGCTGTATTCTCAGCTCCTTGCTTTCAAAATCAGCCAAACACTTTAGTACTAGAAACATGATTAGGCTAGAAAAAGAAGATAAGATAATCACATTAAATTGCTGAATAATCTGTCTGGATGATGTGGGGATTTCTTCTAACATCTCCGGTTGTGATTTGTATTTGTATTTCTGGTGATCTAATAACTCAAATTTGAGACTGTGGAGAGACAGGGAAGTTGGTGATAAGCCAATAGAAATTAATTAAGAGTTGAAGAGTTTTCTGAATTAGTTTTCATATATCACTTTTATCAGAGTTGGGGTAAAGAGAGTCATCTTATTTCTCTGCAGATTTTATGATTCTTAAAAGATGGTGGAAGTCTCCCAAATAATTTATTTTAAAGGATAGAAACAAAGCTTTCCAGCAAATTATGAAGAGCATTTTCTTGACATATCAGCTTAAGTTACTTTGCCTTCCTCTTTGATTGTTGAGATTTGCTTTCAGAACTAATAGTTTGCCACTTGCAGAATGTGTCATGAGATAGCTGGCTTGGAACAATAGGAGGAAGGCTGGGAGGATGAAAAAACGAAAGTGACATGGAGAGGAGACAAGAAAGAAATGGAGAAAAACCAAAAGAAAATCATACTATTTATTAAAAAAAAGGCACTAATCTAGAAAAGCATGAGTAGCCTTTACCATTTAGTGTTGACATATTGATATCCATGCACAAGGAGGAAAATATGCCAAAATTCTAGTTACTGAGCAATGAGAGCTGGATGAAAAAAACTGAGATCTGCTTCAAGAAAGTAAAATGATCCATCCTTCAGGAACTTTAAATATAAAGATAATTGTTGTTACTGTTGTGCAGCAAAAGAATTACAATTAAGCAGTCAGTTTTGCAAAGATGTTTTTTATAAATGTAAGATATATTTCATAAACACGTTTAGGTTATGCCATTTGTGTCATTTTGCAACTGAATAAACTCCAGACACATCAATAAATGGATAATACTTAGCAAGTAAATAAATAATATATTCTGATGTCATATAGAAAATTCATGACAACTGCAAACACAAGTTTTTTCATTCTAAGTCCTGTGGTTTCTTACTAAGCCATACTCTTTCTGTTATGTTCTTACTCATTGAGAGGCAATGATTTATATCAATATATTTTTATCTGGCTTTAAAAAACTCAAATCATAGACATAGTCCAGAGCTATCACACTTCACAACTCAACGCCCTCCAGAGTCCTGCTGACTCACTGCACAAATATTTAATCTTTTGGTCTTCTGTTAAGTGTCTTCTTTAAAAGTACTCTTTAGAAGTACAGTGTGGCCTTGGTCAGCAACTCTAAGAGTTATGTTTTGTCAGAAACTTGAAATCAAACTGAAGGTAACAACTGAAGACTGGAAAAATACAATACAAATATAATTGAGATGAGAAAACAAAATAAAATATAAATTTTAGTTCAGGTTTCCACTTGCAAGGCTGTGTAGCCTTTCCAATGAATAAAATGAAAGGTGTTTTAACTTCTGGATAATCCGAAGGGGCCACTTGTACTTTGTTGCTGAATAACATGTCCTGCTTGTCATCACACACTGTTCTTTCCTGCTTGCTTCAGATATTTTATACTTACCTTTTCTTTTTTAACAAATCATAGAAACTGCAGCCCTTATATTTGAAAGAAAATTGTCCATCTGAAATAAAATTGGGAGGCAGTGCATATTTCCAGTGCATGGACTGAGCCTGGAGAAGCCAGTTAGCAATGCCACCCACTGCTTGAAATCAGGTGGTTTCTAGGCATTTCCAAATAAGGTGTAGAAAATTGAATCCTTTGACATTGTACAGTGGAAAGGGGAGCTTGTTCTTTACTGTTGTGATGAATTGTTAAAAATGTGTAAGCTGAAATTCCCTTTGCCTGCTTCAGTTAAGGAAAGAGATGTACATTGCTAAGAAAAGTCTGAGTTGCTGAAATGTATTCTTTCTGTTGCTGGGAAACATTTTCTCCCACATGGAATATGTCAGTCACACAGGAAATGCAGTCATTTTCATGGTTTTAATTATTTCCACTGACAAAGTGTTTTGTTTTCTCCTGAAAATCTTATTGTTGCAAAAATAAACAACTAAATGTCATTAATGCTGTGCTTCGCCTTCTTGCTGGTTTTTGACCGCAGCTGGCAATCTGAAAGAAGTTTTACATGCATTCATTAAAACCAAATGTCTGGGTAAAGCTTTCCAAAGTCCATCAAAATTTTCAAATCATTGCAGGCAAGCAGGAAATGAAACCAGCCTCCAAAGCACAGATCAATTTGTGTTCACCCAGGAGTCCTGAAGAAATGAGCAGTGGACACTCCCACAAAGAGATAAATGCTTCAGGTCACCTGTTCCCCAGAACCTCTGTCACCTGAGTCCATTAACAGGTAGCAAAGGCAGTCTTCAGTAGACACTGTGCATCTGAAGGTGTCTTAAATTTATTTTGAGACTACCATTCCCCTTCAGAGCTGGAGATACTGAAGACTCAGTAGAATGACAGATCTGTTAGAACCTAGGACAATACAGGAGAGGCTCTTTGGAAAAAATGGAAGTTTTCTGCCCCAAAATCCTTCCCTCTGCACACACCAAAATCCCATCTTTTGAAATACAAGTAGGGGAAATGCTATGCTGGCAGCACTTTTGCAGGGAGGGGACAGTTTCCTTTCTCCGCTGTTTGTCCTGGAGGTACAGGTAGGCACTTGGCTGGCAGAGAGAGGCCAGGGAGAAAACAGATTATTTGCTTGCCACCTAAATTTTCTCCTGATTGCCATGAGAAGGGAGTGGATGCCCTTTAGACACCAGGTCTCTGGCCCTTCGCACTATGGTATAGCTCCTGGAGGCAGGCTGTGCTTGTGTGGGCAGTAGCTGCCTGGTTATGCAACACAGATCAGTTGGGTGGGCACCCATGGGAGCCTCAGGGAACTTCATCAGGGAAGAAACCCTCAGCTGGGCTGTGGCTTCAGAGAGGATCCCTGACACATATCCTCCAAAAGCACTTCGTGGGGATTGCAGCCGGCTGCAATTCAGGGGCTGGCATTTGCTCTTCTGGCATTTGAGCTTTTATTTGCCTTTTTTTTTTTTTTAAGCCAAAGATTCATATCACCTCTGGCAAAGCTAATTTTTGTGAAGCAAACCCTCTCTTGTAATTTTCTGTTTAGTTTACCAGCATGATTTGTATGAAGGAGTTCCCTGAGCAGCTAAGAACTGCAGCCTGCAGAGCCTGCTGCTGCCTCCCTCCATGCCCCTGGTAAAGGCAGACAGCCTCACGAGGAGGCAGCTGCCACCTGTCACCAAGGTCCCTGTCATCCCAACACGGCTGCTTGCTGACTTACTTCAGTCCAACAAGAGACTTTAGCATCAGCACTTGGGCCTCTCTGAAGACTACAGAAGTCCTGGTGCACTCGTTTGCCTCCTACATGGCAGGGGCTGCCAGCCTATGAGCGACTCCACTCGGCAGACACCCTCCTCCCTCCCTTCTCATTCAGATTCAGCCTCTGCTGCTCAGTTTGGCTTAAACCTCTCTGCTGCAGACTAATCACTGAAGCGTTAGTTGTTTAAATTCACACTGATGAAATAGGTGCTGGCAAAGCACAAGGGACTGTCAGTGGTACAGCATGTGCTGTGCTGGGCACTCACAGTGTTCTGAAAGGCACTGCACTGCACAGCCTCTGAGCAGGAATGCCCCAAGGAAAGAATGTCTGACATTGGGTTCACAGCAAACAGGGCTTTAGCCTTCTGATACAACTTCTAACTTCAGCAGGTCTTGTCAAACAAGAGAGAGCAAAGCATAGTTTTGTAGTCAGTTCTGATAATATTTAGTTGTTAGAAAGGTCTTTTCTACCATGGACATAGTGCATGAGGAAGATTTTTGGATATGTGGAGTCAATAGGCAGAAAGTTACTGACTTGGCTGAAGGTTAATTTCACACCACAAAAAGTAATCAGAAACTCCAGAGCAGCATAGTGTTGCTGCTTAGTTGCAGTTATTCTTATGAGAGCAAGGAAACTTTCAAGTCTCCTGACTCCTCTGAGAAAGTGAAAGATCCTTTTTCCTTCTCCAGCCTCATCTCATTGATTTCTGGGAAAGTTGGTGATGAGTTTCGGCATTGCCTTCAACTTCTCTCCCTTCAGACTGGGAGCTTTGAACATATCTCTCACACTTCACCTTCTCCAAATCTTATCCTTATCCTAGGTAGTTACCAATATGCACTCCACCTCACAAAGGAAGCTCTCCCCTTCCTGGTCTGTGACTTTCCTGAACTGCACCTTGGTTTTTTGCAGTGAGTATCTGCTCCTTCCTGATAGCTGCTCTGAAATTTCAGTTGTACTCAGTGAATATGACCTCACACTGCCTACCACATACACACTCCTTGTTTCTTGCTCCAAGCTCTTTGATCATGTCCTCTACCTGAACCCACCCAAAGGAGAAAAACAGCTACAGCAGTGAGAAAATAATATCAGAACTTCAGTACCTTTTTGAAAAAAGTCTCAGTTCACTGCAAGACATCTGACTTCAAAACGGCTTTCTGTGTGATTTAGAGATTTTTTCTGACTAACATGTTTAGACATATATATCTGTGTTTACCCCTGTGGGGTTTGGATCCCTTGCCAATTCTAGAAGCTAATACACTTGTGCCAGCTCTCAATCTCTTGGACACATGCCATGGAAATCAGAGACAACATATTAAAGTACCTAATTCCTGGAGTCTTATGATTATCACATCTACACAACCCACTCTCTTAGCTATAAAAACTTAAAAGCTTGACTTAGTTAAGCTTTATTCATAGAAACTCAAGAGTTAGAACATGAATGAAATAACTCAGCATTTTTTATTTCTAAAAGCCATGTTTTCTAAGCTAGTATTTTGACTATTATGAAAGGTTTAACATTTATGTGTTTAACATTTTATCTTCAGCTTGAACATACATGACATTAAAATTGAGCAGAAGAATCAGTTTTATGGATAGAAGACATTTAATCCTTCAGGTTTATGACTGCAGGATAGTTGGATCAGTTCAGTCCTTGAACCATTGATATGGATGGAGCAGTAGTGGGCAGGTGCCCTAGGGACAGTGATCAGATATGCAACTCATCCCTGGTCCCAGTTCTGGCTGGGATAGAGTTGGCTGGGAATCATTGGTCACTGCTAAAGAATGAGCTGAGCATCAGTCAGTGGGAGGTGAGCAGTGGTATTGTGCATCACTTGGAGCTTTTTAGGTGTTATCTCTTCCTCTCTCATTTGATAATGATGATTATTATTATTTACTTTGTTTCAATTATTAAACTGCTCCTATCACAACCCACCAGTTTTACTTTTTTTCCCTTAGTCTTGTCCTCTTCACACTGGGGCAAGCTGGAGGAGTGAATGGGAGGCTGCATGGTACTTAATTCTTATCTGGGGTAAACCACAACACCCCTAAAAGGCAGGTTTTCAATTTGGCACTTAAAAGGGAAGGCCTGAGCACAGTCTACAATTGCTTCATTCACCTGAAATCCCCTCTGCCAAGGGAAACACCTGTGCCAGTGGCAAGCTAGAGCAGTGAGGGCTGGGCAACACAGCTGCAGTGGAATTCCCCTTAACTATTTGCCTATGTCTTTCTGCAGGTGTTGGGAGGTTGGGGTAGGAGCAGAGCAACTTATCAAAGTCTCCACCTCTTTATAGGATCCTGGTTCCTCAGAGATAATGAGTCTCATGGAGCAAGTGGGATTTGGAGGGAACATTTTGGAGAAAAAGCAGAAGTGTTACTGCTCTGCATGGAAACTGCAGCTGTCTAGGTGCTTGCAGCCAACAGATAGATTTGCACCTACTGCATGGACTCTCCAGTTTTCTGGAGCTGCACAGGCTGCTCTCAGATTTGGCATGTCTGCTTTCAGAGACTTCCCACATCATTCCATCCATCTAGCTTCATTTCCAAGTGACTGCCAGATCAAATTGAGGTTTGATCCCTGTAAGTTGCTGTGAATTTAGACAGGAAGGATTTCTGGGCAGCTCAACAGGCCAGGGGCCACTTAGCTCCCTGTAGATGGGGCTCCTGCCTGGGCTGTGCCACTTTGGGAAAGAGGAAGCTAGGGAGCAACTCAAAACTATCTCAGCAACAGCTTGTGTTGTGCCTCCCTGATTAACTGAGCAGGGAAAGGAATCAAACAGCTTCTTCTTGAAGACAATACAGGTTTGTCTCAACGAGTCATATCACAGATATTCTGAGTTGAAAGGAAAAACCACAAGGATCATCAAGTCCAACTCTAAAGTAAATGGCTGGTATGGAGATCAAACCCACCACTTTGGTGTTATTAACACCATACTCTGATCAGCTGAGCCAGTCAGGATCCTATAAATTTGTTCTTCATGTCTGAGTACTGCACAGGTTGATTTCATGCACAAGGGCACCTGGAAACACTATTACAAAAGGCAGCTATGTGCAAGCTGGTAAATCCCAGAGGCAGAGAGTATTCGTGCTTCTGCTACTCTGTGCTTTTGTGCACATGCACAACAGATTTTGTTTAAAATCTGTACTGCATACAGGTTTTTTCACATACCCTTACTTTGTTCAGTACACAAAGAAGACAATCATTAGCTAATAATATTGCGGAGGTCGGTGGTACATCAGAACTCAATCTGCTAAACCACAGCCATTGCTGCTTCCTTTATAACCTACAGTGATAGCTAGCATTATGATGTTTGTTTTTTTTCCAGCCTGTGGTATTACCCTTGGAAATGGAGATAATCCATCACAGAAATATAGTTAACAGTTTCCCCATAAAATGCTAGATGGTACAGTAATATATAAAAATTTCATAAGACTGAATTAATCCACCTTTACAACATGACAAAAAGATGAATGGATAGCATTAACTCTGCATTGGAGTTGAGGAACCAAGATGTGTCGTTTTAAAGCCCAAAACATCCTTTATATTTGGACACACAGTTTGGGAAACCTAGGCTCTGTCCTTGTGATTTAATATTAACCAAGTCTTAAAACATATAAAGGCAGTTACCGTTGACTTTGTTCACTCTTGGGAGTCTGGAACACAGATGAAAATAAAGCTTAAGCATTTCAGATCATGCCAAGGGGAAAAATAAGTCTGACAGCGTCCCCTGTAGGCCATCTAGTCCATCTTCCTGCCCTAACAACAGGTCAGCTATCTCAGTCTTCGCTTGTTATCTTTATTGCTAAATTTTTCCTGTCTAACCTCCTCTTTAAAAATGCCTGAACACAGAGATTTCACTGCCTTCTGAGGCAGGTCTCTTCCAGTGCCTAACTATGCTTGTTGTTAGGCTCATGTTTAACCCTCTGTACAAGTGCTAGTCCATCTTTCCTTGCTTTGTCCTCAGGGGACATGAAGAATTGCATATTTCTCTGCTCTTTGAAGACGTTGGATATCTGCTGCTGACTCTGACAAGACTCCTCACTGAATCACACCCTCTTTGGGGAATGTTGCCCAGAATGGGACATGAAACACCAGTGGATGCCTCAGGGCTGCTGAGTAAAGCAGAAAAATTTCTTCGTGACTCTTATGTATTATTTTTTCTGCTTATATATAGCAGATGTGATCCTTGCATTTCTGCCCAACAGTGTCAACATTATTGCTCATTAATAACATGGCGTATGCTACAACCTCAATTCCCTTTCTGAAGAACTATTAGCCAGCCTGCCACATCCCATTTCATAATTCTGTAGTAAATTACTCTTACTTAAACGTATAATTTTGTGGTCTGACTTATTATCCACACTTCTTTGACTCTCTATACTAATTTGTCAGTCTTCTGCCCTCCTGTGTGCCTGCAGCTCCCTTCCCAGCTGGGTGTTGTTTGTGGTCTCCCACACAAAGTTAATACACACAACTGTTAATGACATGAGTGGTGGAAGAGGAAACAAGAGAAAAGAAGTAAACCCAGGGGAGACAACTGTGGAAGCGACAACAGATTTTTCTCCAACTTGACAATTAGTTGTTAATAATTCTTAATATTTATTAAGAACTAGTAACAAATAATTGTAGTGTCCCTACTGCAATTATTTTCCACACATTTAAGAAACAAGGTATCTACCAATGAACAAACTGACTTGGAAAGTCTGGTGTAAGCAACTTCCCTAGAATCAGGCACCAGACAGGCAGAGGCTGGAGCTCTACTTTCATCTACCTCCACTATGGGGCAATTTTCTTCCTGCTGTTCAGTTCAAAACTCCCTGGGCTTGCTGGATGGGGGAAACTCTCTCTTCCTGAGGAGAGTGAAGATGCAGCTTCTTGGGCATCAGGAGCTGGGAAGCAAGGACGTGACACACTCCCTGAAGATAGCACCTTCAGAGACTTCTAAGCTCCAGCAAGACTGTACATGCCGTAACTCCTGATTTAACCAAATCCAGGTTTTTTTCAGGAAAAGGAAGGCACTCTGGCACAAAGACTAAGTGTCAAGCTCATTGGGTATCCACTGAGGGTCTATTCTTAAGAAACCAATTGCCTTTAATATTCTCCACCCTCTGGTGACAGGAAGAACATCAGGAGAGATGACATGGAATTCATAAGAGGTTTGGAGAGAATTATCCATTACAGGTTCTTTGCCTTTTCTCAGAATACACAGCTAAATGCATTATACCAATGTCGTGTGCCTTCTTTATCAGAATCGTATCATAATCTTTGCATTACATAAATCCATCAGAACTGTGAGCTCACAAGCAGATTTTGTATGGATGCTTTCAGCTTCTTGAACACAGACAAGCAAAATAAGCTTCTGTTTTATGGGTTGCAGTTTAATACAGTTTGGAGGGGAGAAAATCCACTGCTTTTAAAGGGAATTTTTTTAAATGATCTCAAAAAAAAAAAAAAAAAAAGTCTATTTTTACTCCACTAGAGGTCCCCAGTACTATATTTTTCAAAGAACACTACAGGAAAGTACAAGCTAATTTCACTTCAAGAACTTTGTTTGGGACTTAACAATGTGATGCATTTGAGCAGCTAATCATTCCAGAATAGCTGTACCAAACTACTTTTGAGAACCATCTCACACAGATTTCTGCTTTGGCAGCTGTCTTGGTTTAGAGTAAATT
>VXBI01004656.1:84529-128757 GCA_013397375.1 Toxostoma redivivum | reverse complement strand
ATGCATATACATATATATATATTATACAGTTATATATACAGATATATACATACATATATGCATGTGTTTAAAACATACACAGATGTATGAGTGTAATGGAAACCATCAGTCCCATCTAGATGGTGACAATTATACTGTCCTTCTTTGTAACCATTAACTTCACTCACTTTTGACTTTCCTCTTCCTTCCCTCCTTTCCTTCCTCTTCAGAGATACATTTTACACTTGCTATGGTTTTCACTGAGCTTGCTACCTATCTTTCTAATGAGTTCAGCAAAAAACAAACCAAGACTTGAAATTACTTTTCAAAGAAGTATATATAAAAAAAAATCATGTGTGAAATCAGAAAAATGTACATATGAGATTGTCTACATTTTTACTCCATGTTTCGGATACTTTACTGAGATCAGGTCCTACTATGTTCACTTTTATACGTTCTATCCCTGTAACAGTGAGAAAATTAAAAAAAAAAATCCCAATCCTATTTCTCTTTTCACTAAAACCATCCAGACAAGGCTTTTGCACCATTGATACATTCCTGATGTTTGATTTACACACAGCATACATGCACTACATTACACACATCTCAGAAGTGATCCTGTCATTATACATTGGCAGCTGACAATTTAACTCTGGCAAAGCAAATTTAAGTAAGAAATATATGACAGCTGGGTTGAGCATCCTTTAAATGTAGGCATGTGATCTTAACTTACAGCATGTATGCATATAATGCATACATACATATATACATACATACATACATATATATGTACACATATATGTGTGTATGTCTTCCATATATGCACCATAATTTCCAAGACAGCTACAAATTTCCACATGCATTAAACTATCTAAAAACATAGAACTAGGCAGTCTAATAAGTGGAATTTTCTTAAATTATATTTGAACAATAAACAGCAAGAGTAATACTGCAAAATACTGCTCTATTATCATGTATATCTACAATAAAATTCTAGGAACAGTTGTCTCCCAAAACATCCCCCAATAAAAGTAAATTAAAAAAAAAGGTAACACCCAGTGTCCTATATTTGTATATTCATTGTCAGTTCAAAAACAAAGAAAGAAAAGTAAACAAAAGAGAAAAACGACATCCCCACTCAGAGTTGCATATTTACATTCTTCAAACTGTAGCGGTGAAAAATAATTCTATTAAGTGCAGGACATTCCTAGTGTTGCAGTAGTGACATTTTTAATAATTTCTTCATGAAAACATTTTTTTTGTCTTACTAGTGATGCATTCCATGACTACGTGAAAATTCTATTATCCCCTTCACTTGCAGCCAGTGGTTGAGTCTGGATTGAAAAGCTCCTTGTATAATGGAGGAAACAGTGTGTTCACTATGTCTGGATGAGATTGCTTAAATACCTGCAGTTTCTCTCCGTGCAAGTTGCAAAGTGCAGTAATTGTTGGTATCTTGGCTATTAACTGTAAGACATTGAAACAAAAAAAGAAAAGGAAGAAGGTAGAAGCATATTCTGTATAAATTACAGTTTCCAAAATTAACTATGTAAGTGTCTTGCTGAGTAACTGAAAGCGATATTCTAAGCTCTATCAAAACCCATCCACAGGTCTAGACATTGTTCTTTCTATAAGAGCCTAGAAAGAGCTGCCCCCAAAGTTTTAGCCAAAGGCCCAAATGCATTTAAAAAGCAACAGCCTCAACAAGCACTTTTTTAAGGCTGTTGCATTCTTTACAGGGTATGAATTAAAATTATTGGCAAATTGAACAAAAAAAGGGAGTTAGAGGCAACAGTCACAAGAGTCAAAGAAGCCTATCTTCTACGCATGACAAGCACATAGTGCATATTTTTTAGCTTACATTAATGTGGCAAAGCATACAAGAATGGCTGCAGAAAGTGATGAGTCACCCTTGAGGACTGCTTGGCATTTTGTTTAAAGAACTTACCTTTGTCAATGTCTCCTCGTCGAGGTGGTTCTTCTGAATAACATGTTGAAGTGCAAAGTAAATCTTTTCCTGAAGCTTCTGAACCTTCCTTGGCTCTATTAACCAGGCTCGATCTGAGAAAAAGGAGAACAGAAGTTAAAGAATGCACAGATGTGGGTCATGCTTATGGTGTACACAGATACTATGTTGGCAAGTATCCACAGGAATAAAAATTCTCACAGGGAAAGACTACATGGTAATTAAAGACATGGTTTCAGAGGCAAAGTGTCTTAATCCATTAAAGGATCACCTGAGCACTTAATTAACACATACAAAACATCCAGGAACACAGTGTTGGCTCTGCATCTGTTTAAAACAGGATGCTAGGCATAAAGATGGGAGCAGAAATGAAACACAGCTCAACATTTTATTATTCTCTGTTGGTATCATCAGTGTTCTAATTTCATACTGGTTAAGTGACAAACATGTCATGTTATTTCAGTGTCTTAATACATAAATAATAAACTTACTGATCAAAACAGGTCTTTGAAAATAAGAGAATATAATTATTCAAACATTAATATATCTAATTATTTACTGGGCTAACATTTTGAGACAAAATATATTCTAAAAAAGAAATGGCTTTCTTCAAGATGATTTCTTCAATAATTCAAAAGAACTGCAAAGTGTAAGTTTTTCGTTATTTAAAAATGTTCTTTTTTCAAACAACACAAAATACAAGATTATCTGGAAGAATAACAGCTATACAGTTGTTTTTATATGGCTTCTACTGGACTCAAACCCCAGGTGCAGGAGGTTGCCCTTGCGATCTATTTTCTCACAAGTCATAGGCTCTGGAGACAAACACACAGAAAGATAAGTAACAGACCCCAAGACTGTCCAAACCCATTAATGCAGTGTGCTTGCAGCACCATTGAACCTTCTGTTTTCCCACTCTGCAAACTAGGTTTTTTTTTTTTTCCATTAATCCAAACCAATTCTTGGGTATAGATTTTAGCTTTCATACAGGAAATAACAAAACTTAATTTATCACAGGCATGAATCTTCATGTACAAATTGAAAAATTCAGGAAAAACCCTTTCAGTTTTCTTTCACCCATTCCCTGTCTCTAAAATAAGTCCCAGAAATTATTTAAATTAACCATTTCAATGAGCACACATGCTACACAGGCTGGAACCCAGCAACATTTCATCACAGCACAATTCTGCTATTTGTCTGACTGTCTCTGGGGAGGAGTGTATGAAAAGAGTTGATTGTCAAGTACTGTGAAAAGAGACAAAAACAAACCACAGCTACTTAACAGATGATCAGGAAAAGAAAACAGTATTTTGTAAATGTTAGAGAACTGTGTTCCCTGAAAGCAAGCCAATGGATCCTGTGCCATCAGTGGCCATAGAAACAGAATTAGCTGAGAACACAGCTGGGACACCTTTGAGGTGGAAATCACCGTTTGGAGGGTTGGATATGCAATATTTTGGTGTAACCTCATGAAGAGTCACTGGCTCAACTATTTTAACTTCTGAGCAGACAGTGGCAAGAACTGCTCAAAGTGAAAGAAAAAGGAGTGGAGTCCTTTCAGTAGGTGTTGTTAACGATGAGAATGAATGTGTTGACACCATCTGTGATGGTCTAGTTCTGACTAATATAATCTCCAACACAGATGTGCAAAAAGCACAAGGTGACCCAGAAGAAGTCTTTAGCAGAAAAAGTTGGAAAAATAATTAATGGTGTGGATTTTTTGTAAGGTTATTTAAGAGGTTACCCTTAGATGAAACTACTATGCGTGTCTACATTCCCTGAGGCATATTTAAAAATCCCACACCAAACTGTGAGCTTGTATACTAGATCCACCTTCTGAGTCAATCACAAGTCTCCTCTGTGGTCAGTCAGCCATCACTCCCTTAAATGCATGCTTGCCTGTGTAGAGTTATGATATATGAATACATGAAAAAGAACATGTTGCACTTCTAATCACTACCTCCCACCTGGAACAACGTTCACACAGGACTGCACACCAATTTTTACTGTTTATGTTCTCATTCTTAAGAAAAAAGCTCATCATAGTTATGGACTATATAACCTACACAGGGTGGTGAGCTTTGTGCCCCCTGAAAAAGTGAGGAGGAACGTACACCTCTCGAGTAACATGCTTCTCTTCATGTGGCCTGGAGGAAGGCCAGCCTGTATTTCTTGTCCACACAATCCTGCTCCATTTCAGTTACACTTTGGACCTACCTCCAGTATATGTAATTCCTGATGGTATATTTGGGTAATTCAAGTATTCTTCCACTGCTTAATACATTGCTTAACATTATTTATGTATTTAAATAACATTGCTTTACGCTATTATTTATTATTTATTAACAGCTATTTAAGTATCTAGAAACAGACATGGATAAAGAGGGAAAAAAAACAGTATTTGGAAAAATTACCTGGTGATATCAAAACAGCAGATGAAAACAAGGCAATCTCCTCCTCAGTCAGCTGTAAGGAACATAAATTCTTTGCAAAGTCAAACGCTTCATTTACCAGATCATCAGAACCTGCAGACCAAAGAGGACAAAACCAATACTACAAGTCAGCTCTTCAACCTGCAGGAATCGTTTTGGTGTCAGAAAAATTGTTCCTGAATTTCTGTACTGCTAACACAAGTGCTTTTCCCACCTAAGCTGAAAATGGCACTAAAATGTACGCTGAAGTGAAAAAATTATCAAGAATTAGGGTCAAGTACAAAAATTGCACAGAGATTTTGGAAGAGAGTACTCTTTTCCCAATGAGGCAAGAATTGGTATTTCTAAGCAGTTATTAAACCTAAGGAGGAGAAAGGACCAGCTCTAAATAACTTCCATATATAATTTTACTAATTAACAAATGTTTA
The DNA here is from genome assembly GCA_013397375.1 of Toxostoma redivivum. Taxonomy (NCBI): domain Eukaryota; kingdom Metazoa; phylum Chordata; class Aves; order Passeriformes; family Mimidae; genus Toxostoma; species Toxostoma redivivum. The sequence continues at coordinate 123,952 of VXBI01004656.1, read as the reverse complement.
TGAAAATTTGCAAAAGCATCATAAAGACAAAAATAAATCAACCAATACACATTCATAAATGCTTAAACTTGTAAAAAACTAGTATGCTTATGACAGACTAAGATAAAAAACCTATGTATCTGATAAATATATACATTTGAATGCAATAGCACTCTTTGAGTTTGGTCCTGAATCAATTTCTGATAATAACAGTCTGATGGATGCACAAAACACAAACATTTCACTATTAACATTTTAGGTAGCACTCAACATCATGTTGAGAAACTGATGAAAAAAGTAATTTTTTCACTACATTAATCTAAATGAGCTTACTTTTAGGCAAAACAGTATTTTCAGCAAATCCTTATCTATATTTTGTATCAGTACGTTATTTAAGTATCCTCATTACTGTGACTAAAATTGCCTTCTGCACAACACAATTAGTGGGAGTGATTTGATATATCAAGTGTAACTGAAATATAAACAGGTTGGCTCATGCCATAAACTCATGGCTCATCAAAACTTCAGAAGGCAAGTAATCTATTTGAAAAAACCCTCTTGCTGCTCTTTTTTTTTATTAGAGAAAGACACCTATCATTGCTAGCAGTTAATGGAGTCACCTTATTTTTAGTTTTTCTGTTCCAGCCTAGACATTCGGAACTTCGGGATTCAACATTTACTGCAGATTTACACTGTGGGTCACTATCCTCATAAAGATAAATTTCTTGCTAGTGGCTCAATGCAATTGGTTGGAAAAAAGAAGAGCAACATACCCAAAGCTTTAAACATTTGCATCCCTCCATACTTTCCTTCAAACAGAACAGTATTGTTAAGTGGGTTGAAGGCACGGCACATTCTCACCAATACCACTTCCAAGCAGCCTAGCAGACAGAAAAAAGAGCAAAGGTACCAGGTATTATTGCCTAACAGCAGAGTACAGGAAATCTCAAGAAGATATTTATGAAGCCATCAGTCCTTAAAAACATCAGAAGGGACAGACACTCTCTGAAGATTATACATCTATGAATGTGAGAAAAAATATTTCTGTCTGCTTCCAGTATAGAAAGGGGTCATTTCTGGTCCAGTCTAACCGTCTTTTCTATAGGTTGACTTTTTCACTCTTTGCAGAAAATTAGCATCCTGGGCTGAATCTGAATTTAAATCTTGAGCAAATAATTCCAGTTTGAAATACTTTATCCTGATAAATAGGCATTTTTTGAAACTCCTTTTTAATAATTAAACTTTTTTTAATAACAATAAGCAGCTTTGTTCAAGGCATATAAAAATCCCAGCTTATTTTGGCTGGAGAGGAAGAACATCACAAAGCATTTTTACAAGTTGAAGTGCTGCCAAGAGCACCTCTAAAATAGATTTTACTTCTTGTTTGTTTTCCGTTTTCTTTTTTACTGGTTATTGAATGGAGGAAGAAACACTTCTTTTTTACTTCTTATCTTTGCATGTTATTTCCTAACTGCAAAAATATGTAGTCAGAAAAGTGGAAGGAAAATTTTAAGATTCCTTAACTAAATCTCCTAAATCTCCTGTAAGATGAACTTGAATCTGAGAATTCTTCTACAGACATGCTTTTGAAAGAAAAGTCCCCTTTTTTAACTCCTGGTCAGCATTAACAGCAAAAGAGAAAATAAAACCTAACATATTTTTATATGCTATAGCTTAACAATGTATTCCAACAGTAGAATGAAATAATTTTTTTCCTGAAGGTGCAGTTGAGTGGTTAGCTTTGCCAGTCAGATGAAGTTTCCTAGGGATGCACTGGTACCTGCAGAATTTTCAAAATCAGTACGAGATTAAAAAGAATAGTTTTTGTGCTATAACTCCCCTTTTCTAGGAGGTTGCCTGCGTGTTCCCTGTGTCTCTGTCTCACTTCCCTTTGCAGCTGTGCCCCTCATCAGAGCCTAGTCCCTCACCAAGATAGTCATGGTGCCATAATGCCAAAGTTGTAGGTTTGAGTCCCCTATGGGCCACTTCGGAGCTGGACTCGATGATCCTTGTTGGATGCCTTCCACCTTAGAATAATCTGTGATTCTGGTTTTGCCACTGAGGTTAGCTCAGTTGGTTGGAGTATGGTGCTAATAATGCCAGGGTTGTGGGTTTGATCTCTGTTCAGGCCATTCACTGAAGAACTTGACTCGATGATTCCTGTGGGTCCCTTCCAACTCAGAATAGTCTGATTTCTGTGTATGGTGTGCTGAATCACACAGGCTTTCAGCCTTAGTGAAGAGATCTTGCTTCAAACAGAAGCACTTCTTAAGTTTTAATAAGCTGCTTCACAGAGCATCCTACCTTTTACACATGGAGAGAGCAAGAAACTGATATGACAGGATAAATGTAGTTAATTACCAGTTGTGGTTCTGGTGGTTCACTTAGTCATGCCGTTTTGTCCTCCTGGGCATAGTCATGATAAATCTTGTCAGGATTCTTTAGGAAGACAGAAATTACCGAGTCCCTTGATGAGAAAGGAAAGCCCTTTTCCCCTCGCCCTCATGCACACACATGCAAACCTGGCATGCACAGAGAGCGTGGCTGGAGCACACTGCTGTAATCTGCTCTCATTTACTCTGAAACCAACTGGCACCAGCAGGAATTTTCCCTCCTGTGCATTGGCTGTAGAGTATTTCTGTAGTCTCATTAAAAAGATTAAAGATGACCGCAGAAGCAGGCCCCAGTGAGCCTGCCTTCACCTCATTAATGACAAGTGGGGATTTTACAGGGTGGCAGATGAGTGATTCGACCAGCTCAATTTGCAGGCTCCTTCCACCACCCGTCAGGTTGGAGCAATGGGTATGTGTGTGCGTGTGTGTGTGTGTGTGTGTGTTTGTGTGTGTGTGTGCTTAATAACCACAACTGACTGTAGAGAGAAGGGTATCAGAAGGCAGTAACATCATTAATGTGGAAAAATACAGCAAGGTTAATGTACTTAATCCAATGGACAGCAATTAGGGCTCCTTCAAATTTAAAATGATTTGCAGGAAAAAGCAGGAGAGCACATTTCTAGAGTGCTAGGTGCTAAACCAGTCTCAAGCCTCTGGTGCTTACCCACCTGACTTAAGAAGGAGAATTTGGTCATTCTGGCAGAGCTCCATGAAGCCTGTTATGCGCTTTGCAAACTCCACCACATACTGGATAGCATGAGTGATCTGAATGGCACACTGCTGCCACAGAGCTTCTCTCGTCTTCCAGGAAAACACACATGGAAAAGCAAAGTAGTGAGCAAGCAGGTACATCAGTGCATTAAGTTCTTCAGGTGGTCTTGCAGACATCAGCACTCCCCACACTCCATCCCCATACCAATGCAGAGCTAGCAGCATTTCTTTTTCTCTAGGTATCCAACACATCTCATTAGAAAGCTGTTTTCACTGCCCCACTCATCTGAACTTAGGCATTGCCTCTTCAAAGGAGCAGAATGCACTGCCCAGTGTTAAAATGTGGTTCTAATGTTGGATCTTGTGCAGGACAGATCAATAGGGGCACAAAAAATTTACACATTCCACAGCACTCTTAGGCAAGAAGTGGTACAATGCTATTAATTTATTCAACAGAATGTTTTTCCTAGTTTGAAACTTAAAATATATAATTCAAGTATCTGAACACACATTACATGAAAATTTTGATTTCCTCATAAAAATTTTCTTTGCACACGTATGTAAATATAAATGAATGTTGGTTTCATGTCACAGCTCTTCAAGCTGTGGTGTGTTTTTGTTCCTGCTAATTCTGCATAGCCCCTCAGATTTCAAAGAACAAAATGAAGTCTCTCCTGTGTCTTACATGACCAGCTAATGTGCCAGCTGTAGTCGGACTCAAGACTCATCGCTAATGAAGCCAGTGCAAGAGGCACAGAGGCTTCTGTTGACTGCACTACATCTGAAGAGGTGAAAAATAGACTGAACTTGACCTGAGAATCGCAGAAGCTGAACAAAAATGTAGTGTAGTGGGGTAATTTTTCCATCCAATACTGAACTGCTTCAATTTAAGGAATACTTTCAGTTTGTTATTATCTCCTATCTTAAGTGACAGGTGTATTTTATTCACATAGAACCAGATGTGTTTTCAAAATAATAGGGAAAGAAGGCTACGTTGTCTTATTTTCCTAATATCGTTAAAACAGAGGATCAGTCATAGTCACACTGAAGTTAACGGAATTTGTGCATGAGGTTTAGATCTGTAAAACAAGCACAGAAAACTGGATTCCATGACCATACCTAAGCTTTACTTTAACATTATCAAACAGCCCAATATGCTGGAAAGCTTCAGCTTCTTTTTATGAAGTGTCACTGCTTTGCTTTCAGCAACCATTTCCCCAAAGATACTGAAAACTATATTTTGACCTGTACAAAACTCATCAGTGTATTCTTGCCAAATAAATCACTCTGTTAACAATTTCAAGCAGAAGAAAAACCATATTACAGAACTGTACCTTGCTCTGGTAAACCTTTATTTCTTCATACGTGTGGGTCTGCCATGCTAGCTGATGTAATTCTTCCATTGTATACTGGCATGTCTCCAAATGAGATTTAATGATATTCTGTGCAATTCCATCTGTGAAAAGGAAAATAAAAAATTGCTTGTATGAAACAGTGAACAGTGAACATCTGCAAGAGCAAAATGTTGAAAACACTGAAGTTGCTGGAAAATGCACTTTAAGAAAATTAATAATTTCTTTTCAATGCTACCTTTCTCATTTGTTTTTAATTCTGAAGTTGATTATTGCAAAATATTTCAGTATTCAGCCCAAAACCAAATGATCTTGATAAACAGTGGATGTGCACATGAAAATAGCAATGATTTTTCTGAAACTATACCGAATCTTTTTTCTGAAAGTGATTTAATATGTTTAAATAAATATCATTTGGAGACCCTGTTTATCCAATTGCTTTTGCCTGCCCCAAACCTAAGCAGTAACTGGTAGACTTTTCTAGCCTAGAGAAGGAACACTGCTGTTGATTATCAGCCCAGCAGGACACCTCCTGCTGTGTGTAGGTGTTTGCTTTCTTTCCTCACTGTCCATTTCCTTCTAGTTCTACTGAACTCTACTGAACTCAGTGGTCAGCAGGTTTCAGAGCTGCCAAGTCTCTCAGAAATTGACTGACTGCTTGAACTTACCATGAACATTTGCATTACCCTGGCGTGACTCATAAAAGAAGAGGAAACAAGACTCTTTTTTCTCAAGTTAGCTTTAAGCCTGATCATTTTCTGATTGAATTTGATGATTTCAATCAGAATTTGATGGAGCAAGAACACTGAGACGGGTTTTAGCAAGGGGTGAAAGCTAAAACTAGTATGCTGGGGTTTAGAAGGAGAGATGGAGGACATAAATCTCACACACAGCACTAAGCTACCATAAAATTGTCCTGAAACAGCAGCCTTAGAAACTACTTCACAATATGGAATGCAGGATGCAAAGCAGAAAAGGAAGCATTCAACCTTGCCCTGGAAACCCACAGAAACTATGAGTAAACTTCTTAGACAAGTATTTTAAAGTAGACCTTCTCCCTTAAAGCCACTTGAGCAGATTAAAAACACTTTCACAAAAACTTCCAACATGAATTCATTAGCATTAGGAGTTGAAATACTGTGATTGAACATGATACAGAAAACGGATGATTTCCTATTTTGCGACTTTGGGACCTACACGTCTGATGAAGCTCATTGCTTTGAAAACTTTGCTTAAGCCAAAGGAACAATGTTGAAGCCACAGAAGTGAACTGAAGCACTTGCAGTAGAACCAGCGTTGCACAGAAAACATTTGTTAAAAAAGGGAAAAGGACATTGACATAGTGCTACCCAAACCTGAAGAATTAGGTGTACCAAATGAACACTTGTTCAGATGTTTGCATAGAGTGTAGGGATCTGGAGCCTGGACTTCCAAAATAAGTCTGCTTCCTTGGCCAAATACTGACTGAACTTAGAAACACCAGCAAGAAGGAAAGCTGAAAAAAGAATGTAGAAGTGTATGCTCCCTGTAACTGCTAGAGGAATGCTAGTTAAAGGACAGATGCCCATGCTACTCTCACATTAATAAACTGAGACTCAGTAGAAAGGCGCTGAAGATAAAAAGTTGCAAGTTTGTATAGGAAAAATAAAACCTGCTTAATTGAATTTGTGCAGTTCTCCTTTTATAGGTCAACACTGTATTTAGGCTTACTGATGGAAGAATTGACTCCTGCCCAAGAATGTATATTAAGAGACTGTTCTTTTATGGGAGGTTAGATGGGAGTCTTAACCTTTGATGGTAAGTAAGGTATTGCATTTTATAACAAAAATCTTGAAGATAAGTGGTCATCTCTCTCACAACAAATATCTCACATATTACTGCGTAGATAGTTTTCTAATCAGATAAAGTGACCTGATAGCAGCAATCTGGAAAAAAGACCTTTTGATTTCACTGACTTCAAAATACATTTGATTAGCAGTTCTACACTACTGCACAGGTCGTCAGCTCTCCTCCTTTTCCTAGCATTTAGGTATTTACCTCAGGAATGAAGAGCTGAGAAACTCTCCAGGGCTTTCTAGGGATGGCATCCTGTATTTTACCCCATGCATCTTTTCCTTATATACTTATGCTTATGTTGAGCTGACATTAAAACCAATTTAGATGTAAAAAGGCCAGGGGCAATTGCAGCAAGCAGCAGCTCTGAATGCTGACATCCAAATGGGAATCAGGTGCAAGACAGACTTGAAACTCTTGTGCCGCAGGCTAGGCAAGGCAGAGTGTGTGACAGAAAGGATACACCGGGTCTCTGAGGAGGAGGGAACTGCTCATTCAGCAGAGGAGCGTTGGTTACGTTCCCTGCTGGAGTCCCTGGAAGGAGCTTTATGCAAATACAGCCTACAACTGGGTGGCAGAGCTGACATGATACAAAAAGCAAAAGAAGTATACACCTGTCTTGGCTTTTTAGATGGTCCAGAAACAGAAGATGCAACACAGGCAGGGCAAAGAATGTCACTCTTAAATGGTTTCACAGACCATAGCCTTTTTTTCTCCCCTGACAGTTTCAGATTTTACCATCTTTTTGCTAATGAAGTTGGAGTCAGTACCCATCTTGACAAATCCTAAGGAGAATGACATTCCTAAACCACTGGCAACAATATAAATGACATCTGATGTAAACCTGTCCTATCACAGGTGCAGTCCTGTACCCAAAATATATGAATTTCTGTGAGACCTGGCAGCTCTGAAATACGCTGACCACCAAGTTCAAGAGATTAGTTCTTTTAATAAAACTAGAAAGAAATGGACAATGGGGAAAGCAAGAGGGTATCTACACACAACAGGAAGAGAGAAACTGCCTTGATGCAGAGGCCTAAAGCTTGTGGATGTACCCTGCAGGGGTGAAAATCTAATAGATATACTCCTCCTCTTCTGCAGTCTAGAGGGGTCCACTAAAATTACATCACATATCAAGTCTTGATTTTCAGTTGATTTTGTTTTCAAAAATCTTGGGCAATAGATTTCAAGAGCTCCCTATCTGCTTGTAACTGCATGTACACAACTAGAAATCCTGTTTGGATGGACTACAAGTACCACAAAAGACAATTTTGTTGTTGTGACTTCAATGTGAACTGCATTTCTATTTAAAATATTGTCAGCTCCCATTTTATGTAAGTTACAGCAGGTTTGCTGTATGAAAAGGAAACAAAAGAGATGATTCTGGCCACATGGATGTGAGAATCAAAGTCTGCAGCATTTTATTTTCTAAGGACCAAATGTTTCAACTATTGAGTGAAAATTAGTAATTCTAATGCAAAGAATTCTGGAGCCTGGATGACAGCACACCACCAGCCTGTAAACTACAGGATTTGTAAAGCTTATCTATCTGCCACATTACATAGACATGAATTTACTCCTCCCCTTTTGCCTACATACTGGGTTTATTACATTGGGGCTAAATCTCCTATCTTAATCACTTGATACATGAAAATCACAGCATATCCTGGCAGATTGACTGTCTGGGAAACACAGTCCACAGAAAATAATATTCCCAGTATCCAGACTCTGGTATACACTGGGATGTGGAAGCATTTGCATTAGGCAGCCTCATTCTAAATTTGAAATTTTCTTAGTATTGGTACCTTGAAATTTTTTCTTGAAAACTGACATTTTTTCTACAAGTGCTCTGCTTCATTAAAAAAAATAAAATCTGGAAAGAAGTACTTGCTTCCAGAGAGATAAATCAGAAACAACATGCTCAGTCAAGGAAACTGTCAATAATTGTAACCAATGATTTCAAAAACCAGAATCACTCAAACAAAATACATCATGGGGTGTCCACTTACATTTCATTACTGTCCTGCATGTCTGACTGGCTTTCTATAATGGCCCACTATTCTAGCTGTAGAGACTCATCTGTCCTTGAGGGACAAGGAAATCCAGATGGTGTTTGTTGGCATGGCTAGAGAGCAGAAACCTGAGAGGTCAGGCTGGTCCCCACTCCATGCAGAACACAGGGTGTGCTGCCCTTCCTCTAGCAGGCCCTGGTGTGGTCTTGAGAGGTGTCAGACCAATGGGTAGATAATTTAATTGGAATTTGCAATGCATTAGTCAAAAAATATGAAAGTTTAATGTATAGTAGGAGATGTCCAGAAGAAGTTGAGAATCGTACATCAGGAAGCTGAAGAGGACCATGAGAGATCAATGCTGTTTCAGGAAAAGAAATGGGTTTTCATTTGTCCTGGCCTACCTAAAAAAGAAGACAGAACCAAGAGACTTGATTCTGTGAGGACTTCCCAGGGAACTAAGCTATACAGTGAAGTAGTGCAACAAACCTGGATCCCTACAGATGCATCAAATATCACTTGCCATTCCCCCTCTGACCTCCCATCCCAGGTGTCCGGGTGGGTAACAGAAATCATGCACGGGCACAAGGGACCAGTCTGCTCTGTTTGACTGGTCATCTGCCACTGCCTTCAGGGGTGAACATGGGACTGGGCTGTGGCTTCTGCCTTTCCCTAAAGTTGTCTATCTCTTTTGCCTACTGAGTAGTCGCTTCTCCAAAACTTGTAGGAACTCAAGTGTCTGAGACTGCTGCTTCATTTCCTTGGACCTGGAGAGTAGCTAAAGGGTCATTGCAAAGCCCTGACAGAATGACTGGAGAGACAAAAAAGCTGTAAAAGCCCTATTTCATCAACAAAACAGGCTAAAAGCATATGTTGCAAGAGAAGAGCCACAACGCGTAAACTTGGGACTACAGTAGCTCACCATTTCCAGAATGACCCTGTTACCAGTTTTGTTTGCTCTGACAGGATCTTCCCCCTCTCCTCCCCTTTCCTCCCTTTCTTTTTCTTTCTCTCCTACTGTACTTTCTAATTTTAAATTTCAAGAGTTACCTCACAAAAGGCACTCTCCGAAGACCACAATTGCTCAAATATTTATTGCATCAGTATAGTAGGAATTGCTTAAATATAAGTACATACAGAAAACTAAACGTTGCAACCTAGATAGCAATCAAAATCAGCATACCACTGACCCACACGGGTCTACCATCAGCTGATAAGGCTGATGCCTTTTTCAGGCACTTCCTTGCAATATTCAGAGATCTCCAACTACAGTAGTGAGGAAAAACTCCAGCTTGAGGTCAAGTACAGTGCTGGTGGGGATGGATGTAATCCGCGGAGTGCACACAACATTCACCAGCTGTGAATTTGGCGTGCTAGGTGGAAATTATCCACAGCAGCATTTGTTTCCTACAGGCTTCTTAGTTCTTTCAGTTGTCTCTCTTTTCTCAGGAGAGACTCTAGTTTTCCTCAGCATTCCCTTATTTTGCACAGGGAACTGAAAAACTTTGAAGTGTGTCTTCTAAAACACTGATAATCTTCTTCAATTAAAATGAATAATGAATCTTTAATTTGCCACTTACCCTTAGGATCCAGCTGGGTAGCTAAGAGCTTATCTCAGCTTATATCCTAAGTTGAGCTCTTGCAGGGATCCACTGAATTATGCTGCAGTAACATCACAGCTTTGGCTGGCTGCTGTAAGCATACATAACAAAACTCCAGCCAGGCATTCTAAATAAAGTCTCTGTTCTAGGACCTAAAAACTTGGCAAGATAGCATAGGATCAGCACTTTTTGGTATGCTAATTCAAGAGTATTATGACTATAAAATGAAAATTTTTGAAAACAGAATCATTGACTTAATTGAATTGAGATTATTCTAAAGTTCTTTGACAGTTGTAGAGACAGTGACACAGCTAATAGAGAAAAAATACCTCTGTGGTTGCTGTAAAATATGAATAATAGGTCTCAATTTTTTACATTAACTGGATGAAGTTTTTTTTTTGTTTGATTTTTTTTTTTTTCAGAAGAGCAGGAACAATTTTTCCCAAAAGTGGTTGCTAAAAGCTCATTCCATTTTTCTTCTGTCTGTGGCATTCTCAATGCCATAATGCAAAAAGTATTTCCCTTCAAAAAACATGCTAGTTTCATAACCCCTACTTGTTTAATAAATTTGTGACACTACACACTATGCAGCCTAGGAAGACAGTATAAAACATAAAAACACTCACATGAGACTAGAAGTGCTAGAATTTAATTCAGGAATATCTTTTCCTTATGTTTAAGTTATCAAATGGGCAACGTCATGAACAAAGTGCACAAAGAGTAAAACATTACATATGTGAATTCTCTGTTTCCTTCCTCTCTCCTTCAAAATAAATTAGTGCTTCATTTGCCTTTCTAAAAAATGCTAATAAAGTAATAGAAATGTCAGTACAACGGAATGAAGACCTTATCTTAAGGAACCTAGAGGATGGAGCCAGAATTCTGTTAGATTCTAGAGGATTTTTATAAATACTTAATGGTGTCTACTTAGTAATACTTCTCCTGGGACTCAGCCAATTTAGCAAAAATTAGAAATCATTTAACTGGCAGCAAAAACACTAACCAAGGAAACAGCTAGAGTTCAAATGGACTCTAAAGACATTGTATAAAATTACCACAAATTTACTGAGATGAGCTGTTTCTTAGCTTCATCCAGCATAATTCACACAAATAAACTTTATATTAAAGTGAGACACTTCTGAAACAAGAAAGTGTACTCTATTAAACTGATAAATATATATAGAATAATTAAAATATTACTGTTTTTAAACCATGTTTGTGAGGTTTTGCCCTGCCACAGCCTGCAAAAAGCTGGGGGAGGTTAACACCATTTAGCACTTGTTTCGCTGTCACAGTCTTCAAATTAGATTTCTATAAAGATTTTAAGTAATCTATCTACAGAAACATGTTAAAAAGCAATGACAAAACATTCTACAATGGTGCTATTTTCCTGTAGTGTGGCAAATGAGTTGGATGAAAGTGATGTTAGTGTATAGTGTCAGAAAGTGGAATAACTTGGTTATCATAAGCAATGACAGAATCTTCACTGATCAAAAGAAAAGCCATCCATGCAGTCACAGGAAAAAGGAACACAAGACAGGGCTCCATGCCTTAATATCTTGTATTAACTATTCCCATTTACATGTGACATTCCTCAAAGATTACTGCACTATAATATCTGTGTTCTGATAATCAGTTTCAGCATTTGTCTCTGAGCCCTATGTCTTGTCAGATTGAATTTTTCCACTGTGCACATCTATGTTCCTCTCTCATGCATTTCACTTGAATTCTTTGTCATATCTTTTCACTCTTTATAAAAGGAATTGTTGCTGTTCTGTGAAATAAAATATCAAAAGCTGAATGGACTGATGGAAGACATCATTACCTATGAAAGCTGGAAAAGCATCAAAAATGCAAAACAAGCAGAATTAACTTATTCTCAGGAATGAAGTAGAAAGTAGTGAAAAGCATGAAGTGAGTGATGAAAGATAGCAGACAGAAAGCACTCAGTGTGAAAAACTGGACTGTGGCCTTGGAAAGGCAAACTTAGGATGCTGCATGTATAACCCCAAACTTCTGATGCCTTCCTTGTGCCTTAGGATTAAGGAATGATCAACCAGTGCTGTCCAGGATGACAAAGAAATATAACCAGAACCCCAAGTTAAGCTCTCAGAAAGTACAATTAACTTGTAATTTTTGGGGCTGACTGCCTAGAAATACTAGACAAAAACACTGATGGGAAAGCTGACACTAAGTCCACAAAGGGGTTATGCAGATGAGGACAAAAGCAACAAGTAACCACAAATCCAAGCCATAGCAATTTTGGCAGATAGTATGCCATTTCCGTATACTACACTGACTCCTAAAGCATCACTGCCTTGGCCTCTTGATTCTCATCAGCAATTTGCCTCTTTGTGGGCTGTGTGTGAGTCACAACCCTGGAAGATAACATACTTCTTTCACACATCCCAGGGCCTTTGTGCTCCAGCACCTGATTTGGTCTTTTTTTGTGAGTATTACTGTGCACAGCAAGTTTTTTAGCATTTCTTCTGCTATAGACATTGCTGCTTCAAAGCACATGACAGGGAACCAGCCAAAAGTCGAGTCTTGCAACTAGCAGCAACAGTGCTGGCAACAGTGTGTCTCAGTACTTACCATACCACTGGATTTACAATGATCTTTCTGTGTGATTTGTAACCTGACAATATTCACAGCACAATGTTATTCCTGAAAAGATTGCCATGATATATGGTGATATATGGGATATACGATATAGTATTTTACATATTTTCACTGCTACAAATGGTTGATTTCTAACTGCTTTTATTTGGAATCTCAGTAGAATCTTTTGCCAAGTTTGGTCATGGAAGAAAACATTCTTGTCTTTGGAGAAAAAGAGCAATTTTATATATTTTAAAGGATTAGAAATTTGATCTCTTGATAACACATAATTCTATGTGTATTTTTAGTTCATTTGTAAAACAAGCTGAAGTTCTAAGTGTTGTCACATGAACTGAAATGAGTACAGAATTGAAATAGGAACGCATTCTGATTGTTATCTTTAAACAGATAATGAAGATACAGTGCCCTAATGGCATGTGCGTAAAATGCATGTTGTATATTTTAAATGCTCACTAGATGGCAACATTGCTTTGCTTAAATATAGCTGCCAGAGTGAAGACAGCAGCATTGTAAAATTTTGACTGTCATGTTGGTATAATGTATATTAAACCATGGCCTAGAAAAAGAAGCTGAAGAACACTACACAGGACTACAAAAACATAATTTCTGTTTCACTGCAGGCTGGGTGGGGACTTTGTAAAGGGAACATGAACATAGATACTATTGTCACTTAGGTATGAGCTATAATTAGTGAGATCACTGCATTTTGAATGTGGTTTGGAGTGTCCCTTTAAATAGCATCTAATTGACCAATATATGTTCAGTAAGCTGTCTGTTAACACTTGATCTGGCACAGGGAACAAACCCTGGAGATAAAGAGAAGGGTGTTAAGGAATGAGAAATGCTTATCAGATTGGAGAAGTTCTTTTGCAAAGAGAATTGCTTATCACATGGAGAAGTGCTTTCAAAACCAAAGGACAGCAGACCTTTTAAGATATAAATCTGATGCTGATATATATTTATATAGTGCATATCCAACATTAAGTCTTGTGGACATCCATGAAGAGTATAGACATAGAGGAATAAACTAAATTCTTCTAAAGTTAATGAGAAGATTTCTGCTGAAAGGAGAAAGGTGAGGGACTGTTTTTCAAATAGATCTTCAGCAGAGGACTTCAGAATGTTTACAGGTGAAGCTTTCCCTTCAAGGAGACAGAGGGAAATAACTCCTGCTTGTACAATATTGCAGCAATGGAAATTAAAGAACTTCACAGAACATAAAGTTGCTCACTGTGGTCCTGAGATGAATGTATGAGCCCAGCTAAATTACCACTAAGTTACAAATGCACAGAATGTCATTTGTGGTCACCAAGAGGACTTTTCTTTTACATAACTATCCTGAGTAAGTTTTAAAAAACTGTAGGGTTTTCCTTTACTATAATTTTCAGTCTATGTGTCCAGATCAAAAGAGTAGTGCCTTACAATATAAGGCAGGTGATGCCTCCAATGAATGTTAGGCATCTGTCCTAGATATACATAGCAGGGCAGGCTTAGAAGGATCATGGAAAGGGAAGGTCAAACCTAAGCTCCCCAACCTTACTTTAATTTTGGTAGAAATGTAAGCTCTCTAAGCCACTGGGTACCTTCATACAGGCCTGATGTTGAAGAAATGTCATGTACATACATGTAAACAACACTTTCATCTGTAATTATAGAGTCTGGGCTATGTGATCTCCTGTACACTCCAGAGGTGTCTTACCTACATATACACAGCTACAGGGCACTCTTTAGTTTGATTTGCAGTGAATGCTTAACCAATGTGTTTTCTCCACAACAGTGCTGGCTAATAGTTTTATCTTGTCCTTAAGAAATCACAGGCTGGCAATCTCAACTGCAGTTAAGGCAGGGAAGCCTTTCCATTAACTGTTACTGACCAAGATTGGAGCCACATATTTAGTGAGGAAAATGCAATGTTCAGCTCAGTGGCAGATAATATTATGCACATATATTTAAACAAGATAGTCTTCAAATTTCACCGAGTCTAAAAATAAGCCTTTAATGCCTCCTAATTTGAAACCACACTTGGGAGCAAGCACTGCCATCAGGAACTGGAGCTCCCTTCTCACTTTAGAATTTTCCACCCACCAGCTGACCTCTGTGATTTGCTTGTGTGAGAAGAAAGCCATTCTGCAAATGACCAAATTCAGGCTTTTGACATGGCAAGCAGATTTCAACGTACGATTTGAGCTGCCACAGCATCTTTTTTGCCTTCCCAGATGTGTAGATGGCACAGTGGTCATGGAGAAACAGGATCACTCTGCCAAGTTCCTGGCAGCATGAGTCCTTGGCGTATGGATGTCTCCCATGCTGGCAGCATCACTGGCTGATGGAACACACCTGGATCATGACAACCATGGACAGCAGGACAGGCAGTGACAGAGCCTAACTCATCTGGTCACTGCACCTTACTTATTTTGTATTCTGACCACCCAAATCCATATCAAGTGTCCAAAAAGTTTCTTTAAGTTAAGGACAAAAATACATCGCTCTAAAGAAATGGGATTTGGACTGGAAATGTACTTGATGCCATGCTGAGGTTCTGCTCCTGTATGTGTATTTATGAGCTTTGGAGTGATGTCTTTATGCTTTGAGGTCTTTTTTTTTGTAACAGGAAGTGGAATATTGATGAGGGCTGTGCCTAATGGGGAACTAACTGATTTTGTACAACTTCTCTCCATCATAGGCTCTGACAATTACACGAGAAATTTGTGACTGTATCGGAAAATGCTTTTTGTTATACTTAACCCTCTCTTCCACAGGAGGCATTGCCTATCCTACTTCTCCTAGAGATCAGATAATGTGCAGTTGTGTCTTGGTATACTTAACTAATCTGGAGAAATACAATAATACTAAGTATGTGCGACAGAGCCCTATATAACTTTAATCTGTCAACATGTTTTTCTTCTACACCTATTTGCTAGCACAGTATATAGATACCAGTAAGCATGCAATACAATATATTTTCCTTGCCATTCCATTCTAATACTGTGTCAAAACAGTTGCTGTGTAAAAAAATTTTGCATTTCAAAACTGTAAAGTTAGACAATTTCCATTTCCACTACAAAGTCTTCTGTAGATGAATGTATGTTCATGAAAAAGAACATTTTCACATTCAAATGAAAGCATAGAACTGTTAAAGATCAAAGTAACTCTAACTATTTAGATTAGTTTTTGGTGAAACTAGAAAATTACCATGTGAAGAAGAGTATGCAAATGATGTGTAAATTATGTCATAGACTATCTTAGAAAATATAATTTTTATAGCTGAATCAAACTGACAGGGAAAGGAAGACTTGTTACTTGGATTTTACAGAGAACTTACTGTTGAATAGCAAGCCAAATGTAAATACTATAGTAATATATGCAATTGTAGCAAGTGTTTTAGGTGCAGCAAGAGCCATTATTACTACTTGTTTTACAAGCATTTAACATTTTCATCATAATCTGAAAGAGAAGGTTCATAGCATGCTAATTAAGAGACAATTCTAAACCAAATGAAGTCAGAAAGCATCAATGAAGACTGAGACATAATGTCACAGGACTGAAAAGATTAGAAAAATAAGAAAGAGAAAATGAGATTCAAACTTGGAAATGCACAGTCAACTATATCTTAATAAAAAATGCCCTACACAGGAGAAAAGTGAGTTTGAAACAAGCAAAAGCATTAACACCAAAGGAGTAAGTGAATTAGATTTTGGTTGACATGTAATGCAGAAACTGCATAGACTACTTTTGTTCTGAGTGCTTGTGAAAAAGTCTGCTCCTTGGAGAGCTTACAGCAACTTCTAGGAACTCAAGGATGAAAGAAGTTCCCACACATTCATTCATGAGGAAAAAAAATAAGATGGTTGCACTCAAGATCAGGCAAGTGGCAGTTGAGCTGTGTTTATATACATATATTTATTTGAAGAATGCAAGGGCCAGAAGAAAGCCAAGACTGAAAATTTCTGAAAATTCTGTAGAAAATAATCAGTGCAGAAAAGAGCTATCATGATCTGGGATACTCAGTGGTTCACTAGATCACTAGACACGTTGGTACAAAGATATTTGTATCAGCCACAAGGATCAATGCAGTATAGCTTTTCTATCTCCTATATATTCTGTATGACTTCATCTAACAGTTAAAAACAGTAATGTCTATTTAGCATAAGTTGAGTTTATTCCTAAATGTCTCTTGAGTGAGATGCAATTCTGCAATGAAATTTAAGCACACTGTAATATGAAATCAGTACATCCCAGAACTGCAAGACTGCAGCTCTACAGATGATCCAACAATCCATTGCAGCATTAAGAGGCATTTTCTACTTCCTTTTAAACACTGAAAACATAATTTACCTGTGCACTAATCCAAATATTTTATGTGCATCTATTCCAGTTGTGTCAGCTGATTTGTTATACTACATTATCTCTCACTGTTACCCTTACCCCTCTGCTGTAGGTGCCACAAATGACAGATGGCAGTACTTGTGCAAAACCATAGCAATTTAGGAGCCCTAGTTTCCATTTTGAAAGGAAGAGAGGTAAATCCCAGAGCCTCTGAATTTTGCTGTCACTCAGAGACAGGCCATTTGCTATGCAGCGCTCCCTCTGCTCTGGGTTCACTCCTGCTTTGTGTCAGAAGAAGATGAAAAAACTTGGAAATGTGGGATGGATTTAGGGCTGGATGATTTAGAGCTAGGAGAGAAAAAAAGGGTGAAAAACTAAGAATGATGCTTTGTTTATAAAGGAACCTGCAAGAGATAAAACTTAAAACTTTAACTTAACTTCAACTTTTGAACTTTAAATCAAAGCTTTATGTTTTTAACTTAAATCAGTTTAAGTTAAAAAGATATAACTCTGAAGTCAAAAGGTCCCATTGACTTCAGGGGGATTCTCTGGTCACTAAGGTTATAGTCCTATGGCCATATTCTGTCTTTGCATGCATCCTCTGTAACTGAGCACAAACCCGAATTCATGGACTATCAGAACGCCTGCATTTCTGAACCTCCTCTGAGTCTCTCTGGTAATGCTTCCCTTTAGTACTGGGTCTGCAGGGAAACAGCTCTTAAGGACTGTTTAAATCCCTCTCAGCTGGTTTGCAGTAGTGTGACCCACTATTGCAGGACTGAGGTATGCACAAGTCACATGTGAGTAGTATTCATATGGCCATGAAAGCTGAGAGGGAAGTTGGAGCAAATGTTCATCTCTAATCCTACACTGTGGATAAATAGTTTTACTGGGCAGTGGCCCACACCAAATGTCATGAATAAACATGTCTTAATAAACAGAGTGCCAGAAAAGTTAACCTTCTCCTGGACCATTTGCAACTAAAGCACACAATGTGTTACAGAGCCCCCTACACATGAGCACACATGGGAAGAAAACATGCTGTCAATTTATGCTGCAACTTCACATTTTACCAGACAGTAACTACTATATATCCCATCACTGCAATCTATATTGAGTGGAGGCCGTATCTCCAGGTTCCTCAGTAGGCCTAAGCATGCACATACATTTACAGATCTTGGTGTATATCCATGTACACAAGAGACAGCAAACTTAGGCCAGAACTATAGAGGTTTTTTCAGGATTCAAAATGAATTAATTTGTTAGGAGTGCTCTCGAAGATGACTTATTTTCCTTCTTCTTTCTTTTTAATTAAGTTCCATTAACAAAGTGTTACCCTTTGATAAAGTTCTCAGCCACAGATGATTCAGCATATTTCACTTCTTCAGGTATACCAAATTGGGATGCCAATCCTTGTTCACGTTATTTCTTTGTAAAAGAAGTAATACTTCCAGTGGCTTTGGTGAAATACAACTAGAAGCACTAGATGAACAGAAATTCTCCTTAGACGGAAATCACTGTTAGTCACTGTGTTTCTAACAGTCTCTCCTCACAGAGGCATCTCTGTCACTTGATAAAGCTGAAAGCAAGAGAAAGGCTCTCCAAAGCCTTTAGGCAGAGAAGCAGAAATACATTCAGAGTTTGTGCACTTCCTGAATTTAGTGAACTTGCTCTGCACTGACATCCATGCAGCTAAGTATGAACTGGTACTTTTTCACAGTAAGCACCCTAGAATTAGCAGCTATGGCGATTCTGGGTGTTGACGAGAATACGGATAGCTGGCTGAAGAGATCATTTAGCCCTGCCAGTAATAAGCTCATTTGAAACAAGCCTCTTCCTAATTATCACTTGGCTATGATTGATTCATCACCTGCTTTGATGCTCCTATTTAATAAACAGAAATGAACTGCTGGGTTTAATAACTGCATAATTTTTAGTAAAACAGAACTGCCTTAATATTATGTCAATTAGTTCCAGACTAATTTTCTTTCCTTTACTCTCTGTATGTGTGTGCACATGCTTGTGTGAACGTATAACTATTGCATATCTGTGTATGGAATGCCTGTATGACATTTTAATGAAGACAGTACTGGAGCTTAGCGTATATATACACGTTGCACTACAGGAATAAGAATTTTCCTTACCAATTTCACTCATGGATATCCCTGGAGCTAATTGCCCGTTGTTGAAAGAGCTATAGGTAAACAAGTTTGGTACAGAGGTGAGGTCATAGATAGGTTCCTGCTTTATCTGTTTGATTCCAGTCATGTCTAACCCAGACTGGTCTGGGGAGGGCTGGGCAGAATCCACGTTATAATAGCCCTCGGACTTCGGCAGGTCGATGACGTGCCCATTTGAGTAGGTGCTGCCAGTTTCGTTATTCAGATTGTTCAAGCCATTGCTGATGCTGTTGCTGTAAACCCTGGCGAGGGCTTCTGCCTCACCACTCTGCTGCTGCCGCTGCTCCTGCAGTCGCTGCTGGTGCTTCTGCACTTCAGCATACAAGCTATCCCTCTGCTTTTTGGACATTCTTCCAAATTTCACAGCTGAAAAGCAAAGCACAATGCAAACCATTGTAATCTTTAAATTTTTCTCGATTCCCCTCAACCCCACCACTCTTTTGATATTAACTTTGAGGGTTAATTTTGCTGTGGAAACATCTTTTTCTGTGGAAATGAGAAAGGACGCAAAGCTTTACATCACATACATCTCATAAAGGAAAACATATTGTGTATTTGAATTTACCAGGTGACAACAATGACTCCTATTTGACAGGAGGGCCTCATCAAACAATTCACCTCCCATTCTGAATTTTAAAAAGACCTTGCATCCTTTTATATCTCTGCATTCACCAACAACCACCCAGAGCTGTATGAAATATATAGTCTGTAAATACATATCCATTTACTAACTTTCCACAAACCTTCACACAGTACACTAACAAGATTAGTATTCTGGGTGAAAACAAGCCCTAAAGAATTATTATCACATCCTTTCAATGGGGTGTTATCTTCCCACTTAGGAAAAAAAAATCTTACAGGTTAGAAACTAGATGAAAATAACATATTTGAAGGTAAACAGCACAAATGAATGTCATCTCTTCCACTGAGCAAAGTCTTAGGGATTTATGCAATCTCCATTTTAATAATCTCCATGCACAAATCCATGCACTCCTTCTGATGAGAAATGGAGGAAAATATAAGAGGGCAAACCATTTTCCCCAGAAACAGGGTTCATTACACTGAGATTGAAATTTTCAAAGGTGACAGGCTGATTGCTGTGGAACTAGGAGGAGTAAATTCATTGCCTGCACATACACAGCTCATCACAGCTGATTATCACTCTTCATCCCCATCTCTCTATAAATTCAAGTCTTTTACTGGGCTAGACCTTGGGATCTTAGAGTAGAGGCCGTTGTTGATTGTGCTCTAAAACAAATGAGAGGCACATTCAGCAGAATTCATCAGATCGGGTAAGGGGACATAGATCCAGAAATACAGACTTCTATGTATTGTGAGGTGTATTTTCTATACTGTGTATTTCTAGTCCATCTGAAATTTGGATCAATTCAGAGTCATATTTATTAGCACAGGACTCTCATTTAGCCCTTGAGAAGAGTTTGAACCTATGTGTGGATAAATGTGAAGATCTTCAATCAGGTAAAAAGAACAGAAAAAGTAGAGCATAATATGAAAATACAGTGGCAGAACAGCAAGGTGACAGTTGCTTTGATTTATTTTCACTTTTTTTTTACACCAAGAGGGTTTTTTTCCTTATTGCCAAACTCAGTTTAGTTGCAGCCCTACACTCAGGCTACAAGCTGCCTTACACAAACTCAGCCTGCCCCTGGAATCAGTGCATGGTATGCTGCATACTCTTATGGACAATATATAGTGACTGTATTTTAAATAATTTTGAATAATGCAACTGTGTATTTTCTTCAAATTTAGGACCTCAGTAATAAAACCAAATATCCACTGTTTATCCTCATTATATATTCATTAATTGGATTCTCCAGCTGCTGTCAATTAGCATCCTGCCTCTACATGATAAAAATGATTTTATTACATGGCTGAGAGGTAAAAATCAAATCAAAGTTCTCTGTCAAAATTCACACAGCCAATTTCAAATTTGCAAGAGCTCTTAATATTCTTAATCCCAAACAATCATAAAGACCCTTACATAAACTATGAGAGAACAAAGTGATGCTATTGGAAGAATCACTAATTTTGTGTCTTTGCAGTGGTCTCTGAATTACTGGTTGGGAAGACGACTGTCAGTCATATTAAAATGCCCCTGTGATACCTTAAATCATTGGAAGAGACTACTCTCAGGAGGAAAGCATGTGCTGTTAAATTGCTGAAATGTTACTTCTTTAATCACCATGAAGAATTAGGAAATAGAGTGTCAAGTAAACTGGATGCTACGACCAAGAATTCACGGATTAAAGGCTAGATTGCAAGGCCCTTCCCAGATTGGTAAAACTGGTAAATGAGTAATTTTAATGAGATGTAAGACACAATGAGGCAGAAGAAGGCCTATTATGGCCCAAATTTTAGACAAGTTTATAGTGTGTGGACCATCCAAATAAATAGCTCCAAGTAACTTCTCCATCAATAACTTAGTTTCAAAATACATGTTTTGTGTAAACTTTTTAAGAGAGAAAACTGCTTCCCAGAAAATGAAATTAATATAAACTTTCTTCTAATACTTTCCCATTATATAAAGCAAGTCTTTGACCTGGAAACCCCCTGCACGAGGTGAGGGCATGTCAGCTGTGGGAAACCTTGCCCAAGACTCCCACTGTCTGCAGTTTTGGTGTGATGTCTGATGCATGTTCTCAGCCTGCTGATCTTGGCTGATCACTCCACAGTTGGGAAGGTGGACCAGAGCTCTACCACAGGATCCTGACATGGCATAGACTGTGGAGCTCTCCTCTGGCGTTGGATCCATTTTCTGTGCTAAATTAGGAAATGTTTTTCACTAGACCCAGACAGGGACAGGAGGCAGTGTGCAAGTAAAAGAAATGGGGTTTCTTCAAACGCAAAATATTTGGTCAAGTGCTCTTAATAAAACAGAAACTCCTAATGCTATGAAGGTGTAAGTTTGTGTAGGGTTGTGCCTCCTTACTACCAGACCTTTAGAGATCCTAGGGAAATGGATGCTTTCACACATCAATATTAAATGTTAAGATAAATGCTGATGTTTAATGTAATGCTTAATATAAACCCACTTCTCCAGAGGTGACCTTTCTGTGCTCTGTGCTTTTGATTAGAATAACATATTTCACTTCTGACTCTTTCTGTTCTAAACTGATACTGCTCTCCACTTTGTGATTTTCCCCACCCAGCTCCACAAAAATAGCCTTTGTTAACAGGATGGCAAAGATTGTCTCACATTGCAAATATTACAGAGCACAGAGCTTTTTCTCTCTCTTTTTGCAGAAATTTACAGGGAATTTAGGTAAGTCAGCAGTGAAGAAAAGTTTCAAAGGGTTTCAATGTGAAGCACAAATTTGACTCCTTACCATCTCGAGACATTCCCAGGGCAAGACATTTCTGCAGTCGGCAGTGCTGGCAACGATTTCTGTTGGTTCTGTCAATTAAGCAGTTTCTCTGTCTTGGACAGGAGTAGGATGCATTGTTCTGCTGACTCCTCCGAAAGAATCCCTTGGGGCAAGAGAGCAGGAAAGACCAAGTATTACCATGAGAATTTTTATCTCATGTGCACACACGAGGACACACACACAGACGTGCATGCAAACAACTACAGTAAACCCTTATTTAGTGCACTGCTACTTATGCTGTGGCTCTCCAGATATGGTGTTATTGTATGAAAGAACATTTAATTATAATAAGGAGAACTGCATATTATTCTGTAAAGAACACAATTCTACTTTGTTAAAACCTAAATAGTGTTACAGAATGCATTTTTATTGTGCATTAATGACGCTGTATCATCTAATACTTGCTCCTAATAGAGGAAAAACTTGTCAGCATTTGTAAGAGATGACTTCAAAGTACTTGTTTTGACATTTCTCCCTTTAATGAAGAGACTGGTAACTGTCACTAGGTACACATAGCATGAGAAGCCGAAGCCTGCTGTTCACTTTTACTTGGCAAAGGTTGATCTGATCTGGAGAGGCATATGATTCAGGAGTGAAGTAATTAAAATTCAGTCTTCACAAATGCACTAGGATATAATGACTGTATCAAGTAAAGCCAACACACAAAGGAGAAAGCAACACCTTTAGATACTACCATGAGAATGTAATGGCATTTTCCATGGGCTGTTTGTCTAGGGATCTGAGGGCTGAAGGGGAAGTATATACACCTAAATCCCTATGAGCTTCCAGCTGCTATGAGGTGGTGCCAAGAGTGGCCCCAAAAGGTACTGTTATGATAGAAGTGACATGAAGCAGGTGAGGTGGCAACAGGAATGAAACCAGGGGGTGAAGAGAAACAAAAATAAATAGATCTATACTAAATAAATAAATAAATAATAGAAAAATAAAGGTCAGGAGTATCTGCAAGTCCAGAGAGAAAAAAACAAAACAGAGAAGTTCCCTAACCAGTCTGGCATCTTTAAATGCAAGTTGCTGTAGGTTGCAGTGGGAAAGCTGAAGGATAGCCTGGCCACTGCAGGAGGCTATGAGTAGTAAAACAGCAGAAATATCTGCAGTCTTGCAGAAATTACTGCAGTTACACCAGTCACCAGAAGCGGCACCAAAGTACTTGTGCCTTTCTGGGGTGGCTTGCAAATACCTTGGAAAGAAACCAGAAAGCTGACTTTGTTTATCAGGAAAAAATAGTGTATCTCCGCAGAGGCTGATGGATGTTAATACTGAGCAACGGATGAAGTCACAAGATGACAGTGCTACAGGCCTCAATATATGCTTAATATATAGCTTATACATGAATTCTCAGTCAGATCCTGGGGAGCTGAGTTGGGGTGGTGTGGAGTGCCAGTAACAGGGACAGGCATGGTGCTCCACCAAGGACACTGTCAGTGCTACTTCTTGGAGTCAAGCATAGACACCCACTTGAACTGGCTTGAGCTTGTTCTATCAGTGATTAAAATGTATCTAAAATAGAAACTAAATTTTATGATTTATACTTTTCAGAGAACAGATGTTATTTGAGGGTACTCTCAGAAAAACTCTGGTGGAAACTTAACTGATTTTAGCTGACCAAAAATCTCCTGATATGGTAGAGGTGCCTTTAATTTAAGACTAAATGGATGCTAATTGCAGATGTCTTTGCTGAACTTTATAGCCTATCTTGGTTTTGACTTCTGAAGGGCTTTCTGTTTTCAGTTTTAGATTTTAGCAGCATCTATGGATTTCAGAGAACAAATTAATTCAGCAATGTTAAAAAACACACACAACCATTTAGCACTGACAATGCCTTCTCCTGCAGTACTTTTTTGTTCGCTTTAAGGTTGATCTCATCTCAGAGGAATTTGTTTCATATTTGCCCTCCTTAGGAAAAAAAGACCATATTATGTATCATGGGTTACATAAGAAAATTAATTTACAGCAGGTAATTAATTTTTCTGAGGAAAATTTTATGTTCTCATTTTTCTACATAACATCTAAATGTTGTCTTATAAAGTAGAGATAATTATTTCATTTTATTTTTATGGTATCTTTATATAGATTTGGCTACATTATTCTACATCAGAATAATTCCATTTTGTGTGAAGGAAGATGTATTTCATTACTGAGGAGATAAAGAATTACAGACAGATTTCCCATTACTTCCAACATGGACAACAAGTCTTTATGCACCTTGAACAACTCCCTTCACCCACCACCCACAGTCAGTCTGAGAAAAGAAATCGCTGAATGAACTACTTTCTAAGTCATGACAAAAACAATGGTAAACAGCTTTGGGAGTAGGCATAAGAAATTATAAAAGGCTTAGGGAAGAAGCAGCCTTAGAGATAGATGCGACACAAATTCGTCTTCAGGTTTCATCCTTTCTGTAAGAATAGTGTCAGAGCTGCAAACCTACTCAGTGGGTCCAGCAGGTCCACTGCATATGCATGCTCAGCATGCATGCAAACCAACAGAAGTATTTCAGATGACCCTTAAGCACTTAGAATACAGACTTGCAGCAACATAGATAATATAGGGACACTGAGTTAAAGGATTTTCTTCTCCTTGAAGTTTGTAGCACCGCCACTGGCACTGCAATTCTTGGGTGTTACATCCTGAAATGCTGTCGCTGCCTGGTGTCTGGCTCAACATGTGTGCATGCTTGTGGAGTGATTCTACCCTCTTTCTTCCAAACATGGCCTCCATTCTTAATCATTTCAGGTTTCCAACAAACTGAGAAAAAAAGAGCCAGAAATGACCAGTATGCAGACTGAGCGAATAGTTATTTAAATGCTGGGCACTTATATGATAGTAGAGCCGCACTGCCAAAAACAGTGCTTACCTTAACAGGGAGCTCTGACAGACTGAGATGCCTCCCAGTGGAACTGACGTGAAAAACCAACACCTTTTTTTCACACAGGCTCACAAAACAAGATTAGACTAATTGATCTGATACAGCAAAACTGGCACAAACCCAACAGGGTTAAAACTGTTATAAGTGGAAGAGAATCTCTTTATCTCAATAAGCAGTCTACTCACAGAGCACAGTGGTATCATCTCTTGAGACAAACAGAAGGGCCAGCATTAACTCTAATTACTTCTACAGGAGACTATACCCCTAGACAGTCTGTGGGCTCTGAGTACTGAGAGAAGATGCTTTTTCTGCTTAAAGTAATTTTCTTCTGCAGCTTTTGTGCCAACTTTGAAGTAACAGATCAACTAGTTTAATCCTGTTTAATGTGACCGTCATAAGAAGATGTTTACTTCTAGTTCAGTGCCACAATAAGACAAAGACACACTGCAAATTGTTCTGCTTACAATTGTTAATGTTCCTGAAAAAAATCCCGCTCTTTACCAGCTAGTTCTCAATGTAAATGTACTGGCATTAAAATATTTCTCTTGCAAACAGATATACCCAAATTTTGAAATTTTTCAGCTATTCTAATACTTTGTAAAGCGTTATGTACAGACTTGTGATTTCACTCTGCAAACAGACACTAATTTTCAAATGTCCCAGTTTGTGTGTTTCCACGTACAGGAAATCAGAGATGCTGTCTCTCCATCTTCGTAATTTCCCATATAAAATTAAAACTGACATAGCAACATGTAGTGTGAAACTGCATGAGTAATGTTGTAATTCCTTAGATAATAAAATCGCAGACAAATTTTAAAATTGAAAATTTAAGCCTTTCTTCTCTTTACTTGTGTCTGATTTGTGCTATTTGCACTAATGCCTGAGATAATATGTTGGTATGTCTAAGCAGCAAGTCTATGCATCTCCACCCTCTGCCCTTTTTTTTAACATCCAATTCCCAGCAATTGCCCCTGCACTTAAGCCTATGAAGAAGAAGATAAAGGATCCTTTTACACTGCTCGTAATGTGAGGCATTCTTTCTTTTGGAGATTACAATTTGGTCCGCAGACTGTGCAAAAGGAGATAAAAAAGGACCAAACACACCTGTAAGCTCTTAAAAAAGGCTGACCAGAAGTAAAATGCTACATGGGTTGTACAGGAAACAAGATAGGAAATCCACCTCTTTCAATGCTGATTTAAGGTAGAACAGGTGTGACTTACAGTTGCCAGCCTCTGTTGGTGTCAGCACTTACGCTGCATCAGATATAATTAATTCATGTTTCAAATAAGGAGGTAGCTCTAAAGACTATTTGATAAAATGGAAAGCAACCAGCAAAATTAGGCATGAAATGCATCTTTATCAGCAGTAGGCTTTACAGCCTTTGGCACCACTTGTTTGAAAGCTTGTAAGAGTGTATAATTGTACACAGGTGCCTGAGGCTAATGCAAATGGTCATGACTATGCTGTATTAAAATCTCATACCTTGCAGCCTTCACATGTGATGACTCCATAGTGTATTCCAGAGGATTTATCACCACAAATTTTGCATGGTATCACTTCAATTTGTGCTGAAAAAGAAAACAAGACAGATATTTTGGGTTTATAATTATATTTATTTTTTTTCTGAAAAAGAGATCTTTAGAAATAGAAAGCAGATAACCAGTTGAACCCCAACAATACAAAAATACTTTGCATTGTACATCTGTTTCTGAATGCTTTGGTTTGGCAAATTTTAAATGCTTCACATCACGTAGTTTCTGCCCCATCCCACAAAACTCTTTAACATTTTAAAATGTCTCACAATTAGTAAGTTTTTTCTCGTATTCCTTTTTTTAAGGTGGTTATTTTACTGGTTAATTTTATAACTGTTATTGCTAATGACAGTCACTAGGTGTCCTAAACAATAATCTGGATTGTCCTTTCCTACATACTTCAAATATTTGTGACTTTCACTTCTCTGAGGTAGAAATACATGGTGTATTTTTATATCCTTTCTAAAGCAGAGTAGAGATGATGAAGTTTTCATTTTCTTCAAATTATGTTCAGGACAGGGAAGTACTAATACCACTGTCAGAGACTGGCTGGAAAAAGCTTGCTTAATCTTCCTGTCTCTTCAAACTATTTGTTTTAGCACTGGGTCACTGGCAGGCAAGACCCACAGATGGACTTTAGTTAGCCAGTGGCTGCATACTGGGAGAGTCAGGTAAAGCCTGAAAATGTTTAAATATGGATGTATTTCAAATCCTTTTGTAAACATAGTGTCTGATTCTGAGAAGGAAAACACATTTCATTATCTTTTTTTTTTTCCCTAACACAGCTGTTTGATTCTCTCAATTATTTTGAATCCTGTGTCTTTCCTTTGATGATGCTGTAAGAGCACATACTTAGAGACATAAAGAACTTTGTCAGATGTTTTAGTCAGATGAACTGAGAAGAAATGTTAAACTTATTTTCTCTCCCTTTCATTTGTTCTTATGTGTAGGATGCATGTGCCTCCCTACTATTCTCCTCCTACTTGGAAGCAGCATCACATTATGAATGTACTCCTGACTGATGTTGTTTCTCCATGCCCAGGGCAGGAACAGCAGCAGTTCTCTGCAACTCAAGTCACCCATCAAATCCTTGAGTAGAAAAACTTTTTTAGTAGAGCTAGCCCAAGCACAAGGATAGGCAGCTGTCAGGACTTTTAACAAGACACATTTAACTCTAAAATGGATTGAGACAGGGAAACAAGATTGTTGTCCAGATGTTAATCCTAAGAAGAGCATCCCATTTCAAACTTGTGGGCTGTTGAAAAGATTTAAAAAACTGGGAAAAAACCATGCTTAAAAATGACTGTACTTTGCAAGCTAAGCACTAAATATGCTTGCACATGGATACAGTGAAAATATAATCATATAACCTGGATTATGCTCCATTTCTACCTATAATTATAATTTGTCTCTTTTAGCAGAAACTAGAAGTTTCCTTCCTACCACGTCCTTCTTCCCACCACCTTGCAGATAAACAACCAAAACTCAATACTGTGTCCCAGTGAGCCACCACCACAGTTCCCACTGAAAGGTGCATTGCATACCCTACTCCTTAATCGTCCTATTTAGTGTAGAGGGTAAACTGCAGAGGGTGAACACTAGCAGGCCCTCTACTTTGAAAGTCAATTAACTATTCCCTTGGGACAGCACATCCCAAGGGACCCAGGCAAGAGGAACTTACATGGATGGCTGAAGAGACTTTAGCTCCCCACAGTGATCTCATTTTCCTGACGTACTCTTTCTGATCTAGCATCAGTTTAGGCATTGCCCAGGCAAGCAAACCAGTTTTAAAACTGCTCCTAATCCATGTTGCATAGAGGGAACTCCTTAACAGAGAAGCACCTGCAGTTCTTTGGAAATTTTTCAAGGTTGATCCTGCTCAAAAATTCCTAAGCCTTATGCCACTGGGATAAAAAAAACATTTAAACATGTGCCTCCAGGCACTGCTGTTTGTGAGGCTGCTTTTAGTAACTGCTCACAGGTCTCTGCTTGAGAGTCATGTGGATGGAAAAAGTCTCAGCTCTGGGACCATGTGGTGCTTTATGTTTCAAAGACATACATCAATGTCAGAGGCTGGAACTACAATGAGAATGGAAAGAAATCTCCAGGAAAAGACAAGACAGAGGAAAAAGAATACACACAAAAAAATCAAGATACTTTTAATGTGACTTGCATATTCCATTTGTAACTCTGATAGGGAATAGAGAGGGAAGAAGTGATCCTATGACATTGATTGCTTTTAGCACAGTACTTTTTACTGTAACCAAAAAATAATTTCATGCAGTTTCAGTTATAAGCTCAACATTAATGGTATTTGTGGATCAAGTCCCTAAATACTAAGGCTTTGAGTTTCAATTAATATGAAAAAATATTTTAGACTTGTGACTCTTCAGTTAATTCAAACCTTGGCATCCCCTTTGCTACTGGAATAGATGCTCTCTAGCTTCTCAGCAAGACTTCAGGTGCTTTGCATTTAGTAGTCTGAAGATATACAGCTGAGGATATTACTTATGTTTACAGCCTCTGTCACACCTCATGCAGTGAGATCTATATAGTTACTAGTATCTCAGCAATTAATTCCAGATGTTAATTAATATCTGTAGGTACATTAGCTGTCAGTCATATCCCAAATGAGTCTTTTGCACATGAAGAAATATGCTTATATCTGCACTGTAAATACATACTTGGAAGATGTCTTTATGAGTTCCATGGCCATAGTAATGTTTACTGAACATTGTCAAATGGTTTGAAATAGATGACTATGACTTCAAATGATTACAGCTACTCCACAGCTAAAGGTAATTTAAAACTGTTCATATTATCTCATCTTTTTGTATCTTATTGCTGCATAGTACTTTTGGAACAAGCCTGGAAATAATGATATACACAGATTACTTGCCTTTATATTCAGCAGAGCAGGTGAAATTACTAGGAGAAAAAATTAGCACAGTATAACAACCTTAAGTTCTAATAAGAACTGAAGTAAGAAAAAATGTTTGTTCAAATATGGTTTCTTTCCTTTCCTAAGTAATTACACTAGATCTAGCACTATAATTTAACAATTTATGAATACTAAAAAGTTGTTACATTTGTGATGGTCCAGGGTTACAGATGAGATGAGATCTTCAGATAGATTTATTATCTTTTATTAGAGCAAGAGATACATTATTTTTAAAAGAAATGCTTTTGGACCCCTAGCTTTTCATCATGTGTTAGATAGAAGCAAAGGACTTCAAGCTCAAAACAGGTCAATGATAACTGCTCCAAGCTGAATTTCATTATGGTGTTCAACTAGAAAAGCTGCAAGATCTGCAAGGCTGACTATTTTCTCTGTGAAGCAAAGGTAGCTGTGAGCAAAAAAAAGTAACAATTTTAAAAGCAGTGATATAATGTTAGAGATAATGGTATATTTTGGATCACAAGTAATTTTAATTTTCTGCAGACCCGATTATTTAAATTAATTAAAATATTTTGTAAGTTAACAGAAAACTTGGATTTTCCTTGTGTTATTACAAGACAGTGGTGGTGATAAAATTTGCCAGACTCCAGAAAAATTCTGTATTGCTTTGTTGCCCGGAATGTCAGCCCAGCACAGTGAAACACTAAGAGATTAGGAATCTGACAAAGGCACACAAATTGCTACCTAGAAGCTTAATTTTGACAAAACAGAGTGACTAAAGTGCATAAGAAGCACAAGTGTTCAGGGCTTTCCCAGATTTTTTGGTATGGTTCACAGGCAAGGAAGACAGCGGAAGGGAGCAGAACTGTCTGTATGCTCCGTTGGGCAGTGATGACTAACGCAAAGTACAGCCCATTGTCCAGATCCCAAAAGATAGAACTCAGGTGTCTTGTCAGAAGCTATGGCTCAAAATGTGATTCCTGAAAATCTGTGCTCACCGGGGTCAGAAAGTGTCAAAGGATCAGTAAACTTTGATGGCACACTAGAACTTTGTAAATCTGTATAGAAGCATTTTCATTGTCTCTCAATGTGGCCTTCTCTGTATGAGTCTATGAACTCTTTTCCCTAGTAACTCAAATTCATGGAAACTATGTGTGTAAGTTCAAAGGACGCTACTAGAGTAACACAAGTTATTACACAACAAAAATGTATTGCCAAACTGATGATTTGGGCTCTGCATGTGAGTTAAATCAGAGTTATTTAACTGAATGATCAGGGCCTTATCTTGGGCGCCCGAAAGAGCTCAGAAACTTGCCCTATTCATACAGAAACACACAGGTATATAATATATACTGAATTATTTCTGTACAGTTTCTGCTTCCCTTAAAGACCAAAGCAATGGTTCTGCTGATACTGCACACTTTCCTAAAGAGATTGTTATGCTAATCCCTAATATTATACTACCCAAGCTATCCTATATTTGACCTCATAAGATCCAATGTTCTGCAAATAATCTCTAGCAGCTTTAGCTAATGTTTATATAAGCTGGTCAGGATGATTGTGTAGTGGTGACCATGTTTTCTTTGCAACACTCTAAAAGTGAAAATGCACTTGGTCAAAAAATAGCAGCCTATACAGAAAATACATTGCATATGCAAAAATTTTTTCTATAAGAATTATATTTAGTATTTACTGTTTGTCATAATTTTTTGATGTTTCACTTAAAATATTTTACAATATACCAGGCACTTAGCAGGACATATTTTCCCTTCTTACTTCTCCTTACTCAGAAAGCTACTTAGAGTGTGCCAGGTATTTCTATTGTTTCCTGAAGACAACAATCCACAGCTGCATTCTTTTCTCTTCTGAACAAATGGACTAATGAACTCTGTAATGGAAAAGTTCAGATATTTGAAGATTTCAAATATTTACAGTCCATTTTGCCTGTTGAAGCTGGCTGAAATGGTCATGCAGTAGTCAGGACCTTAAAGTTAACTCTTTGTGTTATATATGCACAGATCTTTGCCATACAGTTACAAAGCTTAGCAACACAGAGAGAGATGCTGCAGGAATATGCTGTGAAGACCTGTTTTCCAGGCTGTGGGATCACACACAACCTTATCTTTCCTCACACCCAGCCAAGTGTTACTGCTTGCTGGAGTGGGATGGAAATAAAACTTAATTCATCCCTTAGTAGAAGGAGGGTGTAGTGACTATTCTTTGTTCTTTCTGTTAGCAGCACCTTCTTCTCCAGCTCTTTGCTACTGGACTGCAGCTGCAGCACACTGACTGTCTTTGCATCCCTCCTCTCCTCCCCCCTTTACCTGCCCAGATTAATTTGAATGCTCACAAATTCCGATACTTTCACTAACACTCAAACGCAGAAGTCTACGCCATGCAAAATCTTCAAGGGAAATGAGGACTGTTGCACCGTTAGATTTTGGCACTGCAGCAAAACTAGGGTCTAACTTGCATTATCTGGGACTTTGTGTGGCTACTATCACAGTCTAAGGAACAATTTCCAATCCACTTTCCTGGACCACTTTTCTTTCAATACCTTACTTTAGATACAATATAACTCCTACAAGGCAAAATTATGAGAGATACAGGCAATAAAAAAAAATAATAGTGATTTCAACCTGAAATTACTCTGAAATAATTCTGATGTTGCCTTTTTAAAACTTTTTAAACTTCTTCATATTTCTTCATATTTTTGATTATCACTATGGATTTTCACTTTTCCACATTCCTATTTAAATCTTTGCTCCATCTTTTGAAAAGCATTTAAATCAGCTGGAGATATTCTTGGATTTACATCTGTTGCTGCTTGAAAAAATGTTTTACTTACCAGCTGTCTACTTACCAATTTAATCTGCCATCTTTTAAAGACAGTAGGAAGAACTAATCTTAGTAAAACTCCAAGTACAGTTGTCTACAAGGGTAGACATGTACAACATGTTTCATATTTCCCTTTTTATTTGTCCCATTTTGTTAAGGAAGTGAAGAATAAAAATATTTTAACTCACCAGTTGCATCAGTTTTTATTTTGGTTTGAATATCACACATTTTGTTGTAAATAAATAAGACTTCCAGGAGTGAACAGTAGTCTTCCTACTAGCCTACTTATTCACAGTTACACCTGTGCTGTTGCAAAAGTGGAGTCTTAACAGATTGCATTAACAAGATTAAATGGAAGAAGTAAGAAGGCACAGACTGTTCTATTTCATTAAAGAAGGGAAGAAGAGTGCTGGAGGCACTAAGTAATGAAACAATATTTTCTTTTGATACTCTATTAATGTATGCGTTTCCTATTTCAGTCCAATGATTTTAATTTTTTTCCCCTGGAAATTCTGAATAAATCTCAGCTTTCCTTTGTCATCAGTTTTTGTTTCAGATATATAGAAGACATGGAGGATTGGAGTGGCAGATGTAAGATATCAAATTATTACAGATAAAATCTCTATGTTGTGAAATGTCACCTACATCTTGCCTACCTTCAGCCAGAGCTGAAAAGTAAGTTTTATTTCATTTTTTTTAGATGTCATGTGACAGATCTGCCTGAATTGCCCCTGTTGAACATCCATTACATTAAAAGAATATTAACTGAGTCCCAGTTGCCCTTAGGTTGCACAGAAAAGGAGAATTTAGGGGTAAGCTCTCAGTATGAATCTCAGTATGAGTCAGAGCTGCTCAGACCCTGGAACTACTATATTTTTTCTTCCCTAGGCTTCCATAATGGTTAGAATTGCATCCTGTTTCATAGGTTACACTTGCAAAGGCATGCAGTGGCAATTACACAACAAATGTGGAGCAGCTGAACACAAAGCAAGATTTACACAGGCTTTCTGTCAAAAATAAAAGCATAACAGCACGTAAGAAGAGAGTATTTCTGTAAGACAGCTAATAGATTACATGCATTGCCTCCTACAGTTTCACTTTTCCTTTTTGAGTTTTTGTGGATTTCCTGTACTTTGAAAGAATTTCTCTCACCTCCCCATTATGTATTCCCAGGCTTTTCTGTGGCACTGTTACTTCACTTCCAGATAACCTTTCCTTTTTACTCCATTTTCTCATGCCCTACCTTTTGCATAAAGAAGCTGTTGGAATAAGGGATGATTCAGATTCTAACAGTTCTGTATTGCTAACCCTGCATATTAATTTCTTTTGAATTCATGTCAAAGATAAAACGGAGACAACTTAACTTTCAAGATTAAGTTAGCCGGATACATACAGAAGACTGTTAATCATATATACTACTGAGGAAAAAAAAGCCAACAACATTCAAAATTGGCATCTCAGCCATCTTTGCTTTGAATGCTTGCTTGGTTCAGATAAAACAGTTGAGGATTTTTCAAATGAAGAAACTAATGCAAGCAGAAATATTGAAAGAGAGTTCTAAAGTTTATGAAAATAAGCAGGATTATTGGAGATTGGGAAAAGTACAGAAAACAAACAAATACATGAGCTGCGAATAGTCAGGCTGAAAAAATATTTTACAGAAAACATTATTTGAAGAATAATAAGGATGAGTTAATTATTTGCAACAACTCACTTAAATTTGCATAAGCATTACACAGCTATTTTTTTCATGTCTGTTCCTAGAACCAGACACATATAGTCACATACATTTTTTCTCTGGGTTTTTAATCTTAAATACAGTGTCAGACTCTTGACCCATGACATTTTGATGCATAAACATTTCCTGGCTTGGTAAAAACCTGTTCACTCTCTATTATTTCATTAATTGAAGCCCTTTGATGTTATGGAGCATAATTTTTCCTGACTGGGTAAATAATTGGTGTATAATTGTCCTTCTGTTGCAACAGTGTTTCATTCTGCTGAAGTACTGATTGCCTAAGAAGATCCTTAAGTCTCACTGTTTCATGAAATATTTGAGTTTCCCATTAGACACACCACTTTCCTCTCAGATAAAAAACATGGATCAAAGAAATGGCCAAAAGAAATGAACAATATTTAAGTGGGTTTCTTCCCCCTCTTTTCCCACTGTAATTTGTGTAACTGAAAATTAGTTCTGCATGAGTCAGAAAGAAATCAATAGATTGCTGCCAAATACTGCATATCCTTCTGAGGCGTGATTTAGTACCAAACTGGTACTGAGCAATGACTCCAGACACACCAGCTTTCAAATCAAGAACTATCATTGACTAGTAGCCTAATAAATCCCACTTTAAGTCTTGCTGGAAATACTCTGCCTCTACAAGGATTAGGGTGCAGGGACTTCAAGACCACAATGAACTGCCTCAAACATTGTCAAAGGAAGATCTTGTAGGATAAGCCACCACAACAGAAACTTAAGAAAAGCACAGATGGCAAATAGGGCGGCATTAATAACAGACCTAAATGGAGGTGAAGGTTTGGAATTAGTACACTGGACAAATTCCACTGGGAAGAGTGCAGTTGGAAACAACAGGAAGATGCCAGGCCTGCTGAGGCACATCAAAATAACCTATCCAGACAAAAATTCCCACCATGGCAAACTGTGAGAAAGGAAACAGCTCCTTACACACATGCCCATTCCAAGTTATGGGAACAGCATCTATGCCTCATGGATAGTGGGAACCTGGACCTGAAAAGGAATACCTCCAGGTACCTCCAGAAGAACATTTTGGGACTGAGCAAACCAATGTGAAGAAGAACAAGCAGGATTCCAGAAAAATCCATGTGGTAGTATCTTTTGCTGAATCTCTCACTCTCTTTGTCTTCCCCTTCTTCCTCCTATTCCTATTTCTGTCTCTATCTCACATTTGCAATTAAAAAAAATCTGTACTATTGATTTTGGTGTGTGGTTTTGTTTGCACCTTAATTCAGGCAGAGGCATCTCCACAATCAGTCCCTAACACAGAGCAGGCAGAACTTGGATGCAGAAGTCTATGCAGTATTTTTGAACACTTTTTGAAAGGAGACCTGAGTTCCAGAAGAAAACGGAAGTATTTTAACTCTTACAGAAATAAAATACAAAATAATTTTCAGTTTGTATTTCTGGAAATGCACCCCACAGACTCTCAGCTGAAAAAAACCTAATACTGAAAAATAATTTCAAGAGACAAACAAATACAAAATGTATACTCCCCTCATCTACAGCACAGGTTACAGCAAGCTCAGAAATCCAAGCCTTATAAGCTCTCTTTTGACCATGAAGAAGTCCTATGAGCTGGCTTAATAGCCTGAACCAACAGACAATCTCAATAAAAGGCATCACTACACACCTAGCATTCTTTTTAACTGTTTGGACACAAAGAGATCATAAAATCATAGAAGAGTATGGGTTGGAAAGGATATTCAAAGGTCATCTCATTACAGCTTTCCTGCAATGAACATAGAAAAGTCATATTTGCACATTCATGACAAAATATTGCCCAATTGTATTCAACAGGAGAGAGATTTCATTTTCTATATGATAAATATTTTTGAGGTAAGGGGTTTTAGAGAAATGAGGTAAAGTTTCTAGTGCTGTTTAATTCTGTACCACCCATATTGTGGTGGGGGTATGGTTTCAGGAGGGAGTCAGGGCCAGCAGCAGGGTTGCCATCTTTTCATGGGCTCAAGGGAGGAGGTATGCAAGTTCTGGGATCAGCCTGGCACAGCCAGCCCCTCTCTGCCACTGGCAGTCTTTTCCTTATTCCTCTGAGTGGCATCTTTTCTGGTTTGGTGCTAAAAGACACAAAAGAAGGAGAGCAGCAGCAGAGTCGAGTGGAACCCAGCCCAGCTGTGTGGGGCTAAGCTGCAGGCACAGCAGCTGCAGCCACAACTGCTCCACAGAGTCAGGCCCAGGAGAAAGGTCCCCTGACCTGCTTCAGAGCCCTCTCTGGTCCCACCAGGTTTTGTCTTGTCCATGGTCTTCCAGTCTTTTTGTGCTGGGGAAGTTAAGCTGTGACTCCCTGACAATATCCCAAAACCCATATTGCCCAGCACAGCACCAGTCACCATTTTTGCCTTTGCCTGGGAAAACCACACTGGGCGCTGTCTTTGGGCAGTGTTTTTGTTTGTTCAGTGATGAATGTCCCCCCCTTTTTTTTTAAATTTTATTTTTGTTTGTTTGTGCAAAACACTCTCTCTTTTCCATGCCCTTTTATTAACATTTTTGTGGTTATTGTGATTTTTCATTAAAGTGTGACTTCAATTCCTAATCTATCCTCCACTATCAGAAGAGAGTGGGGGAAAGGGAGTAGCTTGAGTGGGTTTAATTTTCCTACTGTGTTTTAAACTACCACATTAAGAAAGGAAGGAATTTCACAACACGGAACACTATGTAATATAGCCTTAACCCTAAATTAGTTAATTCTCTCATCAGTCTAATTTGCTGAGCAGTTAATAGCATAACACCCACAAATCACAGAATGAACTATGGAAGTGAGGAATGTAAACAATTTATCCCACTAATTTAGAAAGAAAATAAACTATAGAAATTTTTGCACAGAAACTGATTATCAAAGCACAGTAAAAAACTCCCACAAAACGAACAGCATTTTCCTGAAAGACAAATATGTTAAAATTCAAAAACTGATTGGGTATTACTTTTTTTGGTAGAAACTACAAACACTCAGCAACATGGTCTGCTGAAGCCACTCTGTGCAATTCTATGGCTCAAGGAGTCTTTCAGCTTCTTGTAGATAAAAATCTGGCTTGGTTGATAACTGAGGTAAAGATTATTTAGCTGAAGCAAAGAAAACCTGGCCATCACTTTAGAGATAATAAATGTGGAGAGCAGGATGGAGGTACAGGGGAATTCACTTCCACCTAGCAACCTTACTCTTGTTAAGAGCAGACATAAGATGCACCGTGTCTTAGTTCTGGGAAGATGGTTAATTTTTTCAATATAAAAGATGGGCCATGGGTAGGACATGGGGGTTATTCTCTACCAACTGACTGGTGGCAACTACTGTTTTGGGGGGGATGAGGAAAGAGAGTCTCATATGGGAAGAAGGGGCTCCTTCTGGTTGAGTAAGTGTGGTAGAAAGAGCAGTCAGGTAATGCTGGCTCTAAGCTGGAGTGTGCAGTTGGGAAACACTATTTCCAAGCAATCACGTGTGAATTCTTTGCCTATCTTGTACACTTTGTTATTAATATTGATCTCATTGTTCTTTCCAGTAAATTGCTCTTATCTCGCTCTGCTCTGCACTGAGGCAGCCTCACCCAAAGCATTATGTGCAGTTTTGGGCATTAAGCTGTTAGAGAGCATCCAAAGAAGGGCACAGGGATGGTGAAGGGTCTTGAGGATAAGCTGGATGAGGAGCAGCTGAGGTACCTTGCCTCATTGCAGTCTTCCTCGTGAAAGGAAGTGGAGGGGCAGGCACTGATCTCTTCACTCTTGTGGCCAGTGAGAGGACTCAGGGAAACAGCATGAAGCTAAGTTGGAGGAGGTTTAGGTTAGATATAAGGAAAAGAGTACAGTATTGAGTGAGTATATCATATTCCTTATCATACACCAGCCTCTGGGAAAGTTGAAAAATGTAACGGACTGCTAAAAAGCACATTGAAAGCAATGGCTGGGGGGATTCACACGCTGCAACCTTCATTTAGCAAATGCTGCCCAGCTAGTTAACACTAGAGGCTCTACCAATTGAGTTAAGCTGGTCCTGCCCAATCAAAATCTTCTCAGATTACAGAAGGGATAAAGTCCCTGTGTGGTGCATCTGATGAATGTGTTAGGGAAGACAGTCTGGATTAGTTCTCCTTTAAGCAAAGGCAAACCTATCTGTGGGGCTGTTTTTGCTCAAGGACCTGGGTGCACTTGTTGCATAATGCAGTTGGATGGGGAAAAACAATATGTACATGAAGGAGATTTGATATTTAGGTGAGAGCACTCTGTAATATTTCGTTGTATAATATTAGCAGCTGAATGACCCTGCCACTGTGTGCCATAACTATGGAGAGTGAGTATGGACTGCTCTATACTCAATGATATATCAGTCATGAGCTCGTGATGCAGCTTGCAACCACCCAACAGCACACCAGCCTTCCTGCCCTGGAAGATATCTAGGACAGACAGAACCCACAGCCACGGACTCCGTGAACTTAAGACATATCTTGGAGGGACAGATACTGGCTGTGGAAATTGTGCCTGTGTGTATTATCTTACATATATGTATACAGTCAGAAGGTGTAGGATCAAGGCACGATTTTGATGGTATAGGATTAGGGCTGGATAATGTCCTAGTTACAGTTCCTTATTTGCAGTAGCCAGGAGGGGCCATGGCTAGGATACAGAAGTTATTCTATTCCACCTCAGGTCACTGCCAGGGGCAGGAGTAAGGAAGTCTTCCAAGGAGAATATGTTCCTTCCAGTCAGGGGAATGGGGTAGAGGGCATGGTCCTGTAACTCTGGCTCTGAGGCTGAGAATGGTTGGATAACGTGCATTCTGAGCAATCATGTGTGAATTAAAAGCCTGCCTTTTACACTTTGTTTTTATTATTGTTGCTGTTACTGTTCATTTTCCTACCACATTGCTGTTTCCAGTAAATTGTTCTTATCTCAAGCTGTGATCTTTACTTTTTGTGCCTCCTGCAGTGGGAGGGTGAGTGGCACACACAGAGTCTCAGTGGGAGCATTAAATTGGGAAGTACATTCCTAAACCATGCCACACCCATACATAGAACTCCTTTTTTTCTCCTGTTCTTGGTAGTTTATCAAAGATTATCCAGCTGTCTGGGTAGGTGTCTGGGGAGTGAGAGAAATGAAAAAAAAAAAAAA
>VXBI01004656.1:38259-84497 GCA_013397375.1 Toxostoma redivivum | reverse complement strand
AAAAAAAAAAAAAGAAAAAGTGTGTTTATCTGTGTGCAGCCCAGATTACTGGTTCAGAAGCTCATTTGGTATGTTCTGATGCAGGGCTGCTCAAGTCAGTGAAGCTGTTCCAAATGAGATTAATTACATAGACTGTGGGTCAGCCCCTCTTTCCATTTATTCTGACATCACACAATAGTTGAAAAATAAAGTAGAGTGTTATAAAAAGACTGTAAGTAATTGTATGATTCTCCTTCTGAAAGCTGCCTATGATATATTCCCCTGGTCTTAACTGCCAGAACTGTAGAAAACGGAGCAGCAGCTTCCAGATTGTGGCCCTGTACAATTATAAAGAAAGTGCTTCTGTTCGTTTATTTTAGGAAGTAGGTATTGTCCTTGGGGAATGTGATCATATGAACCTTGCTCTGTCCTCTGCTTTGTATATTTTTCAGCCATGTAAGCTCTGATCAACCTTGCCAGTGCCCTTTCAGATGTTGGCCTTCCTCCTTTGCAGATATAGAACAGAAAGAAAAGTCTTGCTGTATCCTGAAATCCTTGTGATCTGTAAATCTAAGTCTCTGCAGCCCTACGGATGTTTCAACAATGTGAATCAAGTTCTATTCCACTTGCAAGCTAAAGATACAAAAATGGTGATGTTGCTTTCTAGTTTAAAGAAAAATCAATAGAAACTTATCAAGATGCTGGTGCTTTAATCAGAGCTGCTATGTATGATAGAATATAGATGGCATAATATATATGTGGCTCCTCAATCACAGCAAAAGGATCAGCACAAGAAATTGGTAGCAGGATTTTCTGTCAGCTCTTTTTTTACTCTATTTTATTTTTTCTGGTGAAAAGTGATCCCAGCAAACTGTGTGAAGGGGGAGCCATGAATGAAAGAGAA
The DNA here is from genome assembly GCA_013397375.1 of Toxostoma redivivum. Taxonomy (NCBI): domain Eukaryota; kingdom Metazoa; phylum Chordata; class Aves; order Passeriformes; family Mimidae; genus Toxostoma; species Toxostoma redivivum. The sequence goes on along the minus strand of VXBI01004656.1, from coordinate 83,614 downwards.
TGTGCTCTAAAGGTCTATTAGTCCACTGTGCAGTATATTTTAAGTTAAAAGTCTTCAGAAATTAAAAGAGTGGCCATACCACTATGTACAGGAAATAAGTATCTTTGGACAACCTTATAACACTGAGGTGACAGGCTTCCTCTGTTGATATGAACTCTTTAGGTCTTTGAAAAACACTGAATGAGTGTTAAGAACTAGGCCCAGAGTATCATCCATGGAAAAACTGGAAAAGAAATTATGGACATGTATGAAATAGTATCTTTGAATGGCAGTGGAAGTGGTGAGCTAATAATAGGGCAATCTAGTATTATACCTCCCCATTTAAACTTGCAAGATTTATGTGACTTGTTTTGACTAACTTTGTCTCATCACTTGCTTATTGTTTTACCACCCAAGGAGTGACTGACCACTCTTGATAAAAAAGTCTCTTCCCTAAAAAGGATGACACATGCCCCTGACACATGTAAACAGAAATTCACAGCTAAATACATTCAGGAGCAAATCAAGTATTTTAGACTCTCACAGTCCAGATGTTCACACATCACCTAACCAGGCCACCAAACTGTGGGGAACCACTGACTTTCCAGAAAAATTGTTGCTGTTTTCACTATTTCAAACCTCATGTGTCACATGTTGTATGTGTCAGTATCTTGCTACTGGATGACAGTATTGGAGGAAATTATTTGTAATGGGCTATTGCCTGGGAAACTATTGATTATTTCTGTAGGTCAGTTTAGTTTTTTCTAGTGACCAATACGCTTTGCTCCAATCTTCACTGGTTGCCCAATTTATTAATATTTTTACTACAATTTAAAAAGCCAGTACATTTTTAAATTGCGGGTCACCTTTTGAGAAAGAATACTTTGATAGCTGATTCCAAGTTGAAAGCACTGATCTATATTACACACTTTCTTCTTGATAGTCTGACTATGAATGTCATAGTTTGGACATGTAGAAGTACACAGGATAGAGAGCACAGGATAAAGAGCTACATGCCCCAAATGTTGAACATTAAGGGAAATTATTTTGGTATAGCTCTTTTCTTTCTTTTGTGCATTGACCAATTTCAGCTTTCTGCAGCAAGAGAACCATTGTGTCCTGAGCACTTGGTCTGACCTGTTAGAGAAAGATATGCTTTACACAGACTTATGTCTCACAAGAGAAGCAGAGATTAATCTAAGGTGGCATTTTAATTTTTTTCCTTTAAGCAAGAGAAAATGGCACCCTATAGTTTTTTATGAACCAGAAAAAGCAGCAACCTGAATATTTTTCTATAGTTACCAAAGTGATCCATCAAGAAGATTAGTGAGTACACACTGAAAATAAAAACCAAACTAGAAGGTTTGGTACAAGCTAGGTAATTAAATAAATTAAATAGAAGCTTTTTCAAGCATTTTCTAGTATCTAAAGGTAAGCCTTACTCATTTGTACTTTAACTAAAGTATGAAATGAAATCTCTTTATTTAGGTTTTATTCCTATAAACTGCTGTAACCACACTCTGCTTCCTATAATATGTCCCAATTTAAACTCTAGACTCCCTGTAATCATAATGTCTTGTTGGAAACGTAATAAAATGAGACAATTTATCTCAATGACGACAATCATTGTGCATAATTCAGTGTGAGACCTCTGTATTTCCACTTTACTGTAAGGAAACAATAAATTCTCTCTGGGACCTCTTCATTATATGCATTAGCAAATGGTATTTGATTGGCAGCAATGCTGCTTCTGAATTGCACTCATATCATGTCCCTTCAGTCTGCCAAGCCCAAACACTGGAAACAGAGAGGTGAATTGACAAACACATCAGAAATATTTCAGTGGGCATCCTGAACCTAATGAATTTGCACTCCATCCAGCTGGAGGAGAATGGGGATCTTGTGTCTTAAGTAAAACTCAGGTAGTTTTCATGAACAAGAACATTGCCATATTATAAGGTCAGACACAAAGAAAGCATCATTGCTGGGTTTCTAATAATGAATCTCATGCTCATTAATAATACACAAAAGAATATAAAACCCTTCTAAAATAACAAACCCAGAACTTTGCTGTAATACATCTGCCAGCACTTCTCCTCTGCACTCCTGAGGACACATAATGTGCTTTTGACAGAAAGAGTGAGGGCTTTTAAGTAATTCTACTAAATACTACCAGAGGTTTGCTTCTAAGCACAGCATGTGAATAATAGATGCAGAATTAAACAAATTTAAAAATAGCGGAAAAAATTATTAAATAAGATTATCATTGCAGGCAAAAGACAGGTGATAGAGTGAGCATGAGACACTCAATGTACAGTGCTGCTATTTTAGTTATTATGTTCAACAGAATCTTCAAATGAATGACAAAGCTTGTGGCATTGTCCTTCAAAGTCCTCCATGAAGGTATGAAATGGAGAGAAACTCCAATCAGTATGACAGCTTTATTCAGACTGGTGACATGAAAAAGATATTCATCCACATTGAGATACATGAGGGTAAGAACAAAAAAACCCCCAAAGAATAGAGACCCCTAAGAATTTGGTACTCAGACACCTGCCTCTTGAGACACTTAAAGAGGGATTAGTAAACCTCTATGTGCTTAAATGTTTCTGCAGGGTAAAGGCAGTCCAGTGATTTGCCATTGGGTCTGGGTTTGTGAACTGCTAACACACAAATACTGGTGAAGAAAAGACAGTATCTTAGGTGCCTTGGGCAACATATCTAGGGATGTATTTCATTTTGAAAATTTGCTTAATTGCCTTCTCAACAGCAACTAACTAATAAAACTGTACTAGTGACATTAGAATATAGGGGAAATAGTGAATGAGTTATTTTTATACAATCATTAGATACACCAAATGTAAGCATTTCCTTACAGTGTTGTTGTTGCCCCTTTTCCTGAAGTACCTGACATTTTTTTCTGACAAAACTTTAATGAACACATCTGTAACTTCTTTAAGACTAAATGGAACATAGCTTTGTCATCCTAGCTGAATAAAACATACCGGGTGTTTGCTTGTGGTTTTTTTTGTTTGTTTGTTTGTTTTTGTTTTTTTTTTGTTTTTTTTTGTTTTTACTTTGTTTTCTTATTGCTACAGGACAAAGAATAACCTGTAAGCTCATGCCTACCGGCCTCTGGGATGTTGCACATCTGAGACACTACGGCTTGTAGGCCCAGAACAGTGATGCAGAACAAGAAATGTGAAATGCTTGAGCCAATTGGAACTTCAGGGACATTTAGGTAATTAGGCAAATGTATACTGGTGCACTAGGAGCAATGTATCAGAACACTTTCACAGGACATGGTGAGAGGCTTCAATAAGAGCCTCCTTTTCATCAACTGATAAAGCCTATCACTAGCTACAGAACAGAGGGAAGGAGTAATATCAAATGAATCACAAACACAGCTTCCTGCCATGCTAGTGAAATAATACATTCTTGTCAGAAGCCTTTCATCCAGACATTTTAAAAGAAATGAGAGCAAGCTGTAAGAAGAGAAGAGACAACTAGAACAGTGGTGTTACTGTAACTTTTTATCGATGTCACACTACTCCCTCATTATATTTGGTATACTTTTCTGGCTTCCTCTTCCAGGAGCTGCCAATGAATTTAGAGAAGTGAAATATGAACTTTTATTATCTACCTCTTAGATTCAAATAAACCCTCAAAATAACGAAAGCTAAGGACAAAATCTAGTTGACTAGCAGTGCTAGTCATCTTCATAAAACATAAAACTGTACAGCAGAAGGATTCTGATTCATGGTTTCCTAGGCCATGAAATATAACCCTTTTTCAATGGTTTATATCGATTATTCTTGGAAACAATACAAGTTATAACTTCCTAATGAGGTAGACTAGCTGATGAAATCTAATAATTCAGTATTAAAAAAAAAGTACAATAAAAGTATTTTTACTGGCATTTTTTATACTGACATTTATCCAGACAAGACATATCTACTTGAAAGTGAAAGGTTTCCCACTCTCTGCTAAGATGGAGAACTTAATTTGCTTTAAAAATTTAAATGAATGGTACTGCAGAACAATCATATTTATCAGTGTTACATACTAAAATACTGTCTGTTGCATTCTTAAAAATGGAAGTACAGTTGTGTTACAGATGCCAAAAATGGAATTGCTATTAAAAATATCTTAATGGTACTGTATACTCAGGTCTGCCCATAATCACCTTTCTACCCATTTTTCTTCTCCCCGCAAATGTTATTTATGGGGAAAGAAGAGTGTATGTCATCTACCCCTCCACACAGGTGTCATGCAGAATGCAATTCCTATGATTTTCTGCACCTCAAAATTGCAACAATTTCCCATAAATACACAGAGGATGAAAATGACCCAAACTCAAATTACTGTCCAAGAGAGAGTCCTTTCTAATATAGTTCCTATTACTTAAGATGACATTGAATAACTATGGATAGCATTAGTATTTTCAATTCAGGTGGTTCTACACTCAATTATTAACCAACCCTACCTCATGTTCCCTTGGACACTAACTACTTCTGATCATGTAATTCAGGAAATTTGAGCAAAACTGTAATATTGGTCCCACTGAGAACTACCTATCTAAGTAATGAGGGGAAAAAATAAAGTTGGGGATACATTCCATAAGTGCAGCCCATGCTAACATCTTACTCACTCTAGCTTTAGTTGTTAGAGACAAAAGAAATAAAGTTCTGCAGTATTTGGAGGTTTTACCTCATACTGTCTTAGCAAGCATTACTAAGCAAGTCTGGCATTCAAACTAGAATGTATTGCTTTGCAGAAAAACACTGAAAAAACATTATAAAAAATCTCATGAAGATTGTTTTATCTGGTAAAAATCATAAACATTAAAAAAAGTAAGAAAAGCAATTCAAACAAGATGTTTTCAATATGTCTACATGAAACATTCTGTAACAAATTTCTCTCTCCACATCTTAGTCTAAAGCTTTAATTGGCAGACAGTAAAGTCTGATGGGAAAATAACAGTCTTTTAAATACCTTGGAATGAAAAGCAAATTGAGTTATCACAGTGTAAAATGCAAGTAATTATACAATGCCTATTCTGTTTTACACAGTTCAGTCTTTAAACAACGCATCTAGGAGAAAATACGAATCTCCTTTCTTCAAGTGATTCATGCTCTTTTCCCAAAAAGTAGTCAGGGATATTACATGTAACAACAGGCTCTTTGCTTAAGCATTTCTCCCATGTGGGTGATCCTAACAGTTAATTAATATACAACTATGTACAATTTCCAAAATCCAAATATCAGTAACTGGCTATGAGAGAACAAGTCTTCACTGGGCAAATTTCAAGATTATCTTTTCTGCAGAAAGAATTTCTACGATCTCTGAGAAAACGCCCCCACCACAAGGAGACATAAAGTCTGACATAAATCAGACATAAGTCTGATTGAAGTCTCAACAATATATACTATGCAACTGTATATTTTCATTGATACATTTAATATTCTGCTGAAATGCAACTAAATCTGTGAAAAGAAACAAAAAAGGAGTTTTAGATGGCTTGTGTCACAGTTCTTGACTGATATGATTTCCTAATTTCCCACATCTGCTGTTTCTGTAGCACCACTTGTCCTTATGACATGTATACTGCTTCAGCTGCATGTCACCTAACACACTCAACATAAGAGAAGGCTTCTACAGAGGGGGCAAGACAGGAAGCCAGAACCTTCTCTCTACACCTACCTGACAGGACACTGCAGTGAGGTGCAAGTCAGCCTCCTCCCCAGGCAGCCACTGAAAGGACGAAAGGACAAGGTGCACTCGGGCTGGACATCTGGAGGAATTTCTTTATGCAAAGGGTTGTAAAATTAATCATTAGAACAGATTCTCCTGGGAGTGGGTGGAGTCACCATCCCTGGAAATGTCCAAGAAATGACTTGTATGTGGCACTTAGTGCTATGGTTTAGTTGAAAAGGTGGTGACATTTAAAGGCTGCACTCAATGACTTCAGAGGTATTTCAAAATCAAAGTGATTCTGTAGTTCAGTGTCAGATAATAGCTAATTTTTCTAAGCAAGATAGTCATGTGATACTGTAAGGATTCTAAGAAGTACTACCTATTAATTTAACTTTGACTAATTTGCACTTATAAACTTATACCTTATACCATCCCAGGTGTAAAGATTACCCAACAGCAAACACTCACCTCCATTCTGTGTAGGATGATCCTGGTCCACAGTGGGACATTTACTTGAGCAAACTCAGATTATTTGTGAAGATATGGCATCTGAGTCCTTCACACAAGTAATGCACCAAACTATATTCTTGGTAGGATCATAGACATTGAGCTCATAAAACAATTACTTGAGAACAGCTATTATGAATATTATTATCTTTTGTTACAGGCCTCCACTCTTACTCAAAGCAGGGTATATGCATTTATGTTACAATGTAGTGGGTATTACAAAAGATGATAACCTTTGACCACTTAACTTCTCCAGAAAAGGGATGGATTAGATGTTTCTCTAATTTAGGTTGATGGCGAATTTGAATATTTTCTTCTGTAAGGGTACCTAGATGCATCTGGAAAACAGCACTTGGGGCTTCTTTTGCTTTTTCTTCCTCCTCTTCAGAAGAAGTGAAATCAGCACTGTTGCTTGGTGTTCAGTCTCCTTTCCCACAAATTTCTCCCTGCTAGCTCCCCAACACTTTAACTACCCTTCTTATGCTCAAATCCTACTTGCTAACTTATTTCCTGAAAGTACTCATGGATTTTTATACATCCATTTTAATAACATAGCTCTGCTCTGCTTTCCAGTAGAAGTTGCATGCATGAATTCATTCTTGCAATTTCCTCTTTCTTCTCCAGAACTAGAATAAACAAATAAGAGGCTATATCCGGTTGCCTTGTTACTGCCACCTCTGGCTCCACATACATAGTGCAGTTTAGAAAGTGGATGGTAGGTTTTTACTGCAAGGATTTCCTGGCTGCCTACCCACCACTGTGCCAATGACTCGTTCACCTTCACTGGTCACTTGTTGCACGTATGCTACATCACACACTGGGATTTTTTCTGTACTTTTCTCTCAAGTGTTTCAAAAATTTCTTTAAGTTTCAATTTTTATTTGTGCATAGCAAATAACTACAGTACCAGGGCCCAGATATTGCCACGTGGAACTGGCAAAGAAAGAGTCCTTGGTAAACATTTTCAAATGAAAATTACCCAGCCACAGTCAGTTAGCAGAAAAACAGGAAGATGTCAGAATTGCAAAAGTATTACCATCTACCCATAGTGCTGTAGTAGTCAAAATATATTACAGATGCTTGTAATAAAACCTTCTATAACAGAATTGCTTCAGACTTCAAACACAATTTATTTTGAATCAAAACTAATAATGAAAATCACATAAAGTGCAAAAAAGACATAAATGTCACGTGTTGTGAAAGACAATTTTCACCAATCACCTGGAAGAGAGTATCTTGCTACACAGACTCAAATGAAGAGTTAACTAGGGATTTTGAAGCAGCAATCATAATTATTTGAAAATTAAGTTTTTGTAGACTGTAAGTACCTAAAAGGATTTCTTGTCTNTTTTCTTTATAGAAACTTCAAAACAATGCAAATCAATCAACTTTTAGAGCAGAACTATATTTGTGTGGTATTTAAGTAGTAGTTACTGACATATTCCAGAAAAATATCCTGACTCATGAGTACCTGAACTGTCACTCTCATTATTTCAACTCTGTGTGTGTCCAGAGTTTCTGAAGTGTGTTGACATAATGTAAGACATGCATGTTTCTTCTGATAAAGACACTTGACTGTAGAAAAGCAAAGCTATTACAGACAAGAGAGTACTGAGATCTAAAGAGTTTGCATTTAGACAACGTTCCCTGGTACATAATAAAAAGCATGTTATTAGCAGCATTAGCCTTTCATTAAATGAACAAAATGTGATCTATTCTGCTCCAGGATTCTTGTTTACTTGATGTTTGTTTACTATAAGAAACCTGTTCTGGAACTATAAGCAATTATTCCCTCTTAGGAAAAACTGTTTATCAGAAAGGAAAAGAATCAGAAAGGAAATGGAGATGCTGACACTTCCTTTTACCCAACAGATCAGTTAATGACTGCGGCAGGCTAAGTATTTCGTGTTGCCTAAGGGATTTGAGGCACATCTCTTTCATAAACTACTTAAAATGCCTCAGCAGAATCTAAAATGGGATTTCTATCTCACTCAGAACTGAAGTGTATAAATTCTGGAGCTGAAAAAGCTTTCCTCTATTCCAGGACCTGGGAATTTTACAGTATATGAGAGTTTTCACATGACCAAAACCACCAGGCGTGGGAACAGTAATTTACTTGTATCTTCTGTAAGGAGATTTCAGTTCAGAAGATGCAAGTACAGAATCTAGTATAATGGACTGCCCTTGAGTGCAGAGTGCCTTTAATGAGTCAGTCAGTGTGGGTACAGAGGAATCATGTGCCTGGGTCACTCCTAACTGCACTCCATACACTAAAAGAGAAGGAGTTGCAATCAGAGTTCAGACAATGCTTCAGTTTTGAACATATAGGGAAAGAACCTTTTTTTTGAAAAGGACAGACATTGCTAGGTTTAGCCATTTTGAGTTTAACAAAAAACCAGCTCATTCAGGGATCTCAGCAAATCAGTCCAAATTGTTACTGTTGTCATTAAACAGGGAGCTAGAAAAAGGTAACAAGACTGAGCTCTTTCTGACATGAGTATTCAGAATGAAGTTAAGAGGGATAAGGTCCCTGGAGAGTAGAAGGGTGGTAGTCGGTAGAGGAAGGACTTGTTTTTATTTTAGGGATGATGCACATACACAAGAATAAACATTTCTCCTGAGAAAATATCTTATTCAAGCATACCTTTCTATTTAATTCTTCTGGATTACATTGCCATTAATCTCCACATGAAGCAATAGATTCAGCTTTTTCTTTAACATGAACTCCATTAACAGAGGCTTCTATGAATTTTCTGATTTACAGGTAAGCTTATCAGGTGCTAGAGCTCTGTGTGAACTCTAGCTCTCCTTTGCTGGCCATGGCTCACCAAGAAGCTTAGCACAGCAGAAGCAAGAATTGTGAGAAATCCTTCTGTGAGATTAATGGAGAAATCTTATTTGCAGCTTCAAATCTATGTTACGTATTTGTACAGGTCCTGACCAGAAAGATAACTCCTAAGATCTGTTGCTAGTATTTCTCTTTATTTTAATCCAGAGAATGACTTCAGAAAGACAACAGACTTGTGAACTATAAATGAAAAGGAAATAGTCAGAAATAGCGTAATATTCCAAGCTGTGTCCCATCCAATTGAATGTAGGAGGGGGGACTAGTTGAAGGATTTTGGGAATATTTAGATTTAGTATTTTATATACCTGTTAAAAGGGCTGCATGAAATGGTAGGAAAGCCCTCAAACCCTGCATTACAAATTCCCTCTTTCCTTTTTCATTGCAGGCGGACTTTTATTTCCATTTCTTCTAATTGTAGGTCCTGAAATGGCAGCACCTGAGAATCCAGCAGATTCTTTTTTATTCCATAAACAGTAAACAGTTTACCTAGAAAAACAACCTTTATATCTGGCTCCTCTGTCTTGTGGTTAGTCATTGGTGACACAAAAAGTGCAAGCTCCTTACCTGAGTAGCTGTAACTATTTGAAATTTAACAATCAACCTGCTGAAACACAAAAACAAGTAGAACATAATTAACACCCTCTCACTTGGTTTGGAACTTACAAGTCCAGGAAAAGTATAAAGGCTTAAAACATTTCAAACTAAACACTCCTTTTGGACTAAAGTTGCTATAAAATTTGAATACATGAATTTCAGTCCGAGGTTTTCATTACAGAGGCTCCAGTATAATGGTATCATAAACAAACAAAAAAATTACAATGATGAATTTATCACAAGAATGAGAAATAAAAATTCAGAACACAAATAGATACCTCTCAAAACTGTAAAAAGTTTACTCAGGTTCATACATTACCTAGATCTATTCTATTCTCTTTTTATCTACAGTGAACCGAAGGTAAATGTTCTCTAGATTTAGCCTGCTGAGTAAACCAATTGTCTGTTTTAATCTTGATATGACTATGAAATAATTTATAAAACCACAATTTAAAAAATGTGTTTTCTGTTTCAGGAGCAAGTTGATCTTTCTAAAACACTCTGTTTAGAAGTAGCAAATCCCAGGTCAACGTCTTTGTTTTCTTAAAATAAATCCCTCCCATAACACTGATTAACTGTGCTGAAAAGCACTGATGATTATTTTGATCACAAGTGGCTGATGTCACTCCACCAATGGACTTTTTAGCAGTTTTATTTATGCAGTATTTATTTATGTTGTTCCTTCACCTTGAGAAGGATTCAAGATACGTTTTCGTTCCTGAGTCACATGTCAAGCCCAAGCTTCATTTGAGTAATACAACCCTGGTAACTTTTTATACAGTGTCACTTCAGGCAGTACAACCGAAAGCTGGCATTAGCCAATCAGATACCAATGGCACGAAAGGTTGGACACCCCTTGTGACAGGTAAGTTTTTCACCACTCTTTCCACTTCTCTGGTTTCTAAAGTTCTAGGGAGCTCTTGCTGCCCATGGCAGAGGTAATTGGGTCTAGTTGATCTTTACTGGTTGATCTTTACTAGTTGGTCAAGGTTGATCCCTTCCAATCCCTTAACCTTCTATGATTCTATGACTCTCTAGGCAAAACAGGCTCAGCTGCTGCAGTCCCTCCTCACAGGAGAGATACTCCAGACCTCTTATCATCTTTGTAGCTCTCTGCTGGACCCTGTCCAATAGCTTCTGTCTCCTTATCTCCCTAGCTACTGAGGAGCCCAGAAATGGACTCTAGATGTGCAGCAGTCCAGATGTGGCCTCACTAGGGCTGAGAGGGAGGATCATCTCCCTCATCCTGCTGGCCACACTCTTCTCAATGCACCCCAAAATACCACTGTCCCTCCTGGCCGCAAGGCACACCACTGGCTCACTTGTCATCCAAGTCAACCTGTCATCCACCAAAACTCCTGGGTCTTTTTCTGCAGAGCTGCTCTCTAATAATGCTCTCCCTAATCTCTACTGGTGCTTGGGGTTACTGTACCCCAGGTGCAGCACTTGCCCTTGCTTATCCTCACTTGGCCTTGTTAAAGCTTATTAGGTTTCTCTCCAGACAATTTTCCAGCCTATCGAGGTCCTGCTGAATGGCAGCACAGCCTTCAGGTGTATCAGCCACTCCTTCTGGCTTTGTATCACCAGACTGTATGCATTTTTCATTCCTCGAGGAGACCCACATACAAAATTAATTGTTCCAAGATATAATGGTGGTTTGTGAGTGTCCAAAGTTCTTTGGACCCATAAATAGATGAATGCCATATGTTCACATCTGTAAGTGGTTCATCATCCTTGACATACATAGAAGGGCAACTTTAAAGAGGTAATGCAACTAGTGTCCAATGTAGGTAATTTACATAAAGTAGAAACATACATAGAAAATTTTAGCTTCTGATGTATCTTTATTCTGTATCAACATGCACACCTTATGTCTCTCTGGACATCCAAAGAGTAAAATTCCCAATTAGACAGAACATCAAGCTTACACACAAGCTTTACACAACTTATGAAAATACACAAGCAACAAAGGTGAAACAAGTATTATATCATTTGTGGTTGTGGTGTCACACTAAAATAATGTACTCTATTTGAATTACATATTCATTTTGCTAAAATTTATCAGCCCTGTATGATAGGATGAACTGAAATAACATACAGCTTAAGGGCTGTTTGCACAAGCTGACAACAAATAATAATTATACTCGGATAATCTTTCATCTCTATGTACCTGAACAGTTATGTTTTTTTTCCAAGCATTTTGAAACACCTAGTGCATTTGGACAACAACTTGTGTTGTGATTTTGAAACGGTATTCTCCAATTTTGTAAACTCACTAAAACTACATGCTGATCCCCTTCTCCCCTCCACCCTGATTGCTCCAGAGTAAGGAATTGGCAGCACAAAAGGCAAGAACTGTGGGTTGAGGTAAGAACGATTTATTGGAAACAGCAATGACATAAGAAAACAAACAGTAGCTGCAACAATACCAACAACAGAGGGTATAAGAAAAGTAACTTTTCACAAGAATCCCCCTACCCAACAATAGACAATAGTGGATGCCTCTTTGCCATGTTCATTTATCTGGAAGAAGCTCCTTCTGCTTGGGAGACAGTCCCTTTCCCCAGCCCCTGGAAATGTTGTGAAGCGATTCAGAACAACCTCCATGTCCAAGCCATGCCCTCTCCTGGCTACTGCAGAAATTAATCCTGTCCTGGCCAGAACCAGGAGGACTTTCCACTGATATTGTTAGGTGATGAAGCAAATTCATCACCCAACATGGTATACTGTATGATAAATGTATGCATCCCATGCCAAGAAATAGCTAAGACCCAGATAATTCTTTAAGCTTTTTTCTTTAAGCAAAGACTGTGACACAAGTTTTTTGGGGAGCATGACCAAGACAAAATCAGGAGGAAGAGCCCTGTGTAAATGTTTCAGCTGTTTTTCTTAGACAATACAACAGACCAAAAGGAATTACTAAGAGCAATTGGAAAAACAATTGTGCTGGGGTGGTCTACTCATCACCAGGGTACTTAGATGGAGTGCAAATGAATGTACCCAATGTTTACCATGGCAACCTGGCATTGGGCTAATATGGAAAATTGACTCTGAGGGAACAAGTCCACAGAGACGCTCTTCTGCTATCTGGGACAGGATTGTGTGACTGGAATTGGTGTTACACAAAGCTGGCAAGTCAAGGTTTTAGAAATATGCGTGTATAGCTACTAATAAAATGCACCTAGCATGAATGTTTTCTGCAATATCATGAAAGTCATCTACTTAATGTAAAAGTCCTGCATGGCTTATTTCAATCTCCACCCTTGAAAACAGACTTTACAAATAAACTATCCTCCCAAAGAATGGATGACTAGTGACAAAACTTGATTTGCAGGGAATAAGGATAAATCAGCAGGTAATCAAACTTGAATAAGATATCTCAGTGAAACACACGTGAGTAGGTATATTTTATCTTTCCCCCTCAGGTATTCAAAAATAATTTTCTTTACTTTACTTTGCCATTTTGTTGCAAAACCAGCAAAAGCAACAAGGGTACTCTTCATGATAAAAACCAAAGTAAACAAAGCCAAAAAATCCCACAGTATAGTTATAAAAAGTATTAATAGTAACTGCACAGTTTTCAAAATATTCATCAGCAGAACCTAGCCCAAGGGAAAATAGATTGATCTGAAAGAGCAAAAGGGAAAAAATGGTAATTAAAATCATCGCTGCATAAAATCAGCTGGTCAGGGAGAGACTGAAAAGTTCATGCTAATAATGACCTGAAAATGGACCACAGTTTATTGATTTTGTCTTAAGAAAAGGCTCAAGTGAAATATATTATAAATTTTATTAATTATAAATTTTCATTTTCCCTATAGCTAAACAAATGGCTAGAAAAGCCCTCCTGGCGGTGTTTAGCCACTCTACTTAGAAACATTGAAAAAATCAGAAAGTTCAAAACAGCTGAACAGCAGAGGAAACACATCAAATGTCTTTTTGAACGATTTTTTTCAAAGAACCTCTTACAAGCCTTCCTTTGCTACTGGGTAGCTCCTGCCACCCTTAATCTTCTGCTCACAACAAACCTTGGTAGCATTGGCTATACTTGCCAGTGTTCATATATAAAACTTCTTGAAGTTCAGCTTTTCTCTGTAAAAGCTCACTAAAGATAGCATTGTGAAGCTCCACATGCACTCTTTCTCAAAATAATTACCATTCTAGATGCACTCAGTATAAAGTAAAAGAAGTGAGTTTGTTTGTCACTTTTAGCTAAGTAAACACAAACACCTACAGTGTCCCAATGAGTCTTTTTTGTATGTCACCTGGACAGTGCCTTTAAAATAAGAGCTTTAAAAACCCTGGTGACATCTTCCATTACAGTCATATTCTGTGTCCCATACCCTCCCTCATCTTGATGTGTTCAGCCCTTGGCATGAAATTCTCAATGCTTATGTAGGTGACACACAGAGATCAAGAACCTGTGCCCCAGTTAATGAAATTAGCCACTCGATATCTAGCTCTCATATTTTTCTTGATAGCAACTGCAGCCTTGACAGTCAGTGAAATTTTTAATGTAGGAATTTTAAGTATTGGTTGCAGAATGTGACACACTTTTTGCTCAGGCAGATGAAATGTGGCTAGAACTATATGAGCAATTCTGCTCTTATCTCTGGGAAGATTTTTTTTCTTTAAAAATCGTAGCTGCAGCATTTGCTAACAAAATGCCTTGCATTTGAGCAGTGACAAAAATAAACTCTGGAATTCTGAAATTCAGTAACAGCAGTGACAACTAGAATAGCCTTTTCTACATCTCCTCAGTCCTCACTACATGGTTGCTTTTTTACCACTTTGTCCGTAGGTCTACAATGAGCAGATACCTCATTAAACCTCACAGTGCATAGCAGAAGACTCCATGTTGGTGGGCATAATCTGATTTTTGTAAAAAATACATCACAATGAGGACTTAAAGCACTAAACGATAAAATTTGGATTTTTTCATGCAGTGTTATGTCCTATGGAGAATTTAAAATTCACAAGGTGCTTATAGAATCAGCTTTTCAAACAGAGATATTTTTTTATTTATTTCCTTCTGAAATGAGGTCAAATCACATATCTAAAAAAAGAAAAAAAAGTTATCTCATGCCCACCATAGAAAAACAGCTAATTAAATGTTAAAAGAAGTCATTCAACTAAATGCTAGAGTGCCAGCTGTACAAGGACACATGCATTTTTATTTATTCTAACCAGTTAGATGTACTGCAAAATATTATCATCCTACAAAACTGGCAAGCCATGACAACTAATCATACACTTGTAGGTGAGTTGCTATCAGATGTCATGAGCTGTATACTGAACGCCAGTGATGCAGAAGCCATCTCCAATGATACAAGTGTTGTATTTCCACTTGTACCCAGGTTCCCCCCCTTACATAGGGTACATTTATACATATAAAAGTGTAAATACACAGTGATTTGTCTGTATATCCCTGTGACCACAAATTCAATTCTACCAACCAATGATTATTGGTCAATAATTCAATGGTTATTTCTTCACATGGTTGTTACTTATGCTACCATGTGTGCGGAATGAATATGTAAAATTAAATGAGGTGGCAGGCTAGATTCTTTAAACTTACATATTAGGTATACTCTCATAGATTCATTACATGCCTATTGGCCAAGTTCTGAGAAGTAATTTTTTAATATAACACGAAAAAGAGGCCTGTTTCTATCAAATCATATGAAAGGGTAGTGGGATGCAAAAAGGATCTTTATCTGCCTGACATATGGACCCTCAGGTACACATTTCACTTTCTCAACAACAGTTTCACATGTAAAATAGATCATCACCTGTTTATTTTAGAAATTCATTGAAGTATGATCAGGTAATACAAACAAAATTAAATATCCAAACACTGAACCTACTTTATTTTGAACTGACATAGTGACTGAGCCTAACAATTTAATAAATTAATTGCTTTGAGGGCTTATCACATACAAACAGCCACATAAATAAAAGTTATCTAAAGAAGTAAAAGGTTTAAGAAATAATAGGAGAAAAATGTGATAATGACATAGCATATTACAGATTCTTGGTGATATTTCAATCTATCCAATACTGCTTAACAACACAGTATCATTCAGTAAAACAATTCAGACCCTGCATTTCATAAAGAACAGACATACAGCTCACTTTTGAACAGTTCTTACCACATTTGCAGTATCTTAAGAAAAAAGATTTAAGAAGAACTCAGTGATCTAATTTTAAAAAGAGTTAACAGTATCCAGGGCTTCCTGTCATTCTGCAGAAAAAATACAACTAGATCCACTCTGTAAGATAGAGTGAACTTTGAGGATTCCTAGTATTTGTAGAATTAATATTTTATAGGTAATAAATTTTAATAACTCCCAGAGATATGATGGCACTGAACACTCACCAGAGGGTGGGCTCAGTCATGCCTACAGTAGTAGACAAATGGGGTCAAGCTGCCATTCTACATTTCATCACATTTGCCTTTAACTCAGATTCAGTTTTAATGCACCTCAAGATGCTGCTTAACTTGCTTTTTTTCCTAGCTAAGGAAGAACACTTTAAATTTGAAAAGGCCAGTAAATATGATTTTGATAGTCATATTCACCTAAACATCTCTGTCCTAACAGGGATCTCCTGTACAGAAAGGAGAGGGCACCCTAGATTCATACCTAGCTCTAGGAGCACTCTCAATCTCTTTTGGCAATTTTTTTGTTACATGTCCAGGAATCTGGTATATCAGGCTTTCAAGATCCATACATGGCACTGGAGTCATAGTGGTTTTCCCAAGGTCAACTAAACAAGTGGATGTAAAAGTGTAGAACGGGCAGCACCTAAAATCTCTCTTGTCATTCCAGTATTGATTTTAAATACAGAATAACACTTGGAGTGTCTAAAGCATATGGCAGAGCTTGATAACTGAGAGGGAAGGTCTAATCTGGTCCATCCCATAGGCCAAGCACAAGTGTCATGCAAGATGGAGCCTAGGAGAGCTGCTGTTGCATCTTTCCTCTAACAGCCATGATCCAGTCATAACTTACCTACCTATTTTTACTACACCTCAGCAGATTGCTTCAGCTTCAACTGCCTGGAGAGAGCCTCCTGCCCCATCTTCCCTCCAGACCCCATGCAGTCTCCAAGGGAAGGGGGAAATCTCCCTTTCCCATTTGCAGTCTTTGGATTCAACCATAAAAAAGCAAAATTCAAGCCTGTCATCAGCAGTACTGATAAAACAAATCTATTGACCAATGACTTTTAAATATTTCCACAGCTCCCCACTCACAGTGTTCACATACCAAAGCCTTTATTTATTTATTTATCTATTTATTCCACAGAAAAGTAGGTCAAGTAGCTAACAGAAAGAAATTAACACCTGAAAATGCTTTACAGCTAAGTCAACAAGTTAAAATTCCATTTTGGAATATGGACCAAGACTGAATTTGTGATTTTCCTCAGGGCCTGGTCATAATAAAGAAAAACTTCAAATATGTTTTCACTTAAGCAAGAAACTACACTCTCACAGATAGCTTGTCAATTCCACCTCAATATAAACAAACCAGTTACTTTGAATTTGTTTCACAATAGGTGTCTACTTATTACTAGCATTTCAGGTAAAGAGAAGCAAAGCAGATAAGGAAAAAGGATTACATGGCTTGTATGAAACCCCAGTTAGACTTTAGTTCTGGGTAAGGAAAGGAAAGTTGCTTTATTACTGGTATTCACACTGCTGCCTATCTAAGATCTAGTTAACTACTATTACTAACTTAAACCTTCAATGTAAGAGGATTTAACAGTGAGAAAAATTCTCTCTAATTCTCTAACCTCTGTAAATGGCTCCAATGTGCTTACAGAAGGAGGAGTTTCCATCTCTTAACCATGGGTATTCTGTAATCACATTAATAACTCCACCTTCTTTCTGCCTTTTCTCACATTGTTACAGCTTTAGACTCACTCAAAGTCTTTCTACTGCAATTAAAACTTTCTGCAGGGCCATCTACTTTGTACATACTTATCTCTGTTCTAAACAGACTGGCTAAAAAACGCTCATAATTCATGATTCAATTAATTTTTTCTCGGGACCTTTTATTGCCCTTGGGGCAGTGATGTAGCTAGATCTGGAAACAGAAGGCCAAAACATGGAACACTTTGCCTCTGAATGGTTACATAATTTTAAGTGTTAATTATCAACTAGATGTATTTTACTCCTTCAGGAAAACCATGGGACTTGTTGCAGCCCTTTCACAGATGGAAGGCTCCAACGTACGCTGAGCATAATCCCAGGTTACAATACACCTTTCCACAAAGTCTAAAGTAATCACTACATGAAAACAAAATGCAGGACCTGGGCTCCAATGCACTATGTTCAGGGATGGCAGGATGCTATGATTTAATTGTTTTCAATATAGCAATTCCACATAGTGCAAAAATTCTCTCAGTGGAGCAGACAATATTTGAAAGATCATCTTAACTTTGAAAAACTGTTGCAACAGGAAGGAAAATACTCCCTTCTCCTCCAGAACTATTCATTTATTCATTTCGCCATCTTGTAGAAGGTACAGGAAACAAATAAATGTTAAAACTTAAAAATTATTAGAGAAATTGTGTGAGGACAGTAGTAAATTGGTATTTTCAATAAAATAAGAAATAATATTTACACCTCCTCTAGCTCTTACATGGCACTTTCAGAGACAGATTTTGGTAATAAAAAAATTGAGTTCTGTTGTGGTCATAAAAATTGAGTTCAATTCCTTTGTTTTGGATTGAATTACTTCAGGCTTACCAGCATAACCAAGATCAGAGGCAGATGAAGTGGCTCTCCCAAAAGCAATCATGAATACAAAACACCAGAGAAGGAATCAAATCTCTGCATGTCCAGTCTCCTCTTACATTAGTCATCATTAATGGAAAATGCAGAATATCACCTGATATACTGATGAAGGAAACTACCGTATTTTCTGATTGTTCCTGACTTAACATTTGGACCACATTGAACCATTTCATGGTCTGATAGTGTCATCATTCATGCTACAAAATGGGCACAGCACACAAGAAGAAGGTTCAAGCTGTCTGAAGATAGGAATTACCAGAAACCATTTTCCCCTCTGGTGTGCATGCATTATGATACAGCTGTGAATTACAAGACTCAACTATTGTTCTTCACAGAACTCTACCTCACATAATACACAGGGTGAGTGGTGCTCACTGAAAATCAATGAATCAATAGCTTGTTTTCTGCTAGTTCAATGTTTGGCCTGGAGTCTTATTTATTATACATACTACATGATACTGCTCTAAAAAGAGAATTCTTAATTTTCTCATTAGCCTTTTTGGTTTTTTAAAAAAAGTTCACTGGTATCCTAATATTTAAAATTATGAATATACTTATTTTACAGTATATTAATTAGATAAGCATATGCCAACTTTAGAAAGCAGTAGCTAAGGCATACGGAGACTAAAGTAAAAGAAGTAAACTTCTTCAGAAGTTTCCTTAATCAGATGGTTTACCTTCTAAGATGCCGATTTGTCAGCTGTTTATGAAGACAATTATGAAACCTAAAGGATGTGTTAATTTTAAGATGTTTGCCATTTCCTGACCATCAAAAGCTACAGAAAAGCTCACTACCAGGGAAGAATGACACTCAGCTGCAACAAAAGAAGTGAATGTTTCAAGTCTCTTACAGACCTCAGGCAGGCAACACCAACTGCTGACCAAAAATTCTGAGCAACTAGTCATCTACTAGCCATGAAGCCGTTGTCTCTACAGCACATGTGCAAAATATAGTGCCCTTGGAGTGAACCTCCATGATAATTGAAGGACGTGTACGTCTGTGAATCAGGGAACTCTTATGGAACCATCAGTGCTTTACAGCATATATCAAGTTGGAAGGGACCTGTAAGGAACATCAAGTCCAACAGGCCACTTCTGGAGGGACTATATGAAACTAAACCACACAGCTAAGAGTTGTTCAGAGGCTCCATGAACTCTGGCAGCCTTGGTGCCCTGTTCAGTGGCTGACCATGGTCTCAGTGAAGAACCTTTTATTTCCATCCCATGTGAACTTCCCCTGACTCAGTTTCATTCTTTTGCCTTGTCTCCTGTTGCTGGTCCCCAGAGAGAGAAGACCAGTGCCTACCTTTTACCTGTCCTAAGAAGACGTGGATGGTGATGGGGTCACCCTTCAGCCCCCTTCTCCAAGGGGAACAAAACAACTGACATCAGCCACTCCTCATGTGTCTGGCCCTCAAAGCCTTTCACTGTCTCAGTCACTCGTCCGGACATGCTCAAGAAGTCTGATGTTCTTCTAGGAATGAGGCATCCTTACACAGCACTTAGGGTAAGGCTGCACCAGAGCAATGTAGTTTGTTCCAAAAGATGATGCTAAGGGTTAAAGGGCATTTCCCCCTCTTGCCCCTGTTATGTTAATATATCTGATGATTTGGACAACTTGGTGTACAGCATAGCTCTTACAAAGCAAGTCAGGACGTGGTGAATTGCAGCACAGGAGCATGAATGCCTTGATCAGCTCTGCCTTAGAAGAAAATGTCAGCTGAGAAGACTGAAACTGTAAATTACTGGACGTGGTTACAAATTTACTTTGGAACCCCTTCCAAGCTGCCATAAACAATGTGTTACATGCACTCGCTAACATGACAGGCATATCTACACTCAGGAGCAAACCAGAGCAAATCTGAGCTCAATTACTGGAGTTAGCAATAACACAGTTCAGTTTTGGTCATGACCTCAGGTTGGACAATATGACATACTGCTCTCAAACCTTCATTCTGTAAGTGAAATCCTTTACTAAAATATTCCTGGAGCACTCATTGATAAGGAAATCTTGAGTTTTGGGGAACAAAATGGTCCAAATGATTCAAATTTCATAAAGCTATCATCAATTGTTATTGAAGTCCTATGATATCAGGATATAATACTGATTTTATACATATACGCTAATGTAAAGTGTGTTTGTGCAAATGAGAGGTGTCACATACACTAGGAATACAAGTATTTTAAAACATGAAATTATCACTGTAAATTAATACTGATATGTTGGTAAAGGACTGTAAGGAAACAATTCAGTTTGAATGACACATATATAATTTGCTGGAGAATTACTGTTGGACTTGTCAGCCTATCTTAAAGGGGATATTATTACTGTCATCATTATTCTGCAATTTAAATGGGAAGCATCTCATTTATGCATTATGAAGTAGATTTTAACATGCTCTTCCCCTGAAAAGACCTCACCTACACAGGCAGGTTTACAAAGTGACCAGTAAATGGAATACAGGTTCCAGAAGCAGCTGAGGCAGATGTCACACTTTTTCCACTTGCCCTAGTGGGTGCTTCACCAGGAGAGCTGCTGTGTTTGTTTAACTGCTGCCATGACAGAGCCCAGCCCCAGCAGAGGACGCCTGCTGCAGCCTAGCCAAGACTTCTGGCCACCAAGGTTCCTGCCCTCAGCCTTTAGGCCACCCAAACACTCTGCTGTGTGGCCAGCTATGCATCCACTACCAGACCAGGCACACGGGCAGCTGCCAAACTGCACAGTCCTAGGATGTGCAACACCCACCAGCTCAGCACGAGGGACAGTGCCACTAGGTCTGGGGGCTCACAGGACGTACTGCCCAACATGGTACTTTGCTCAGCATGTTGTCATCTGCTGCTGCAGTTTCCACTGTTCGCTATGCTGCAGAATGGTTTTATAAACCACTTCAAGAGCACTTGAGGACAAAAAAGCTTGTATTTTCTCTCCTGTCACTCCCATTCCAGTAATACGCAACACACTTGTTCAGAGATTCATTAGCAAAGAGCTCATTAACATAAATCTAGAGAAAAAATCCAGCAGTGGTTCCTTAAGCTATTGCTCCATTAACATTTGGAGTAACTAGTCTGCAGGCTGGAGATTACAAAATGCTTTGTCCTTTCTACTTTGCAAAGCATTATAACTCATTAACAAGCCCTTGCTAATTGAATTTGATTTAGTGTCAACACTATGTGTCACAATCACACAGAAGCACACCACTAAAATTTCAATCCTGCTTGCTCTGATCATTAAGTCCCATTGTCAAACTGAAACTCTGCCTTTGTGTGAAGGTTGTCAGATCAGACTCACGGGGGCTCTGCATTTCAGTTGCTATGTGAAATACATAAAAACTGACAAAGCTACCACCTAAAAGGTAAGATTAATAGAGAAATTAATTAGTTAAAACTACATGAATAAAGCTGCTATTGGCTGCTTCTTCCATTTCTGATCTCAGTTATCCTCTTAAAACACAAAACCCTGTAGGCCAACAGAGATTTGAAAGAATGAGTGTGCTAGGAAAATGACTGGATTTTTTTTCCCCTAAAAATCTTCTTTCAAATAAACAGAACAAAAACATGAAGGAAAAGGCAGATTCAAAGTATGTCACTGATAACTACAGATTTTTTAATATACTTAGCTTGCTGGTAGATTTAGGCTAGATTTTTTTTTTTGGCTTTTTGTCCAAATCAAATAGATAAGCACCAAAAAAAAAAATTGTTTCAAATACTCTATCTAGGGGCTTTTGGTAAACAATAATACCATTCCTAGCAATGAAAACTAAAGGAAACTAAATCCTAAGAAGAAATATTGTTTATATTCTGACCCTTAATGAAACCTGAAGGAAAATATTGAAAGTCTGAAGGTTTTATTCAAAATTGAAAAGAATCATTCATGGAACTGACTGTCCAAGCTGACTTTCCATTTTGGTCCATCACTCGCCTAAGGAAACACACTATTCTTTTTTAAGACTAGTGAGTAGTTAATCACTTACATAAGGCAAAGTTTCTTCTCTCTCCAGAAGGAGAAGTTCATAAACCACTGGAGTTCATGATACTCCATCACATCTTTTTATTTTAGTGTTTTACATGCAGGCATAAATCTATCCCTCACCAATGTGTGTGCTTGGGGCTTCTCTACTTCAGCAAGAGTGTCATTAAATCTCTGTCTCAAAGATCACAGGAAAGTAACATAAATACTGAAATACTAGGAAACTATGAAGTTGTACTCTTGCAGATGGGGGACACCTGCCTTATTGGCATTAGGCAATACTGTGAATCTATTTAAATGTCCTCCATAATCTCACCTGGAAACTAAAAAAACTCCCAAAACCCAATAACAATAAATAAAAACCAAAAACAATCAATTAAAAAAATCCAAAACAAATTTAAAAAACAGCAAAAAGACTCCCCAAACCCACAGTGGAAATACTGAGATCTGACAATTTACCAGTTTATATTAACCCTGATCTTTATCATTTTCCACAGCTAAGTTCCTGCAATACAGAAATTCAGTCATTATATCATCAATTATAGACTGTAAAATTTATATTACAGAATTTCACCCCATTTTTATTCTTATTATGGCCATGTCTGTTTTCCCTATAGTAGATCCCAAACATTCTCTAGATAAATAAAGCTTCTCTCTTTTGCTGTGTCAGTACATCCCTAATAATCATACCATAGTCATTAATGGAAATATTCTTTAAGGTCAGCACAGAAACTGATGCCTGAGGAACTCTCGAAGAAAAATTATTCTATTCAGTCCATTACTGTATGTCCCTGTCAGCAATATATCACTTTGTCTTACATGGCGTCCCAAAACCTTGCAATGAAATAAACCCAAGTTCATATTCTAGATTAATCCAGTTTTTCCACTAATAATCCCTTTTTATTGTCAACTTGTGTTTTGAATGATACTTCTTAAACACTTAAAACCCAGCACTGTTTCCACTATGTTTCCACTATGAAAAGGTAACTGATTGAATTTTGCAAGTTTCCTTTCTAACATCAGTGTTCATTGGTGTTACACACTGAATAAATTTCAATTGTGTGGAATTTCCTCTGGCAAGTTTATGGCCTCACTTTTTCAAAAGCTTTGGTCATAAGAATAGTGCAGTAAAGTAGCAAGGAATATTTTGATACTCAGAAGACAATCCAGTCAAAAATTGCATTACATAAGTGCATCCAAAAATACTTACTGCTGCTCCAACATAGTATACACACATACCTCATCTTGTAGAAAAATAAAGCAAAACAACACCTGAGCAATCTGCATGCTCTTCTGTCTTGCAACTCAAAATCTTTTAGCTTAGCTGAAATTTTTTTCCCATTTGTTGATACCAAAATGCTATTTTGTATGGAAGCCCCGGAGCCCCTCTCAGAAAAAGCAGTCTCTGTTCCCCGGAAGGAAAGGCCCTAAGTTGTCAGAAGGACATCAGGACATGGAGATGAAAGGCTTCTCCCCACAGTCCTTTGTAGGTTTATGTTAGTGTGTCCCAGTTCTGTTCCTGATTGGCCTGTTGGCCCAGACCACCCTTGTCTCCCCAATATGGCCTTTTCCTACAATGTTCTCCCTTTCCCTGATCCCCACTGGCCCCGGTTTGCTGCAGTGTCCCACCCCTGTTACCCCATTGGTTTCCCGAGTCCCTTGTCCTGCCTATGCACCACTTTCTGCTGTTCCCATTGGTCCTTGGTTCCATGCTCCATCCCTCTTTCTCATATTTAAACCCAAACCCCTCCATGTTCTGTGTCTTCGTCTCTGAACCCCTTTGGTTTGCGGCTGCCAATAAAACCCATCAGAACGCCACACAAAGACCCTCCCTGCCTTTCGCATGTTGGCTTCTTCCCAACATCAGGAGCTATTCTGTGTATGTGAGTGTGTGTATTTGTGTGCTGGTCTGCTGTTGCAGCCCATGTTTATCTTATTCAGTTTATTGTTATAATGGTTTGTTCCTATGTTCCCTTATGTTTTCCCCAGTTGGTCTGTCCCCAAGTTATATCCATCCCTGAAACTACCTAATTTGGCATTTCCTGCCCCTTGTCCATCATTGTAACCCTGCCCCTTGTTCCAGCACCTTCCTTGTCCATCATTGTAACCCTACCCCTTGTTCCAGCACCTTCCTTGTCAATCCTACCCTGGGCCAATCCCTAGTTGTTCCACCCCTTTGGAAATCCGCTATTACTCGACGCCCCATTGGCGCATGTGACCTTTCCTCCTCCCCCTGCTTCCCCCATGGGTTGTAACCCTGTCAGACCCTGCTCTCCACTCCTCCCCCAAGGACCCTTCACTGGTCAATTGTTTGTATCCACCCCCCGATCTGCCCTCGTATTTAATCCTGAGCACACCAGGGCTGGGGGCTCTTTGTCTTTGACCCTTTCAACTGGAATAAACTGTCTGGAACTTCAGAAGCAGAGAGCTTCCCTTGTCTCCTTTACCCAATCCTCTACATGGGCCACACTGAGGAGCTGCTGGCTCTCGAGGTTCTGCCTCCAGGAAATCTCACCCTGGGGCAGTTCCCCACACCTGGCACGGCACTGGTGTGCCCCAAAGTGCTCTCCTGGGCTCCAGCAGCCTGTGTCCATCTGCCTGCTGGATCGCCTCTACCCGAGGATGCTTTCAGAAGGTAGCGACCACTGACCATTGCCTTGACACCACTACAACTGTGTGGGTTTTTTTTAAATGCAGAACTCCCTCTATATCCTAGGAACTTGCTAGTCTTCTCCTTCAGTCTAAAACACATATTCTGATGATCCTACAGTTTGTACTTTCCAGATAGTGATGAGTACAAAACTTGTCTGTTGGGTAGTTCTTTGTCTTGTCTATCAGATTTGAAATTTCTTTCTTGTCTGCTGGTCTGGAAATGATTCAGCTTTGATAAGAGGCAATACTGTGCTGCTTAGAGATTGCTTTAACTCAGGCTGGCCATTTCCCTCCTCTTTTCATGAATTCTATGGACTCTTACTATGTGTCTCTGAGAACATCCTTCCCTATCATGGTTTTTTTGACAAATTGCTGTCACTCTTCCAGAACTGGCTTATAGAAACTTACCAGCCAGTCCTCTCTGTGTTCCCTTTTCCCTCTGATCCACCTTGAGTCCACAAAAAGTGTGTTCTTACTATTCAAGGTCAGCATAACGTGATTGATCACTTGCTATCTTTTGTCCCTATCCTAACTTGTGCATAGAGAGACTCAAGATGCTTCTGAATTTTTTATCTTTTCCACATCCAAGTCTCTGGGTGGGAGAATAACTCAGAAACCTGTTTTAAGCATTTGCTCCCTAAATTGCGTGTGGGCTGCTGCCTCACTTCATTCTTGCCACCGTCTAGACTATTCTGTGAGAAAATCTAGTCGTTATGTAAAAGAAACAGACCAGACATCTCAGTTGTCTAGTATCTATTTTTAAATTGTGCAACTTTCTGTCATTCCAGTTCGCAACAACTACATGAAGTATAAAAAGATGTCCATTTTTAAGCTGCCGAAACCCAACCACTTACATAAAATATGACTAATTACCAAGAGGAAACCAAACTTCCACAGTACAATTTTGCTGTTTTAAGTTCTGCACCATTCTCCCCATCGTCTGGCCAGAGGACAATTGCAAATTGCCTGACTGGCAATGCAGGGATACAAAGACTTAAGATCAACAAAGTCATCAGAAAAAAGGCTGCTGTTGGTCCTTGTTTTGGTTTAATGTTTTCTGATCTTTTGAAGATTTTTACACCTGATGGCTGAATTATCTTTACACTGGGGATTACAACTGTTGGTATGGCACCACAATTTAAAAATATAAATTTTTTTCTCTAACACTTACAGATCAAAAACAGTACACAGCCCAGATTCTTTCACTAGAAATGGCTTTTAAAGAACTGTGAGGGAAAATAAATATCCTTTTCCTCTCTTGTTCCTAAACATGTATACCCTGATATTTTCTAAAGGGCCAGAAAAGATCACAGAAGATTCTGAGCTGAAAAGGGCCCATGAGGACCAAGTCCAACTCTTAAGTGAATGGCTCATATGGAGATTGAACCCACAACCCTGATGTTACAAGCACTATGCTCTAACTGACTGAGCTAAGTTCTTCCTATTTTCAGAACGAAGATGATGAAAAGACCATAATTGGGACTATTTAATATATCTCTCCTAATCTGAAAAGATTTTGCATTAAGCGTTTACTGCATCAAAACTTTTTTCGTAAGTGAAGAAGATCAGGTATTTACACATACATTTTAGTTATTGTCTCAATAAGACCTTGGTATTTTGACATGACAAAAACTCAAGACAAAGTCAGAAGTCCAGTAAGTCACAATGGTATTATGCCCTTGATACTGAAACAAATGTTTCTAAGGTAATTCCTATAAAGCCATATGTCACATCAATAAATAAAACAGCAATTCTTCACAAAGAGTAAGTAATTTCAGATCTGAAATTACTTTCGGTCATGGTATTAATGGTTCAAGAAATGTGTTAATGAACTGTACTGTATGGTCTAAGCGTCATACAAAACAATAAAGATGTATTTTTGCATTCAAGTCTAAGGATTAGAGAGCACCATGGAAAACACGTCTAGAGTCACCAGATAGTGCAGAAATTTCAGGAGAACTGCAGTATGAAGTTCTACATGGTTGCCTCTCATGTTACATACTTTTAAGGGATGTGGTCATTTTCAAACTATGCATGTCAACAATTTTGGCACTGCCATAGAGAACTTCATACTAAAAATGTTCCTGAAACTGTTTATATGGTGAAATGTTCCTATCATAGTTCTCAGGTAGCTACCACTTTGCTTCAGCATGACAAACTTTTCAGCAGAGCTGAAAGTTGTGGTATAAAGCTTGTGAAGTTTAAAGAAAGTGGAAAGAGCCTGGAATGATAGACTGATTTACAGGAATATCTGCTTAGATTAAAAAAATCCCAAAAATGCAAATAAAAACATATGGCTTAATCATTCTAGATCTGGCAAGCATCATATAAATATATCTGTTCTCAAGTTGGGAACAGGCACCCAAAATAATGTACAGAATCTTGAAACTGCCAATTGAACTGACAACTCATGACACAGAAGATGATCTCAGTCATGCCTGGCCAGGTACTTCAGCTGCTGCAATCCACTGACTGCAAAGGATTGCTGAAGTTGTTTAGATGTGGTGGGAAAGTATTTTTCTACCCTGTGGAAATTTTTGGCATTTCACAGGCCTTCTCATTCTGTAATAGGAAAATTACCTCACAGAATCATGAGAGCTGGAAGAGACCCACAGGGAGCATCAAGTCCAGCTCTTCAGCGAGTGACCTATGCAGGGATCAAACATGCAACCTTGGTGATAATTAGTACCATGCTCTAAACAACTGAGCTAACCTCTATGGCTTAAATTCAAGGCCTCTTTAGATGTAGTCTATGAAAAATATGTCAGATATATCAGCTTTAGAATAGCTCAGGACTTGGGTAAATCACTTATATAAATGTAACAAAATTTAATTCTCTGTCTTCCAAGAAAAGATAAAATCTGCCCTCTTGTAGTGAAGATGATCTCCTCATTACTTATCTATTGACTTCTATCCCACTTAGGGTTATGCTACCTTGAACTAGTATTGAAATACTTCTTGCAGTAAAGACTCCACTTTACACCAGAAGGCTATTTGGCTAAATCACCCTCCAGCAAACACTGTTTGCCACAGGAGAAGGTTTGCTAGTTTTCACTTTCTGTCTTCAGGGCTTTTGTTCTGATCCAAGTACTTTCTTGTGAATGTGGCATGCTTGTTCCAACAGATAATTTTGATTTTGAATATTAAACATTTTCAGATTGAAAAAAAACCCCACAAAAATCATAGAATATGTGTAATCAACTGAAAAATTTAGGAATCTCAACCTAACCAAAATCATTGCTTTTCAAAATTACAGTTCTCAAACTTACTTCATCAATGTTGACACTGGTGCAGGAAAAATAATTTCACTACAGTTTATCTCACTGAAATGCTGCCTTATTTCATAGTGTCAGGCCCCAGATTTGGTTATAAAATACGATAAAGCTGAGGACCTACAGGTGCATTAAACTAATTTAGAGGAACATAAGGCAAAGGTTCTTTTATACTCCATCAGACTTTAAAATATTTTTTCTACTGGGGTTTAACATCACTTCAGTGGTGATACTTAATAGTACTACAACTAGATTTGCCTACTCAGACAAACAGTTTTGGCTCCCAATTCAGTCTTTATCAGCATAGTTTCTAATCACTGTCTGGTGATTCTGTCTGACCCTCATGAGTTACTAGGTAACTTACACTGTAAAAAATGCAGTTTACAGTTTTCCATCTGCTCTAATTTCCTGCTTTAAAACTAAGCTCTCTGACTGACCAGAATTCCTTTGTGGTGGGTCGCAGCTTAATTCCAACACTGACACTCTCCCTCTTTCCTTGGGCACTCTCTGAGTTTGGAGACAAGCCCAGGCATATCCAGTTACTTAATTAATAATACATCACAGTTATTTCAGAAAACATCTCTGATTTCTTTAGGCTATAGTGTTCCTGTTAATTGTCTAATAAATATCATGCACCATAAGCCTTAAGAAAAGTGTGGAGTCTTCACACGTACTATCTTAATACTAAGACAACACAAAAATCACTTCATGTCTTTCTCCTAATGCTGCAAGCAAGAAAAACTCCAGAGCAAACCCTTAAAAAGTAATTAAAAGACAGGGAAATCAGGCTCTAGTTAGAAACTTACAATGATAAGGCTCAGTCAGAATTATTTTTTCACAGATTGGGTATCAAGTAGAATAGAATGTGCCCATTTTAATGTACTCATGAATTTATTACATCAGCTGGATGAAGCGATCAGCTGTATGATGAGCCACTGAATCACTATCAGCTGTATGGTGCCATGGGTATTTGCATAGTCCTAAATGTGAAATTTACAAAACAGGATGTAAAAAAATAATCTGATTCCTTTCTATACAGTCTAATTCATTGTAAATAGGTCAAGTCTAGTTATAAAAAACTTGAACTTCGTCCAAAGTTTATGTCTTCCCATATACAAAGGCATTGGATTTGTTGAGTCTTGTTGACTATTCATGGTGGAAAATGATTTTTTGGGGATTTTTTGTTGGGTTTTTTTTGGGGTTTTCTGCAGACTTCCTGACCTGAAGTTGTGGGATGCTCTTTGTCTTATACTGTAGCATCCAGAAATTGCCAAGATGCTCGCAGCTATTGTAACACAAAGCATATACCACCCACTGAATCTACCCAATGGGATGACTGTCTCCATCCAAGTAATAACACTAGTACCTGTGTACTAGCCAGCAAAACCCTGACTGCTCTAAGACTACAGCTCGGTGTGATTATTGATTTGCTGATTCTACCACATATTATTAATTTATTAATCTGTCTGGCTACAACTTGAAACTAATTAAACTAACTTAAAATTTATTTTCCACAATTACTATTGCAGAAGGCTAAAACCATGGAAGGAGAGATCATCTATTTTTAATGGATAGCTTCATAAATGTCCAATGAGGTTCACTTGACATGGTTTACTACAGTAGCTTAAATGTTTTATATTGATACAGAAGCATGCCCGGAGCCAATCTGGTTCCATCTAGTGGAAGTTATTTGGCTTGCTTGTAATTTAAATATCTATGAAACATTACTAACCATACACTAATTTACCTATCTGGTCATAAATGAATAAATCATTAAAAACTGGCTAAATGTATCTGAATATAGGCTAAATAACCCAAAACAGCATATGAGAAAGCAAAAAATTACTTAGGATCTCTGGAGATCGAGCTTAGATCCACAATAAGTAGTTTTTGCAGAATTGGGTTCCTTACTCCATTCTAGTGACAGTTTGAGACAAATTAATATTTCTCAAATGACAAGCACATCATTGGCAGGAAACAACAAGAATACTTTCCTAAAGGTCCTTTCTTAAGACTTGTTGTGGTTGCATTATAATATTAAAATACTATGGTAATTTAGGTAAAAAAGACCATATTAACTAGATAATGCTTATCTGTGTGTTTACATTAGGTAAGAGGTGTGTATGTACCTGTGCATACTCTTTCACATGCATTCTTCCCTGCTCAATTGCAAGAGATGTGAATCACCGTGGGTGAGATGTGTGAGGGGTGGTCTTGGCCTTCTCAGGTGCACACTATACTCTTTGTAAGCAGGTGGCAATACTTGTGCTTCAACTACATGTGGAGTACCTCCCAATACTGGCCTATCGCCACCCAGGTGTGTGTACACCACAGGTGCCTGACCTGAAAAATCCATGCCAAGTAAAACTCCACACTTCAGATTCCTCCTTGTAGTACATCAATATAACACTGACCTTAATGAAGCTACTAACTCGCCTCAGCTGAGTGCCTGGCCAACTTTGCTTCTGTGACTTCATATTTGAGAATTACAAGATTAAAAAGGTCATCTGTAATGTTTTTTAAACTGGTATAGAAGGTATTAACAAAATCTCATGTAATTTGTTAGTTACCTGTGAGTTCCATTTTATATAGAGGCTATATTATTTATGAATACACTCCCACTTTTACACCATAATAGCTGTACAAGGGTAATTTTTTAAAATGTCTCTGACAGCCACCTCACCTTCCTTGCAAACATTCACCATAAAGCACCTTCACAGGATTCTGAATCTGAAGAATATGACAGTGACAGCTTGCATGTATAGAGCAACATTTGCTTTTCTTCTGAATTTTTCAGCTGTGACTACACCATGCTGAGACTAATGAATTTGCTTGTTTGGATCCACAGCATGAATTCCAGAACACTGGAGGTTTAGAAATGCTTGCAATGTATTTATTTTTCTTGATGACTCGAAGTAGTATTTTGTATTTAAAAAAATCCCAGAATGTTAAACAGAAGAACATTTCTAATTTGTCTTTTTTGGTTTTGTTTTAAATTATGAACAGAAGATTGAAAGCTACAGGTTACTTATTATGAAAAGAAATCCGTTATGTTCTAATTGGAGCTTCTAGGGAGAACAAGTGATAGTTGTGTTTATAGATACATTCATTTTGTCACTTTGCTGTATCACTAGATAAAATAAAAAATATTATCATCATCATGATCATAATCACATTGACTTTAATTTCTGTAAAATTAATGTAAATTAATGTTGCAGTCACACATAGAAATGAAGAAGTTTTTATCTGATTCATTCATTTTTCAAAAAATGCTCTCTGTGCTGAATCGTATTTAATTTTGCATTCTACCATGTCATACATATTCAATATCATAACTGCAGACTGAATTTTGATATGTGCTTCTAGGGGCAGAGATAGGAGGACAATAGACCCTACTGACGCTTATTAAAAGGATTAGCGGATTTTGCTACTGAAACATCATAAATTGTTTTCCAATTCACCACCTACAGTGCAGCTACAGAAGATTTAATAGCCAAAATGAGAATCGCTAGTTCAAAAACTTTTGAAAGCCTTCTATTAGCAGACACCTAATCAAGTATCCTGTACAGCAGATTGGCCAAAAAACTGCTTTCAGTCCTCGCACAAAAAATGTGGTCCCATTGTACAAAAACCACCAATGACCTGGAGTTCCCTAACTTTCAGGATATTTTAACAGGTAGCTGAAATGGTAGATGACCTGGTCAAAATTGGGGAGTGGAAAAACAGCCTCAGAGAAATCCAGATAACCAAACACATCTGATTGAAGTGGGAGAGAATTGTTGAATTGTTGGCTGATATTAATCTGGCAACCTTAACCATGATAACAGACTTTTATAAAAGCAACAAGCATGCCATTAGGAATTTGAGGGCATTTGTACAAGACACATTTAAATTTTTGCATTCTAGGAACAGCAAGAATTGCTCCTGAATTATTTAAAAAAAAAAAAATTGTAGATAGATCTGCTAGGATGCTAGGAGTTCAGAGCCTGTTACTAAATGCAACACTTCCTCTTGATATCTTCTACTCTCATACCAGGAAGTAATATCAATTTCTGCATTCTTGTAAGCAAGAGTGATTTGGACATTATATAAAATTGTGTGCATCCTCCAGTGTGTATGATTCTAGCAGTAACTTTCAGGTTTAAGGTCCTCAAATGGTTTCATTTAGTTAAAACTCAGGATCTGAAATACCAAGTATTTCCTAAGCCTTGCTCCTGGACAAAATTTGTAGGAGGCAAAAGAAATAAGGTTTTTACACTTTGTAGTTCTACAAAATCCATAGAAGAATCAAGATGCAGCTTTAAAATTATGTTGTATTTTTGCCTGCTCTTCTTTTTGGTGGTGGCTTAAGTTTTTTTTCCCTTGATAATCATAAAAATCTGAAATTGCTTAACAGTATAGCTAAGTACAAAAATGTACAAGTGTAGCTTAAATTCTCCATCAAAGCACTCCTTTAAAATATCATTCCTAATCTTCTAACTGTTGTAATTAAATTCTGGACGTTTTAAATGGCTCTAATATTTCTGGAATTATACATTCTGACCCCAATTATATGACAACTATTTGATTACATAATTACCACAAAAGTAGCAGAAATAACAGACCCGCAGGAATCTTTAGTAATTTAAAACTATCACAGATTCTGTAAAACATTTTAGACGATTAAAACAAGGTAGTTTGCAGAATTCAAGGCCAAGTACTATTTTAACAAAAAAAAAAGAAAAAAAAAGAGAGAGAAAAAGCATAAGTAGTTCGAAGTTTTGTGTACTTTTTTTAATGATTAAATTTTTTTCATGTTTTTCTTTTGTAAAATTCGAATTAATATTTTTCTGTTTATTGCAGTGGGCAGTTTTGAAGAGATTCTGATTTAATGTACAGGCCGGCTAACACTGATCATTATCACTGTGCCATTAGGAAATAACTGAATAAAGTAGATACCTTGGCTTTTTCTTCATTAATGTACAGGCACACACACACACACACACACATACACAGGAATGTGGGCTGGTGTTCAGTGTTAAACCAGTAATTTCTACTGAAAAGTATAAACTGATAAGAAATGTCAGTTTCTGTAGGAAAAATTGAAACATGCAAATTTAGGTCCAAATATTAATTTTGCTGACATTGTCTAGCAGGCTTTATTTAACATGCCAAACCTAATAAAATCATGAAACCTTTTTTTTCTGGTTCCCACCTTCTTGGGCAACATTTTAGTCAATACTGCAATGCAAACAGCTCATTCCTTTATGGTGCTTTCTGTCAACTGAATAATTTCTACTGCTTGATAGAGACATTATCTAGTTACAAACAGATGAACATTAAATTCCCTGAGTGAAAACAACTCACTTAAAGCTTGTAAGTTGCAATTAAACACCTAAGCTCTTACTTGGACACTCACCTAAACTTAGAAAACCCCAAACATTTAGTGTCAATGTGAGTTAACAATATCCAGTATAAAACACAGTTATACAGTGTAATAACTTTTTTCTGTGAAAAATATATACAATCATCCCAGTATGACTGTAATTCCTATCTCTGCATGAAGCCCACATAAATAACAAGATGAGTAGGCAGGGAAGAGCTGAATGTCTTTATAAATTCAAGCACTGTAGAGGGATAATCTGAAATTAACTTCACTTCAGATGATTATATAAAGAAATGAACCCAAAAATGTGGTAAGAATTTCAACATTTCCCAAATGTTGCATTCTAACGTATAATTTCTTTTAAGCTTGTGCAAATGTTATTCACCGATTTATAAAACAGCATGTATTTTAACCCAGCAAACACTGATTTTAATAATTCCATCATTTTTCTGTTTTCACAGCCTCTCACCCACTACCTACAGTTTTCCCACCATTTTTCCTCTATTTTTATTTATAATAGAAAAAAACCCCAAATCTCTGCCTTGCATTTAAACATGTAAGTATACACAAAATATACTCTCCGATGTTTTCACAGCTTCAGAGAATAACTAATAAGCAACCAAGAGAAAACTCTTCATCCTTTGTTGTTTCATCCCATCCATTTGCATTTTCTGCTTATTGGAGCATTGTATTTAGAGAACTAATGGGTTTGCCTTAGTGCCTATGAACTTCTTTGAGTGTGCATTTAATCATACCAAGGCTTTATTTTCTTTTCACTGTGCAAATGAACAAAACTTTTATTAATATTCCTAACTAAATCCATATTCAGACTATTTGAATGTAAATGGGACCTTTGTTGGACTGCATGTTTATCCTAGCTGTCTGCAGGATAATTGATTGACCTGTGCATGCTATGGATCAATAGCAACATCAGCAGTTTATTAACCATTTATATTTGCACATTACATACTGTAAGGAGGAGCAAATGTTCTACTGGCCATCTAAGCCTTATCAGTCTGCAGAGATCAGAAACCTGTCCTGTGCTTTGAGGGAGATTGTGGCTTTAATAATAATAAAGACCTTGGCACAATGTTTTCTAACTAATCTATATGAAGCTTCTTAATGGCTTAGAAATTCAGTGTAAAATTGATTAACTCCATGGTTTAAGCCTTCCAAAATGCTTTCCTCAGAAATCTAGGTTAAAATGACATATAGGCAGAAGATAGATGACACTTAGTAGCAATACAATACATGAATTTCAAGGAGTCTAGCTAAATCTTGGCAATACAAATACAGTAACTGACAGGACTTTCAGGCATAAATATATATTTTTAAGTGCCTAAACTGTGTATTCAGCACTGTTGGTTTGATTTATGTCTTCTACAGAAACTTCTGGTAGGCTTACAGATACTAATTCCATCTTTCTTTCTGACACAGAGAAGCTGCCATGTCAAATCCACATTCAGAAGCAGCTAAACATGGCATTATTGGCTCTTGTTTACAGTTACTGTAAAAGAAAATTAGTCCAAGCCCTGGTTCAGTTTTGTAGTACTAGAAACAGTAAAAACTTTCAGGAATTAAAAAGCACAGTTACTGAACAAAATACTGCCTTCTTGACCACAATGGCTTTCATAGTTTTGTCTCCAGTTATTAGCTCCAGACCTATAATTTTGTAAGCAACATCTGCTCAGTATTTTTGAAGTAATCATGAAATAAATATAATTTTTCATCGGTTTCTACTTCTTTGTGGTTTTTGTTTGTTTGTATGGGGTGTTGTGTTGTTGCTGTTTGGTGGTTTTGTTTAGTAACAGAGTTTTACCTTCTCTCTGCACTCTCCCTGGACTAGTTAAGTTCCCCCTGAAACAGCTCCTGAACACTAGTCTTTTTACAGCTGAATAAAACCTGGTGAATCACAAGGGACAAAGATCTCTATTGCAGTGTATGTAAAAGGAAGACAGCCAGTCATATGCTGTACTGAACAGCATTGTTGAATAGAATATAGCATACTGCCTCTTTGACAGGCTGAAAGAAACCACATGCCATCTCTGATTTCAGACTTGCACAGGAGGCAGACCGTGTTCTATCTTCAGCACATCAGGAAATCAAACAGTCAAAGAAATGAGGAAAAGGGGAACTGGGAAAGAAAGGAAGGTTCAACCTGATTTTCTTGTTGTCCTACATAATATTCCCAGCTTCAGCTTTTCTCAATTTACATGTCTCTCAGAGCATTAGATGGCATTTTTTTGCTTTTAACATGGTAACGTGATGAGAAACTACAGACAAGATTTTGTTTAACACCATTTAACCCACACTGTCTGGGGAAATTGTCACCCAATCTCCTTTTGCTTAAGTACTTCGGATCATCAGAAGAGGCTGGTTAGTTTTTCAACTACTTTCTGTTTCTTCTGGAGCCATCTGCTTTAATTCATTCTTTAACAAAAAGGGAACTTATCTACAAGTTTCAATCAGATAAGGATTCTGTGAAAGGAATAATGGCCTGACATTTATTTCTTAAAGATATTAGAATGCAATTTTCAAAGAAATTAAGTCTCAGGTAGCAGCATGTTTTGTCCTCACATTTATTAAGGATTTCTGGAGAGGAAGGATTCAAAATTATGCCACCTAGGTGAAGCTGTGACTACTATCCTGGACATTCAAGATAAACAAGACAAACAGCAAATAAAAAAAAAAAAAAAACAGCAGAAAAAAATGTTTAGATGCATACAGGACATGACAAAACAAAACAAAAGAAATCATACAGAATATAGTCTTTTACACTACAAGCATAATGAATGAGCTTGATGGAGAGAATATATGGACTGTTCTTTAGAATACACATTTTCAAAAGAAAAATTAAAGTGGTTAAGTTTTATAATTTTATTAATTTCTCTCATATAAATGACTTCTAGATTAAAGCTGGTAACTGATACACCCCTGTGCTGTACCACATAGCCAAAATGGCACTTAAAGGTCTCAATTTACCTCCTAAACGGTGACATTTAAAAAGTTAATGGCAACTTTTTCAGTAGTTTGAGTTGCTCATGCTTACTCCAGGCACAACCACATTTTACATACCTAGCATAAAATTAGCTTAGGTTTTTAACAGAAGTAGTTTATTTCCAGACCTCTAATAAAATAATAGCATTTGTTTAAATGTATTTATACTGAAGTTGAACGACACTCTAAATCTAAAATTCAAAAATATCTAGACTTCAGCAAATGATTTGGGAAGCTGAATGCAAGTTCTGACTAAAACATTATGCAAAATCCTTACTCTCTCTCTCATCTCACTAGAACAATCTGGATGCATGTATGTCTTCATTACAGACATTTATTGGTGCAGAAGGAAAATTTTTTAAAGAGATAGCCATACACCTGCAAATGACACTGTACTCACATCATTTCCTCTGATCACATCCAAGCCTCCTGTGCCTGGATTACACAAGACAATGAAAAGGACTTCATCTTTTGAACCCACATCTCATTGATTTAATTATTGCAAATTGTTTAAAAATAAGTTATGCAGGCAGCAACTAAACTGCATAACACTTAAGGATCAGAGAAGAGAGTCCAACATGCTTGATATCCTCCTTCCTTACAGTACAGTCTTAATTCTTTAAGGCAATGTTAAAGCATCCACAATTTCACAAATCTCAGCCTTAGTTACAGACCTGGCAGAACCACACAATCACTCGAGCTGAAAGGGAGCTCTGGAGTCATCTTGTCTGACCTTCTGCTTTAACAGCAAACTGAACAATGCCTTCCTGACTCACAGCACCATTGAGTTGATAAAAGAACATGCAACTTTTCTAATGGCCTCCTGTAATGCATACATATGAGCTATCAGTATTTCTGGACATCAAATGGCCCACTATCAGGCAGTACTATCTTAATATGGTTTTAGTCTGACCTCTTCTTTTATCTATGAATGATGGACAGTTTATCTCCATCAGCATATCCCAGCTCCTGGCACAATATAATGTACTTAAAGGCTTCTACAGATCAGTTCATTGGTTGGGTATGACTGTGTGAATTTTATGATTTCATCTTGGAAAGCATTTCAGCTATGTGATTCCATGAAGTTGTGGTCCTGTTACTTTCCCCCCAAATTATTGTTACTTATCTGCAAGACAGAAAGGAGCTAAAGAGAGGTCCTATCTCATTAAAGGTCATAAAAACTTAATTTAACAAGTGCATGACTACAGAAGGATAAAGACAGAAGACCTCGATTCCCTTGTACCTTATGCCAGTATAAACTGATTTCCTTAATGCAGAAAATGAAATTTGGGACAATTTCCTAATTCATGTTTTTAGGAGCATGTATATAAACCAGATATCCAGTTGCATCCATTTACAAATCCACTTCCATCTGTGGTTTCAATGGAATTAGTATGAAATTTAAAAGAAGAATGTAGCACCTTGACTTCCCCTCCCCTTCCCTAATACAAACATAAAGCATTTCTAAGCACACTAGTAACTTGATTTCTTTTTTTTTTTTTTNNNNTTTTTTTTTTTTTTTACTTAAGGATTTATATTACCAACTATTCATTGACTTATTCAAATGAAAGGGAACTGAAGATATTCTCCTAAGTAAAGCTTTCTGTTCCTTGTAAAAGCTTAACAAGAAATGGATACTTTAGCAAGGGTTCAAGGACAAGAGGCATTTCACATTGAATGGAAAAAGAAATCTTTTATAAACAGTTTACATTCTGCCTAGCACATATCCGATGACTGTTTGATTGTGTACCTGCTATTGCAGGGGCTAGTCACTGGTTTTAACTAAATCTTTGTAGAATATTCTCACAGGTTTGCACAATGACTTACAAAATCACTGGCAAAAGGAACCCTGCCTCTTTCCCCCAAATTTCACGCTCTTCAAGACTCAGATCTCACCCAGGCACCTCCCTGAGAAGATTGTTTTTTTGGACAGTTCTGGAGCAACTACTCAAGTTTTAGATCCTGACCAGAATCCTACTGTGTACTCTAGCATTTGTTATCATATCTTGCTTTCTTTGGCACAGCTGACCTTGGATGCTAGGCAGAACTGATGCTCTTCCTCCCTGAACACTGGTTGGGTGGCTGTGAGTCACAAATATAGCACAAGGTAAATAATATATCTCTCACACAGATCTTGGAAGTGCTGAAACAACTCTGTTTCTCAGTCTTTGTACTGCCTTCAGTGCAACAGAGAGCACTGTGACAGCATTTTCTCTCTCCTTAAAGTAAAGAAGAGATGCAGAAGTAGCAAAAATCTCAGTGAATTAAAAAGCCCATAGTGTGAAATGTAGAACTTAAAATACCTTAGAATATCCTTCAGCAGTTAAAGGTGAAGCAGTAAAAGGAGTTTTAACCACCTGAACACCTGAAGATAAGAACACTTTGAATACATGCTTGCCTTTTGAAACTAAGGAGTAAGTTGAAGAAAAATTATCTCATGGATTTACCTCCATCTTTGGAAGACAACACTTGCAGACTAAGACATTACAATTTTGTTTACCTTACTATTGTGATATGATGTACTTTTGACTCAGTTTTATGAATTCTGAATGTTGCTTTTGCTGAATTGTGTCTACTTTGCCCCACAAAGTGTGAAAAGAGCAGAGCATGTGGGTATCTAACCAAATGTGGTTTGTACATAACCAAAGCTACACAGTATTAATACACAACTGCTTTTTTCAAGTCTTTCATTATAATATGCCTGTAGGAAGAGCAAGTAAAACTGATCTTGGACAGGGAAGCTTGCTGAGCAACAGGTAGTTAAGATTAAAATGGAGTTCTTGAAAACCTGCTGTGCAGGTTCTCAAGAGATTATTCTCATTTAATTAAATAAGAATGTAATTGTTTATGAAAAATGGCTTCACTGTAAACTACACCAGAAATACCATGGAACCTTTGAAAGGAAGAAACTGCAGTCATTGGGAGTCCCTCCATTCATGTGCTGCCCCATATTTTCTGAAAGCACTGGCATGCAATGAACATCCATCCCTAGGTCTCTCCTGGGGAGATGGTTTCTTTGCCTTTTGAAGAAAAATCTAAGTCATGTACCTTTTTCTTCACTCTGGACTCATTTTATTCCTCCACCTGCTCAAAGCAGGTCACCCTCATGAACTGAGATCAGGACAGATAATTCCATAAATATTCACATACCCTGTAACACCCCTGGAGGCTGGAACTTGCTTATTTACATTTAACTTCTACCCTCACTAGTGGCTGAATTGCATGTCCCTGGGGTTCTTCAAGTCCTATAAAATATAACTAACCAATGCCTTGCCACCCCAACTAAAAATAAAAACAAAACAAACAACTAATTTTGAGAGTTATGTATTTAAACTGTTATGGAAGGAAGATAAATTGTAGACAGCTTGCATTCTGGAAGCTCTACGATTTAAATTTGACTGCCTTCAGAGTTATCCCTTATGATCTACTTCTTGGGATCCCTGGCATATGAACATTTTGAACATGGCAATATCACTTCAGAATTTACAGTGCTGCAAAAACATATTTTTTTCTCACAACAGAAAGATCAACAATAATTCCTGAGATTATGTCCTATTTCATATAAATTTAAAATATTGTTTCATTTTTATCAAGATTCCAGAGTTAGGTATATACCAAAATATGTTGAGGAACTAGGTATTTCCATCTGTTTTGTTTACTAAAAATATGAAATCTTTGAGGCTTTACCCTCTCATGAAGAAAGTAAGCCATTGCAAGTGTATGTTCTTGCTTCAGTCATAGCCCAGACCATCATTACAACCAATGCCACTTCAGGCCTAGCAAAGCAAGGATCCAGAACAATACACCCTGCATAATTACAACATTGGAAGGTTTCAAAGTTGCTATTTGACCCTGAATTTTCTAATACCAAAGGTCTGTCTGGCTTCTATGCCAGTCTCAATGACCAAGACTCTGATGTGTTCTTTTGAGTCACTTGCTGCCCAGGCTGCTACAGCACGATGCCATTTTCTGAAATCCTGCATGCTGGCACTTCAGAAAGCAGCAATTGCCTCTTGAGCTGATAGAGTTTCATGTCTAGCTTGGAGTCTGTGACCTCCACCAACAATGAAATAGCATTTTCAGACAGTGGATGACACTGTAGGAAAGTAGCTAAGCCCAGATACTTATATACAAACTGTAAAAATAAAAAAAAGTCTTCAGATGAGCCCATCAAGTGCAGTTTCAAGACTGACGTCTCCAGATTAGTGCATGGTCTGTCAGTTCATGCTCTATAGCCTTCAGCTGCTCCAAAGATGCTACTACTTTATTTTCATTTAAATAGAGTTTTAAATTACAAGTTTAAGGCTAGGGCTGAATTGTGATCCATAAAAAATCTGAATACCATTTAGGTGCAGTGATCAGAGAAAGTCTGAGAAGCATCATCTGAAATGTAATGTCATCAACACTCTTTACTTGATAGCAACCATGCTGCAACGCCATGGGCAGATCTCCATTAGATTCACATCACATGACAGAAAACAGAACAAGTCTAACATGGAAGTTAAACTTTTAAGTTTTATAACTTTATTTATTAATTTGTCTTTCTATGCATCTCCTCTCAGATTTCTGAACTGACAACTGATTTATTTTAGCTAACATTTTCAAAAGAGACCATAAGACTGACACAACTAGTTTTCAGTATTTTCCATAGTCTCATGTTAAGAGAGAAAAAGCACATCTTGTTTGTGTCCCATAGCTTTTGTCAACAGTAAAAATGCTTGAAAATCCACTTTATTCTTATTTATTTTAACTGAGTTTTATACATTTCAACCCCATATCCCTATTTCTATGGTTACTAATGGCTTCATTCAACACCAAAACATAGAAAATTCATATGTTCTTCAACAGCTCTTTGAAATACCTTGTTTCTAGAGCATCTGGTCAACTGCCTCTAAATGAGAGCCACTGCCTTTAACTGGGATGGGTTTTCTGGCATGTCCAAACATTTTAATAATTCAAATTCTACAGTCAACTAATGGAA
This sequence comes from Toxostoma redivivum, assembly GCA_013397375.1. Classification (NCBI taxonomy): domain Eukaryota; kingdom Metazoa; phylum Chordata; class Aves; order Passeriformes; family Mimidae; genus Toxostoma; species Toxostoma redivivum. The sequence continues at coordinate 41,955 of VXBI01004656.1, read as the reverse complement.
CCTCTAAAGCTACTTTAAAAATATCTCTTATCCGTGTCACTAGCTTCTAACTAAATTGTATTTAGTCAAAGACAGGTGATAGTACTTATCATATCTATATTATTCTTCTCGACTATCTATCAATTCATATCCCTAAATCTTTATCTCAAGGCTGTGGTTTTCAGATTTATATATTAAAGTTAATACAGTAAGAAATAATTTCTTTTTTAAACAGTCCTGAGCTGAGAGAACAAAAATATGTTACAGAAAAATAAATAAACATTACAGAAAATTTATATTGAAAGGTTTGTTTTCATTAATTACTTGTTTAGGTTCTATCTACTGGGAGATATAGAAGTATATGACTTCTTGAGAAAGAATGTTTTGGGGGAATTAAGGGGTTTAGATATAAAGTATTGGAATGGAAAAGGTTGCTGTTTTCATGTAAAAAATTGAATGTTTTACTTTGTACTCTGGGCTTCCAAATTGCCAACCTTGTGATGTGAATGTGTGATTGATTAGTTACAGTGCTTGCTGATCTATATGGAGAGGTGAGAATTTGTCACTGTGCATAAGCAGAGATCAGTCAGATACAGTGATAGGTCTGTTCTTTGCCTAGGTTTGTATGCTGCTATATTATGGAAGCTCAGTGGCTGCCAAATCAAATTCTGAGCCTAGTTTTGTGGTTGTAAAAACAGGAAAAAGAGATAGGGATGTCCTGACACAAGCACTTTCTGTAGAAAAAGCCTCTCAGAACCTCTATAGTGCTGTGCTCTATCTTCTAGGGCTGCCACAGTGATCCTGGAGTTATTTCATTATCTCCTCCTGCTCCTGCAGTTCACTCACTACACAATTTAGCAGAGCACAATGTGGAAGCAGGTATCTACCTCTTCTGGGGCTGTCAGTAGTGAAGATATTTTGTACAGCTAAATGTGTCACTACCAAAACACCCAAAACAGTAGCATAACACTGTAAAGGAGAACCTGGAGATGGAGAGCCTTCATGCTGTGTTTGAAGTAGTGAACAGTGGTCTACTTGATTTTTTAAAGGCTTGCCTTTAAACTGCAGAGCAACTGCTACAAAAAAGCAAGCCCTGAGTGGGCTACTCAGACAAAACCACCCTGTCTAGAAGCGTTGTTAGTGGGGTGTTAAACCTGCAATCACGTTTGGATGACACTGACTTTTTAAGTGAAGCATTGCCACATATCAACATAACTCAGTGAACTGAGATAGTTTATGCCGACCCCAGTAGAAAGTTCAGGTAGCAGTGAAAATGAAAGGAAATCCCAATTTCTGCTCAAGTCTGACCCCCCAGGCAGGACCTCATATGACCTGCAAGAAGAAGTGCCCTTCTTGTGTCTCAAATCTACCCTACCCTGAGGTGATGCCTCTACTAAGGATGCGGGTTACAGCTTACAGAAAACCACACGCAGCATCCACTCAAAGTCAAAAATAAAACCACAAAGGAGTGAAAGAAGGGATAACAGTATGAAGAGGGATATGCTGGGTGCCTGCATATGTAATGCTTTATTCCTGGCCTGTATCCTCCTATCTGTTCTCTCTTTTGCAACTGGTGCTGTGACTCTCTCCACTGCAATCTCTCCAACATGTGCTTTGTCAGAACTCTTCACCATAGGCCAATTAGACCTAAAAGCTGAAAAATAAATATTTTAACCAAAAAAGCACATCAAAATCACAATTATCTTCCAGCTAGAGATAATTTTCAATAGAACTGCTGTGGCAATAAAATTGATAAAGTGAGGTAAAAGGCATATGAGATTTACAGAAGTCTTTTCCAGCCCTTCTCTGTGCTTCTTCCAGAAGACACACCTGAGACTACTGGCCTAATGTAGGTCAATGTTTGACCCTCTTCAGGGCTTTTAGACAATGTTATCTATGCCTTTCTGTGCAATTTGGCTGCTGGTCTCCTATTTGTGGTGGTGCTTTATAGTTTCAATTATTATTTTTTAAACTAAAAGGAATATCTTTAGAAAGATAATATACACTCTATCAAGGGTATTTAATCATACTGCTTAAAGGCTGCTTTTTTGCTGATGGACAGAACACTCCATTCAGAACATGATGTTCCTTACCACTCATCAAAGGAATAGCAATAGAATGTATTTTACTTTTTTTCCCAATATGTAATAGTAGCTGTATTAATTTTCATTTCTCCAGACTAATGTAACTTGTATGTAGCCATTTGTAGGGATGGGACAAAGAACCACTGTTCCTCAGTGATATTTCCAGACTTGCAGCTTGATCTGGGGCAAAGCATTTACCACATCATCCACATGGACAACTGTTCTAGGGCTCTAGGAGCAAATTCAGCACAGCTGGGATGCTTCCCACTGCCCAAATGTCCTTGCTAGTCTTCAAAGGAGAGACCTCCCTGCAAACATAGTGCACAAACTTGGTCACCACTTGGTTTGTACATTACTGGGGACCATGAAATGGCCAGTCATTCACCATTATGGTATAGTGGAAAAGCAACATAACTTGCTACAGAGTGAAATAACCACTGCCTTCACACCTGAAGCACAGTAGTGTTACAAACATTGTATTGCTCACAAGAGGCTTTTATTTGGGGGTTCCACTGAAAGTAAAGAGAACAGGTTTGTAATAAAATTAGAATGACCCCAAAACACACCATAAACAGGGCTCTTCTAGTTCTCCAGCAAATCTTGAATGAAAAAATATTGCACGTTTTCAATTCTCCTGAAAGCAGCAGCACCCACAAACAGTAAACTTGTGAATAGTTATTGTTATGTGTTGTGCTGTTCCTTACAGAAATTTTTGTTTGTCACTGGTGTCTATTTAATCATGCCTGTTATGCTCAGTTTTAAAGCTTAGTAAATACTTTACAAATCCTCTCTGGTTTTAGAGAGGCTTGTTCTTTGAAAGCTCAAATGACTGGATGCATCAAGGGCAAACTCCATACACAGTGCAGGCCTCATCTTTCTGTGTACTGCAGTATGATAAAAACCAAGGTGGCAGCAAGTGAGTACATCAAGGAGACCGAGTTACCCTGTTGGTTTTGTTGCAGTACCTTCTTATTTTTCTTTCATATAGAGCTGAACACTCTGCTCAACATGTAAAATACAATGTCAAATACAGAAACTTATTCTTCCTGAATATTACAACTGACACGTGGTGCCACATTTAACCAGAGCTTATTGAGTCGACACACAAGAATAGGTTCAGCAAAAAGATTTGTGTATAGATATATGTATGCACCCTAAGGGAACATGATGCAGTTTTCCACAAATGCTGCACATGTATGATTACACAACTTAAAAAAGGACACTGTCCTGGTTTAGAGCAAATTTGGGAGGAAACCTCTGAATGGGGTCCCTCCAGGGAAAGGGAAAAAAAAACCAATCCAAGCAATCCCTCCCCCAGTCGGTTCGGGAAAAAATTTCCTTGGAGAGAAGTGGAAAAAAGAAACAGAACTGTTTATTCAACAGTCAACACACCTCCCAGCACAAAATTGAACAATACCAAACAGGAAAAAAACCTCTTGCCACTCTGAAGAAATGACAGATTCAGAAGAGTTCTTCCCGTGGGCTGCCCGGCTCACTCAGGCTGTTCTCAGTCCCTCCGGTGCTGGGAAATGCCACGGCCCAGGCCAGGCCTGGTGGGACACAGGTGTGAGCTCCTGGTGCTCCTCTGGGTTTTCAGTCCAGAGCAGGTTCAAAACAGTTCCAGGAAAAAAAG
>VXBI01004656.1:22260-33996 GCA_013397375.1 Toxostoma redivivum | reverse complement strand
CTTTATATAGTATGCTTTATGTAAGATACCCTTTATGAGTCAGACTTCTCACAATATAGCCACTGTGTGTACCAGGAACCTGCAGAGGGTTCAGCTTCATGTCCAATCTATTTCATGTAAGGCTTATCTATTTAAATGGTGGGATCTTAGAGCTTTTATGGCCTATTATGAGAGGGATTGAGATTACTGACTTCACCACTGCAAAGTTCCTAATGCCATGCAAAAGAAATTATTTGCTGCAACACTGTAACCTCTTTTTAATACGGATGTATTTGTTAATGTAAAACTTAATTTTGTATTCCTTTAAAAAAACCCCAAATATATTACATGATATCCCATATCTAAGTATTGTTTACTACAAAGTTTCCTATAAAACAAGTCACAATGTATTCCTGCAATTGCTTTCATCTTATTTTCTGAGAAGTTTAAAAACTCTCTAAAGAAGGACAATGTGGAAAAATGAAATAATGATGGCAAAGGACCCAGTTGGGTCCTTATTACTTATTCAATGCTATCCCCATTGACCATTATTAAAAAAAACCAACAAAACAAACAACCCCACAAAATAACACATATTTCAGTGTTAGCTAGTAACAGCCATATCACATTCACCAAAGCTGATGTGCTACATGAAACAATCCAATTATTTACAACAATATTGTGTCATGTATCAACTAAAACTTGTTTTCTAATATATCCCCATATCAATTATGATCTGGAAAATTCCTCTACTTTATATAAGGCTGTAAGAAATACAGAGAAGAAATGTGCCCAAACCCTTTCTCAGAGATTTTTCCCAAGGAGTGTTGCAGCCTCTGGCTAGTGCACTGCCTTGATTCTAGCACAAGAATGCAACACCACATTAATTTTAAAACAGGGTTGAAAATAATTGCTACTATAAACTTCTGTGGTACTTCTGTGATACTGTTCTGCCATGTGGAAGTCTGATTTAGAAGCAAATGTTGGTTTCTGTAGTTCAGCCGTCATGACACACACCATGCATCTGTGTTGGTGCATGAACAGGATGGAGAGCTGGGATCTGGATTTACACACCCAGACACTGAAATTCAATGGCTCATCCTCCTCCAGATAAAAGTGACAGATCCATCTAGCTACACATGCCAGCACATTCTAGGCATGCATTCGAAACCTAGAGTCCATGCAACAGCTGGGAAGTATTTCACTATTAGCAGTCTGGAAATCGTAAATGAGGAACATTAATGATAATATTAACAACCAATAATTAATTGGCTGTTAAATGAGGAATAGCCAATGCTTGGTTTACCTTCAACACAATCAGTAAGGAGGTTTATGATTTTCCTTTTAATATGGTGAAAACTTTTCCCATCTTTGCATATAGGCAAATCTCTTTCCCACCCTTTCTTGCTTCTCAGGGCCACCTTATCTAGGTGCTGTTGATCATTGGGGTGAATCAGGCATCTTGCTTTTGTTACCAACGTATTCAGGGCTCCTCTGTAGCCAGGCTCTTTGTTAGTGCTAGAAGAACTATCATGACACAAAAGCATTGTGTAGACATTGTGTAAAGAATTCACTTTAAATGTAGCCTGAAATGTTGCAGGAACTTTGGGTACATGTCTGCAAATGCAAGCACAGACCTCACAGACAACTCCTAGGTTACCATGTCAGAATAGACCTATTCTACCTAGATCTCCCCACTTTCCTTTATCTCCATACATCAATAATTCTTAATTCCTTACAAAAATATTTTCTTATATCAGTGAAATATTATCAGTCTTCTAAAAGGCAAGAATTTTATTTGTATTCAAGAGATAATTATAGGGCTTATTTAAGCCTCTCATATAGCATTACTATCATGAGTAATTTTGAGAAGCAAGTTTTCAGATTTCTTAATCTTTTTCCTCTTCCTCTTGCACTTATTTTGTTGTTGTTCTGGGCATTTTTTTTCTCCTCCTTTCAGCAACTTTCATCTTTTGAATTAATTTTTCTATTAATTCTCCTCCTACTATTTTGAGTTCTATCTTACCTGAAGACATCTTGCTGTCAAAATACTGACAAGCTGTCAAAATACTCCTTTTATTTGTCTCCTCTCCCTGCTTGCAGTATCATCCTGGATCCTTTGCACTCAAGGTCTACTTGTATGAGAACATCAAACTGTGTGAATCTGGCCCACAGAATGTAGCACCAAGAGCTGTATTATTAGCCATTTAGTTATTCAATCACAAAATGTGTATTATAATGACAAAACCAGTATAGTCTTACTGAATAATAATAACAGAGGTGATTATACAGCATTATTTTAATTATTTCATATTTTCCCTGTAACAAGAGTAGGGAAGTGGTGATAATATTGCAACAAATCAGATAAGTTACCTAATTGCAGACTGGCAGGTCTTTGAGCATAGCCAGTATTCAAATATTGTTACACATTCTAGCAATACAATAGTGCACTCAGTATTACAAATATTTAATATTGCAATACTCACTTGTAAAATGGCCATGTTCTGGATTTTAAAGTAACTTTTTTTATGGGGATATAACTTTTCATCCTTGCATTACATATGCAGACCCCACCAATTCATCGTAAAATATAATCTGTATTATGATTCTTTTAATATTCATTGCACATGGTCTGTACATATAATAGAGATTGTATTCTACACTACATTTTTGAAGTCACTGACAATACTTTTGAAGGGTAAAACACAATGCTTAAAAAAATGCTTATAGAAAACCAAACTGTCCTTTAGTATTGACCAACACAAGTTCAGTCACAGAGTAATAGAATTAGATTCTACACGATAAAATTAACATCAGTAACTTGAAGAATAGCAGTTGTCTGAAAACCGGAATGGTTGAGAAATAATGAGAATATTCCCAGTGTAAAATCTCCCTTATGAAAGGTCAGAATCAGAATTTAGTGGGGAGCATCTAAACAGGAAATCTTTCTAAAAAAATGTAGATGTCAACAAGGTCACTTGAGTTTAGGATTTTGGTTTCGATGTTTTTCCCCCTTTTAGCTTCTTAGCAAAATTCACCTGACAGTCAATGCCTCAGCAGCTCAACACAACTCAAGAGCAGTCTTCAGATGCAGAGAAAAAGACACATGGGTATCTGATTGACACCTAATTTCCCTCATGCCATGGGCTTGGACTGAAAGAGGAGAAAGTCAGGCCCTGCATCTCACCCAAGAGGACCAGAGATGCTACAGAGGCAGAGGTGCTATATGACACATCACACCCCATATGGTTTCAGGCACAGAGTTGGCAGAACTGGGTATCAGGTAGGCTAAAAGTCTTTTGTACATAAATAAGCTACCCAAGGAAAACCGTTATGAGCAAAATTTAATACCTGCCTCTCATGATGGGGAAGTTAAGGATCTGGGACAGTAAGCTCAAGAATGGATGTGTCCAGCCTTATTCTAGGTGGGAAGTCTGGACAACGATGCAGTCTGCATCTAACCTACTGGCAGAAAGCTTTTTTAATGTCTTCATTTGCCCCTGCACACTCTAAATCAATCAAAAGTATTTGTGGGCTTTCATTAGGGTTTTTGTTATTGTTTTCTTTGTTTGTTTGTTACTCATAACTGACAGATTTCCTGTTATTTGAAATACAATGCCTTGAGTAAAGTCTAATAACTGTTTCAAGAGAGCTGTTTTTTATTCAAAGGGAAGCCAAATAATGTTTGTTCAATTTTTAATAGTAATCTCATTTAGATAATAAAGTTACCAGAAAAAATGCTCCTGGGAATATGCAAGTGTCAGAAATTACTTACAAACCAGCAGAAACAACACACAGTCACAGTCTTCTGAAAACAGAGCACTGGTAATCAGAACACTACTATTTGCAAATGATGTTTCATGAAGTTTGAATACCATCCACAGCAGTGGCTTTGTAACCTGTGAGGCTGAAAGCTGCACAGTTAAATTCATGGAAATTCCCATAGAAGCTTGGCAACTGTCATTTTTTTTTCTAAAAAATTAGGCATCTAATGGATGGATCAGGAAGTTTTCTAAATACAAACATGCATAGAGCAGCACAGTGGGTGCTTATGTTCTTTGAGAATTCTGCGGCTACACCTCCATGGAAATTAGAAGCCCACACTCCAGTCACTTAGAGTAAGACTACATAGCAACACAGATGGTTCTGCAAAATTCACACTAAATTGTAATGACTGGAATAGGTATTTGGGCACTAAGTAATCTCTGCCAGTGAAACAAACAAGATTTGAAGCAGCTTCCTTTCCTACTACTGCCCTCAAGTTCTCCAGAGCAGCAATTTTGTACATGCCTTACAATGAGCATGGCATGAAGTTTATGCATCAAGATAAGAAAGTTTTATTTTGTTTGCTTGTTTATGAATTTATTTATTTTATTTCTGCTATAAAACCAGCAACCCAGCAACCACTGCTTGTCTAGAAATAGTCTGACGCCCTTTGGTCATAACTGTAAAAGTAAGTAAACAGCCGTTCAATTTAGCAAAAGGTTTAAGGGGTCTAATACTGAAAGGTGCTGATCAATCCCCTTAGAGGCACTGAGCAAGCTCATGTACCACAGTAGCAGGTCCAAGAGACAACTTCTCATGACCACTACATACCACTACAGTACAATACTGGCACACTGTAGTTAAATACTTGAATTAAATTTTTTTTCTTTGTATATTATCTACCTGTGTGCAGCTTTGTGAAAGTTTTATGTAGATACAAATACCTAGAAATATTTTCAGAAATTATTTTCGGGGAAAAAAAATACATATTTAAGTTTCTCTGTGTACCTTTTACACTCACTTTCCAAAAATATTTTAGGAAAAAGGCCCTACTAACTTCCATTAAAAATTGATTTTAAAGAAATATGAGAGGATGTTAAGGAATTTTGAATTTATGAATACTTAAACGAGGAAGTCACTTGTTAGAATAACCTTAATTAGTTAAAAATGTGTCATATTTTTGAAAGAAATTGAGCCCACCTGGAATTGTAAATATCAAATACTGGAAAAAAACCCTAATGCACATCTAGAGACTTTAGATTATTTATGGAGGAAATTCAGCAACTAAACATGCATAATTGAAGGAAACTGCAGTCCCATTTTATGAAATTCAGGCATTTATTTTGGTTTTCTTCTTTGTTACTTTTTCCAGCTATGTGAACTACATGATGATGTTTCTGTAACTACAACATACTGATCACTGTCATTTAAGTTAGACAATTTTTTTTTAATTACAAAATTGCAAAACAGATAACCATTGCTTGTTTAACATTCTTAGTTACTGGTTATTAAAAACTGCATTGCCTGCCTTAGCTTTAGAATCCATCTAGTTTAGTCTGTCAAGGCTCACTTACATTGTCTCTAATTTAAGAGAACATTAAGCAAGCCTTGACAGACTCTAAAATCCCATCTTAACTATGTTACATATCCTACATACTACCCGCATTAATGGAACTTGGAAACTTATTTTTTCAAATTTCAACTAAGTTCCTAACTTGAGACAAGTAAATTCATGAGTTATTTCTAGTATTGCAGTTGAAATGGAAAAGGAAAATTCCAACTTTCTCATGGTATGGAAAATAGTGTCTCTGCTGAAAAGCTAACATAAATAATTTGACATAAAGAAAAACAGTATTAGTTCAGAATGAGAGGCAACTGAGAGCATAATCTTTCCATATTCCCACACCCTGAGTTGAACAACTTGGTCACTTTACCACACCATAATGTCTAAAGCTTTATTTTGGCACAACAAAATCCCTGCAACGGGAACTCTTTATGTACAAGGAGAGGGTAAAGTGGTAGAAAATACAGATCCATGTATGAATTACCAGCCTGAACCTATTACTCCATATAATAGCTTCTGAAATCAAATGAGACATGTAAGAATCATAAAGGGTATCTGCATAGTTCTCCTGATGGTGGTAATAATTATCATAACGCAGATTTCCTGTGCCAGAGTAAATACTCCAAAGCTATTAGCCAAACCCCACAGATTTTAATGAAAATTCTGAGAATTCCCAGAGACCTTGTGACCAATTATGGAAAGCAGTGAGGAACTGAATGTCTGTGCAATTGAACGTCAAAGTTTTTAGTATTAAAACTCTAATAATTTTAATTATACACATTTTTGGTTAAAATAAAAATAACATTAAAGAAACTCCACCAATGTAATGTGGTGAAAATACAAACACTTTGATAGCTTTTCTACATGGTTCTCTTTCAAAATATTAATGGCCTGCAAAAAGGTCTTACTCTGTGCTGCACTGAAGGCAAAAAGAGTAAATGAGCCAAAAATGCAGGGAAAGACTCCAGAGCCTTTTTATGTCTAATGAGCCCAATGCTTGAGACATGATTCTGGGAAAAGTCCCAACAGTTTATTTAGGGCAGTACACTAACATCAAGTAAAGGCAACCAGGTATCAGATGACTTCTTTGTGTGGTTTGTTTCAGAAGCATTACAACAACTTTTCAATTTGGCAAATTCTTATTGCCACCCTGCCTATTTCAGTAGGAACCTTCTATCCTTCCCACAACTTTTCCTCTTCTTTTTGTAATCACTCTTCATTTGTATAAGTGGGTAATACGGTGTGGGGGAAAAGTGGTGACTGCCATTCAATTTCAGCCATTGATGTTAGAATGCCCCAAGGGAAAATCTCCTATCTAGTAAAGGAAACTTAAAAAATACCCTGACATTGATCTAACAATGTGCAGATCTCAGCAAGTTAACAACCAAATGTCCCAGGAGTACAGAAAATTTTACTCCTACTTTATAAAGGAATAAAGCTGAAATGTAGCAGGTAAAGAACAAGAGAAAGTTGAGTCCTGTGCATCTTCTCAACATACTGCCCATCACTTCCAGTTTCATGAGAAAATTTAGAGAAGAGTTAATAATTCAAATACATGCAAGAACATGAGCAAGAACACAGGAAAAGGCTCACATTTTATCAGATGAACTCAGTTACAAACAGCTCAGTTACCAGTCGCTCACTGACATGTGACAGGAATTGGTAAAATGAGCATTATATGATCCAGCAACTTAAATAACACATTATAAAAAATATCACAGAGGCTGATGTACATTGAAAGGTATTGGGAAATTGACTTTTCTTTGTGAAGAGCTAGCAGCCAAGATAGCCTTCTTACCAAGTTCACTTCAGGCATACAAGTGAATATAGCAAATTAAGCAGTGGCAAAATATTCATTAAAATAAAACACCAACAGAGAGTTTAGAAATAAAAACAAGGGCAAAGAGGCAATAGAAGCATTAATACACTATTATTACAAAACCCTACAGAAAATGCATTTTCCAGACTAGAGGTTCTTACAAAGGGTACTGAACAGAAAATTTTATCCTTCGAATATTTCAGGCTACTAGAGACGTCATGATGTTACTATTTCATGTAGTGACACCAGAATTTGGGAAATTTAATACATCTATTTTGGTCAGAAAGTCTGTATTTTTACAGACTACAGACGTTATATGTCTGATTGTGTTTTGATTGTTTAGCTGTATTTCCCCCAGAGGAAACCAACACTACAGAATATCTTTTAAAAGGTAACAAAGAGCAGAGCTATCTGGGTATGCAGTTTATTAAATTTCTTGTGATTTATTTAGTACATGTTGCCAGCATACAGAAAGAGATGTTATCTGTTAGACCATGTATCATCATAGCTGGAGAGAGACATTAGGATACAGTTTCCAATAGGTCCATCACAAAAGCACATCTGGTATAAGAGAAGAAACAGAGGTAACTACTTCTAACTTAAAGAAAAGATCAAAAGAAGCAGAGTAGAGGCCTAGCAGGACACATTGATGAAAGATTTACACAGCAAAGTAATTACTACATGGTTAAATATAGTTCTATTGCCTGAAATGGCGGGTGAAGTGTATCGAGGAAAGGGAAGTTAGAGAACAGTCACAGGCTGGCACTGTCAGGGCTGTACTGAAGGGGTGGGGGCAACACGAAATACAGAGCCAGGTTTGCAATACTACCTCAGTGCCAGCACAGCTATGCATAATCTGTACAACAGTCTTAAGCAATGGGAAGCAGACTTTTACTCAAACATTACCTAAGTAACACCAGAGAAGTGATGTCTAAATACAGGCTGTGCTGCACATGCTGTAAATGCTTCCCAAGAAAGAGACATCACTGGCAGAGGAAAAATGCTTGGGTTCAAGTTTATTTCAAACCTCAACAAAGTACAATGTCAGAAACAGTGGGGAACACCCAAATAACAGCAGACTGCTGAAGGGAAAGGACCTGAAATAGTGAGACTGAAACAACTTGGTAATGCAAGGAAAAGTGTTTAGAGACTTATTCAGAGATAAGAAGAGAAAATGTAAGGAATACACAAGCAGAATTCCATACTGCTTTGCTCACTCCTGCAAGCAGACATTGCTCTGAGTATTAAAAAAAAAAAATAAAAAAAAGAAGGAGGAAATCAACAAGAAGAAGAAGAAGATTACAAATGGATTGCTAGGAGCCAGGCCTTATTTCTTTCAGAAGCAGAATTTTAAACAAAAAACCCCACTTTCAGTTATCTGTGTTGAAGTCACCTACACAGTTAGAATGACCAGTGTATCTTTGGATACCCTCTTTGTCTTACAATTAAGAAATTGAAAAAGACTAAGTGAATTTACTCAGACGTCAGCCAGGAGGATCAAGTTTAGTTTACATAAAATAATAAATTATTCAATTGGCTACCTAATATTTTAGAAGAAATCACAATAAATCCCCTTAAAATTCTGTGAAATATCTTTATTCCACACAGGAAACAAACTGAAGGACAGAAACAACAGTTACTTTGAGATTAAAATAAACGTCATATTCACTAATACTTGCTCTGTTGTCTCCAATGAATTCAATGGGGACTGTTTGAAGAACAACCTGATACACAAATTAATGTGCATTAACTTGATTATGCTCAGCAGTACCTTGGTGATGGGGTAGAACAAGAAGTGACTGAGATCCCAATCTTGCTGCTCTTCTACTGACCCACTGCCCACACCTAGGCCTGCTGCTAGTGACAGAACTACCCTCTGGGGACAGCACTGTCCTGTGCTGCAGAAGCTACTGCTGATCCACACCACTCAGCAGAGCACATGTGCCAAGCCCGAGTTTGTGAACTTTGTGATCACTGTGGATACATACACCATACATAACTGGGAACTAAGATGGTCTGCCTTGTTACAGTGCAAGGAAAAAAAGAAATAGTGGTAACAAAACACTCCAAACAAAACAAGTCATCCGTATCCATCTTTCGGGACTTTGATAATTCTTTAACATCCCGGTTTAATGTTGGGCATTTGAAGCTGTATATTTAGAACACCCTAAAAGTGAATGACAACTTTTTATTTTGAAACAGATGTCTTAATTATTGTTTTTTTAAAAAATAACACAATTCACCCATTCATGCAAATTATCAGCTAGGAAAAATTATCACAACTTTAGCATTTTCAACAGAATAGTGATGATTAATACAAGTTGAAAATCCAGACAATTATTTTTCATGCTGCACGGTATGGCAGCTAAAGCCTATAGATGTTGAGGAATGAAGACACCATAACATTCACCTTTCTGAACTCACAAAGGTTTCAAAGACATTATGAGAGGTCATTAATATTCTCAGTCTTTCCTCATGTCACTGTTCAATTTTGGACTACCTGTTATTTAGTAAAAGGGGTCCCTTTGAAGGTCAAGGGACAATGAGAGAGAGCATGGTTCTTTAGCACTGTCAACAGGTCTCCTTAGGAGGAAGATCTCGGTTCAGTTCTAGACTCAGTAGCTACTTTATCCAGTTAGTTTCCAACTTGGAATATAGATCCAAGATTCAAGTATGTAATCTGGATGTTCAGTCTTACTCTCTGGGGCTGAAGGATCATACTTGTCCTATTTCTGACTCAGTGAATCTTTGAAGGTATAATAAATGAGGACCATCAGTGGTCAGAATATAGCTTGCTCCGTTAGGTGTATCTTTGTGTATTTATGGATTTGACCCTCAAAAGAGCACAGTGCAGAGGAATACTCTCTGCACTATATGGACTATGCTGAGAGATACAAACAAAGGCAGCAGAAAATAAGAACTTTTAATTTCTGCAGAAGTAAAATGTGGAAAGCAAATGGGCTTACAGAGCTTAAGGATTCTGCAGCCAAAATGATGCTTTTGGAGTCTTGTAATAATAATTTTGTAGTTGACCACCTATCATACGTGCCAAACTGAATTTATAAGGTTTGGTGGATAATAATTTAAGTTTTTATGGCATAAGAAAAATATTGGTGTTCTTGCACCAGCACAGACTTACCTTCACAATTAGTAGCATGACAGTGAAATCAGCAATTTCTTTTAACATACTTAACCTTTATGGAGACAATATGAGCTGTGTAAATCCACCAGAGAGCTATGTATGTCCAGGATAACCACTGAGTAATTTTGCAGACACACCCTCAATGATGAAACATTAAAGAAACTAACTTAATCTCATTAGAAAGCTTGAACTGCATGCATCACCTTTGGAGACTTAGGGGTTTAGAGAACATGACCATAAGAGCTGTGACTAGTGAAAAGTCATATTTTTTAGAGCTAGAGCTACGGAGGAGAAATAATACATGTACAAGGAGAAAAGCTGACATCTGGAGACTGAATAATAAAAAGTAACTGAAAGTGGAGAAGAATGTAGAAACATCAGATGAAAGAGACTAGTAAAAGATAAATACAGGTGAAAGTATAAGAAAACTGGAACAGATGGCTGGAATGCTTTGTCAGAGGTTGGTGAGAAAACATTTTGGCCCTAATTTATCCTTTTCACCTGGTCCCTGCAAATTTAGGGTTGAGAAGGAGTCCTCAGACACACAAGGTAATGATTTCAGTAGGAACAGTAATATTCTCAGAAGAGTCAAAGAACAGAGTGAAAATGGGGAACAAGGACCTCCTGCTTGACTTCAGGCTATACCTTCCAAATGTACACTTCAGAAACTTTTAATACAACTGCTCCTCTCAACTTTTCCTGGTTAGAGGAGGCATCACAAAATCATCATGAGATGGTGAGAAGCCTCCTAATGACACTTACTAATTGTTGCCACAGTGACTCTGTCTTGAATTTGAAATTCTGAAAAACATTAAGTAAGTATTCCTTACAGACAGTAGACTCATCAAATTACCTCCTAATCTCCCAGTTTGTTCTTTGTGTTTTACTGAGCAGGTGAAAATGATGTTTGTCAGTGCAGTTGCCTTCTCTATGAACCCTAATTTTGCTTCTTCAACTTGGTAAGTGCTTGACTGATCTACACCCATGAAAAAAAAAGGAGCAGAATTTATACCATGCTGCTACATTTTTTGCTACTGTCCATTTCTCACCTTATGCTCTTGGAGGCTTCAGCCTCATTTCTGAAGTGCTGAATATTATAGAATTACACAATATGCCATTAATATATGCCTTATCCAATACTTGGAGCAGCTTTCAGAAAAAAAAAACAAAACAGCAAAACCCAAACAGATGTTTAAGGAAAACCAGATTTTTGTTTAGCTTTTCCTTTTTTGAGGACGAGAAGAGTCATAGTGAGTCTTTACCTACAGCCTGAACAAGGAGAAACAAAGTACTTGATCCTTGTCAATAATAAGCTTTTTTGGCCCTTGTTGAGTGTTAAGTGAATACATTATCCTATAATCCCTCTCTCCTGATTTAATATCCTGGGAATTTGTCTTAATTCCCCATAATGCTCTATGACAAACCCCTTTGGTGCTACTGAGTTTTCTTGACATCCAAAGTGGGGGG
>VXBI01004656.1:5125-22230 GCA_013397375.1 Toxostoma redivivum | reverse complement strand
GGGGGGGGGCGCCAAGAAGACAATGGAGGAAGCTCTTAATGGATGGACAAAGGCATTAAATGAGGCAGCAAAGGCACAATATGGAGTGGATCATGGGGTTTGTATGGAGCACCAGCCTTGGGTAGCATTATGATGATCTCGATGGAGATGCTTGGGAAGATAATGAATTAAGTATCCAGACTGATGGTGCCCCAGAGACCATCTCTGGCGACTAGAAGAAGAGGAAAAGAGCAAACCTCAGGAATTCTTTAAGAGAACAAAAACTATTTAGACATGGTTACTTAAAAATGGATGCACAGCATCCATCTTTCTCTGCTGAGTGAAAGAACATTCTCTCCATTTGAACAGAACTTGGTGAAAAAGCAAGCCCTTGGACACATTTATTATAAAACAAAATACTCTACAGAAAATCTCTACAGTAACACTGGCAAATTAAGGGAAACTATGGAACTGCATTTTGGCAACAGAGATCAAAATACAAATTGTAATAAATTTCACTGCACTGGTGTGGAAAACCTTGTAAAATGTACTGCTCACTTACTGCTTCTTTCTTCAGTAATGTTTCTCCATAGAAAGACTAAACAATAGGTTAGGCCTATCCATTATTAGAACTTGGATGAAAACACTAGTGCAGTATAATTCTGCCAAGCAAGTTCTATATCACCTTTGGTAGAAAAGTGTATATTAAGACACTGTTGAGGAATAGAACAAGAGATATATTTCTAAACATGGAGTAAATGACTAGATTCTGCCATGGCTGCAAACATGCTGTGCAATAGTAAAGTATTTACATTTTGACAGTGCAAAATAGCTGCATGTTGACAAAAGTGCTCCTTCAATCTCTGCTTCAGATTGTGTAACTAATTTAACTTGGTTAAGCTAACACAACTACACCGATTTTTATCAAATAACACCATACCAAAACCTGCTTTTGTCACTTCTGTTTTTTCAGCCATGACACAGCACATGTAGTTCTAATACAATTTCCTTTTCATAGATTTTGAGTTCCCAGCTAACTCCTAAACATAAAAAAATAGACTTTAAAAATCTTATTTTAGAATGGGAAGGTAGTATGTTAATCCCAAGGCTTCTTGATTATTCTCAGCTTTTGCTTAAGATATAATACTTTCAACCAGATTCCAAAATGTTTTTGAAAATGTCTAATGTGCCTCCTTCTTTGGCAGAAGAGATCACTGACACAGTGTCTTAGAGGGATTCCTAATCATACTGTGGATTAAGATGGGATTTTCTGTTGGTTCATGTTCAGTTGTTTTTCTCCTCATCCCACCACAGAGGGGATAAAATTTATTTTTAAAATTAAGGAAAAAACCAATCAATGCAAACACTAGCTTCCCTTGAAAGTTGATGTATACAAGAGAAAACAGAAACAGCTTAATTATTTGTTTACATATTTTTCTAAGGTACCCAGAGTGAATTTACTACAGAAAACCTGAAGGAATCATGCTGCTGCACAGCACAGCTCTTGAAGCCTTTCCTTTTACTGCTGGAGCTGACCAGCCAAAAAAACCAGCTGTATGTCCAGATCTTTAATTGAAATCTGCTGCTGAGGGGAATTGCTCTGTGCTTTCAGCTGGTTCAAATGGGGCTGCCTAGCAACTGCAGAAGTTTTAGCAAGGAGGGATGACACAAACCATGATTGCCTTTGTGGGCACAAGTTTGTTGAGGCAGTGTATTTACTAGTGAGACCTCTTCAGACAAGGAACAAGAAGGAAGAAGCAAGACAAAATCAGATGATAAATAAAGTATAAATATGACTTTTTTTAGTAATATGCATTTTTAAATGCCTGTTTTTGAGCTCTCAAATCAGCTTTCCATATGTTGCTGATAAACCTATGTTTTATTTATCAGATACACTTTGACAGAAATACTAATGTTAGATATGAACCTGCAGGACAACTGGATCAGCTATATAAGTACCAATAAAACCTCAAGTTAATTCAACTAATGAGGGATTTAATTAATCTAATTTTAACCAAAAATATATCACTGCATCCATCTGTAACTCTGAACATCAAAGCAGTATTTCTGTGTTGACAGCTAAATGCTACATTACTCCTAAGCAAACTTCCCCCACATCTGAATTTTTCATATTCTAAGTCTGAAATAGCCAGAAGGCACATTTGTAGAGTGGTAAAATTGAGAGCTAGTGTCAATACTCAGGGGGTAAAGGGTTGTGCTGGGTAAGATTCATGGGGGTACCATGAACACACAATACTTGCACACAACAGGAAAAATCTATGCAAAAAGATGACAGTCCTAAATCCAGAGGGCCAAAGATGAGCTTTGCAAAACTATATGCTAAATAAAGGCCAAACCATTCTGTACTCTCAAACACAGAGAAGTTGCTCAAATAAAGGAATAAGAAATGTCATATTCTGAAGTTTTGAGACTGCTGAGAATGAAATTTTTTAGTGTTCAAAGAATTAGATCCAATATATGCTTCTAACAGTATGACTTAATTAAAGAAGTCATATTTTCAGAAGCAAAATTATTCTAATACACCTGTCTTTAATGGTTTTCTACTTGTTATTTAAGAATAATAAAGGCACTGCTCTCCTACAATGTGCATTTATACCATCTCCTCATTATCACAACTGGATAATGAAACAATGCACATCTCTAAAGTTCAGCCCTCCTTTAGCATAAAGTCTAAACCAGAAGCATTTCTTTTAAAGAATTTGCAGAAGCAACTAAAATACCAATATTTGTGGTGCAAACTTGCATGTTTGTTCTGCTCTCTCTTGCCCACTCTCGAATTTGCTATAAAAGCTAAATTAGGTCTCAGGAGCACTTCACTACTAAACAAAGATCTCTCCTAGCCCACTGTGATGGAAGTAAATGTACTCAGGAAGGAGATGTTCTTAGAGGCTAAAGTGTTTTCCCCAAATTCTCTCATTTTTGCTCAGAACTCTTTACCTGACTTCACAATACCACTGACACCGAGTCATAGATTTGCCCCTCCTGCTTCTAGTCTTTTCTCTTTCTCAGATATGGAGCCACATGAATGTACTGAATTGGAGAATTTTTTTTTTTTTTGCAGACTTTGCTAAGCTATTGAAATATTTACATGATTGTTTCTATATATGTATTAAAAATAACTCTTTTCTAGTACTTATTCTTTTCGGCACTGAGACTGTTATTTGAAGAGGCTATGTCCACAGTCCAATCTCAGCTCTATTATGATTTAATAACAACCTAGTTCTGCTCTCCCTGTGCTTTCCTGACTGCTACTGTTAGTAGTAACAAAGTTCTAATACTTCCTCAACTTTAACTTCACTACCACACAATTTCAAATTGCAGACACACTTGTAATACACCTCACTGTAAAGGATCACAGCTTTCACTGGGTGAGAAAAGAAAAACAAAACAACACCCAAGGAAAACCTGAACTGTTAAAATCCTTTTCCTCCTCAGTTATGAAAATAAACAAATAATTTAAAATTTTAAAATATCAAAAATACTGCAAAAGCAAAAAGTCAAGACTGTTGCATTGAGCTGACATATGTGTCACTTGAAATTTGGCATTACAGATTTTAATAAACACAGACAAGCGGGTGCCATTTACATTGGACACAGAAAATTTTGTTCATACATATTTAAAAGAAGAAATAAAAATAAAAATACAGTAACTTTTCATCTGACAGAAAAATAAAAACTGTTTCAGAATGACTGATTTAATCCTGAGCTCCACATAATACTAAAGAACAACTTCATTTTTCAGCTCACTTTTCTATCTCTGAAGCCTCAGAAGTTTGGGATATGTCTGAATATGTTTAAATACTTTTGAGAGAAAAGTCCTGGTAAACTAAAGATGCCCTAAGATCACTTATGAGATGTATGCAACAGAACAGAGATTTCATGTTTCTGTATTAGTTTGCAAAGCTTTTTCTAACACACAGGATTCTCTTTACTTTTTGCAAAATTCCAATGCTCCTGTCATTCCTGCTGTTCCCTCTTTATGTGTCTGGTTAGTTCTTCAGAATTTTCCTAAAATTTGTGAGTTTTGTAAGAGCAGAGTCAAATTCAGCATCTAACCACAAGAAGTAAATTGAGATATTATATGTATTCGTTACATAATACTATGCTTTATTCACAAATCTTACTTCAGAAGCAAACCTCTTCTACCAGTTCAATAATTTAAAATTAATGGTAAACACACAGCCTGTATATATATTACACATAAAGGTTCAACACCAGGTCAGTACAGACTGAGCAAAATAAAAATGCCACGGCACTTGGTGGCCTGCATGAAGTAAGCTGATGGTGTCAATCCGGTCCTCAATGGACTTTGTTCATTAGAAAGGAAAAACAAACCCCACCACATAGCACTAATTGGCACCCCTGTTGTCACTGTCAGTGGCCAGGCCAAGGTTATAAGAGCCACAGCAAAAGGGTCTTTCAAGGTCACTGTTGAGGCACAATTGGGAAGCGGCACTGGAGAGAGTGAGCTCAGTGCCAAGGGCAGCTCAGCTCCCTGACCTCCACTAGGTCTGCACCAAACAACATCAGCCTGACAAGGTCTTTGCACATCAGTTACCCCACCCACGCAAATATCTGCATGTCACAAACCCCTTCAGGAACAGATCCTGAATCTCTGCAGGGTACAGAAGAGGTATCAATCTGGCACCTTTTTCAATTAAACAGTACAGCATGTGTGAAGCCACTTAGAACACCTAGGAAAGTTCCAGTTTAACTGACTGATAAAATTTCATTGTACAAAAGGCTTCTCCATGTTTTCCTTAATGTACAAGATGCTGACCGTATCTGCAACAGAAGGAGAAGTGTCATCTGTCACATAGATAGAAACCATCATGCAGAACAAAGCAAATTAAATAACATAACTCAGTATGCTTTCTTGGTTTTCATGTATATGAATAGCACCTAATGCTACTACAAAAAGCATTAATGAGTGTGTGTAGCTATGGATTACTCTGGTATGGAGACTCTTCTTCAATCTGCCTTTCTAATGACTCTAATGAACACTATGGATGGATCATGTTCAAGTTCACCTGTAATACCTCAATATTTCAACATCTCTTCATCTACTGAGTCTGCCAGTATGCCTGTTAAGGAAGCAGGTCATAAAATTCATAACCACAAAGACCAGAAGCATATGAAATGTACTGAGAACCAGTTAGCAATCAGAGAGCAATGGAGATGGGAATTTAAATGATTGCAACACATAAAATCTAAAAGGTTAACTGCAATAAAACCCCAAACCAATAAACATACATCATAATCACTGGTTAGGACAAAAAATCTGGTATACAAACAGGATTGGAATGTGGCATTTTATTTTCACTTTTCAATCTTCATTATAAAACTACAAAAATACATAGCTATTAAAGGAAAGTTTGCATACTTCGATGTGCATCACAGGAAAATAACATCACTTAATTATTAAGGGACTGTTCAACACATAAACACATCAAAATACCCTCACAAAATATGAAACATTTCTATACACATATCTAAAACCTAAAGCCTTTTCAGTTAATTTGCTGAGCAGCATGTAAAATATTGTTTAGTGCTCCTTAAAATATCAATAGGCAGGCTCTAAGAACACACAAAAACAGCCTTAATCCTTAAGTGAAATGTAACTCCTAAACAACTCGTATTATTCTTGATAGTAAACTAAGAGTTCATCCTTTGTCTTGGTTCCAGAGTGAAACATGTATAAAAAATGCTATTTTGGACATTACGAAAAATCACAATATGAATTTAACAGCATTTGTTTCCTGAAATTATTTTATCCTGACGCTCATTTGTGCCCAAAAGATAATGCAGGTTAAGACTGGCTCAAAATTGGATGCATTCCTAAAACTTTCAGTAATAGCATAAAGACTCTGAAACATATACCCTCCTCTAGCTCCACTGATCGTGTGAAAGGATGAAATAAATGTTAACGGATGACAGCTTGGCTCTCTGCCTGTTTTACACTTAGGACTTACAGAAAATTCCAGGAGAGATGTGGGAATGCAAGAGATTTCATATAAATGTACCTCCTACACTTTCAGTGTAGTTTTCAGAAAATTGAGATATTTTTCTTTTTGGTCATGGAGAGCTCTTCAATTGTTTGGTTTTGTAATAAGCTCTGTGGGGCTGCTTAGGGAGAAAAGATAGTCAAGGGTATATACTTAAAAATCACCCAGGTCTTGGAGAAATGGAGAGCATTTTAAGAGCACTGTCCATTTTTCTTTTTCTTCTGAGCATGGAGAGAAGATCTAAAGATGTTTTTTCTGTCTTACAAAAAATATTATGCTGCAATCAGATAGGACGCTATTCCTTTAATGCCATGTATTTACATCATCTCCAAAAGCTAAAATCTACATAACAAATCAGTGCTTTTTCTTTTTTTAAATAACAACAAAAAACCAGCCAAACCAATCACCCAAACCCACCAAAACTCCACAAAACAATAAAAAACACCAACCAAATGCAGACAAATACCAACATCAAAACACGAAACAAGTAACAACAACCAAACAAAAAAAAAACCACAACAAAAAACAAATACCAAAAAACCCTAACACCCCTACCCCAAAAACCCCACACAAACAAAACAAAGAAACAAGAAAACCTGACAAACAAAGAAATAGAAAGATACCAACATATTCTTTTACCAGACAGAAGGAAGAGCAGGTGCTGGCAAGCAAGAAGCAACAGGGAAGCAGAGATTCAACTCTCAAGCACCTCATCTATATTTCCAAGGCTACAAGCACAAAAATGTAATAAAGGTACCTCATGAGATCTAACCCAGCCAAGATTTAACAAACTGCTTATTTCTTCATAGCAGCATATCCCAAGCAAAGCAAACCAAAAGAAACATGAGGTTGGAAAGAACAAAATAAGTCTCTGTAATACACAGGGATGTATGATGCATAGTTTGGGGAAGCAATTACACATTTTCTAACAAGTGAATGAATTTCAGTTTCAAGTACTTTTCTGAATGTACAGCTTTCCAACTAAAGTGACAGAAAAAAATGCAGAGAAAGAAAGAGGAAAATAAAAAATAATAGAAAGGGAAAAAATCCAACCAAACCTAATTTGATTTGATCCAGAGTTTAAAAAGATCAGGTTTGGATATTTTTTGCAAATGACATTTCAATTTCACAAATAAGTAACTTGGCTGAATAACAGTGAATGCCAAGATTGCACAGACAGCTTACATAACTGTATATGTGATGCCCCAACTTGCAGCATTCCTGAGTAGAGGAGCTCTGGATATACACAGTGAAATGAATGGAAGTGGATGTCTAGTGTTAGCATTTAGCTGAATACCAAATAGTTTGAAGTCCCATTACAATAAATTTACATGTAACACCAAATAATAGAAAGTAGCACAATGAATACATTTATATGGTAGATTTGTTCTTTCCTTTATTTTTCTTCTTTTTTTTCTGTTACTTACACTTCTCTCTTTCTTTCTCATTTTCAACAGCAGGCCCACTGCAGTTAACTCCACCTGCAATGAGTGGAAATTGAAAAGTCCAGCACTTTGTAGTACAGGACTGTTCACATCAAAGCCCCTTCCCTCTCCTCACTCTTCTGTTTTATATTGTTCTTTTCCTTTACAGTTCCACTTACTTCTTGAACATAACTCTGTTTTAAAGCAGCACCCTTTATATTAAGTTTGTTGTTTATAAGAATTTAGCACCTCTTTTTTACTCCCCATTTTCTCTTGCTCCTGATTCAATTCCCTCTAGAAGGCATACAGTTCTCTCCATCAGTTTTATGATGCAGCTGGTACAATCTTTTTCTCCTGATTTCTGTTGAAGCCTGAAAAAAGCTTGCTGCAAAAGGTCTTATTTAGTGTTCTGTTTTCATGGCACTTCCGTAAGAGTTTGTAGAAACCGCTGATTTAGAACACACCTCAGCCAATCATATTTTTAAAAATAAATATTGGAATTTTGGTAACCGCAAATCAATGATAAACAAAGAAAGAGATTTTGGCATAGGCACCAGAATCAGGATGGCATAAGTTCTCTCCCCTCTTATCCACTCAACTCAAAACTGACTAGCTCTCCCATTTTCTAAAAATCAGTGGGTTGTAAACCACCAATGAGAACATATTGTACCATAGTTTTTACATAAGGCTTCCAGCAAAGTCTATAGGGAATTCTATTTCAAAGATACACAGCTCTGCAGACAGATTTCACTCAGTTGATGTAATTTACTGTAATATACATTGCTTGAAATACTATCATATATAAACAATTTCTCAAAAAAATAATCTTTGTGTGATTATCATTACTCCTCTAAATGTTAGAGTGGATATTGCACGTAATCCCTTTCTTTCAATAACATATTATTTATTAACTAAATGATACCTAAATTATGGAGATTACTATATACTTTTGAAGTTTTATCTTTAATACTGTAACAGCTGCTACAGCACTGGTAATGCCTTTTTTTCTGAACCAGGTCTGAATATAGAATTTATTTTCATAAGCATGTAGAATTGCTTTACAAATTGTAGTGGAACATGATGTTGACATTCTTCAAGCCATGGAATCATTTGTACTTTAAATTATTCTCAATGGACTTTAATCAACCATATTTTGCCTCTACTGACAGAGTTGTTTTAATCTTCCTCCTTATTCCAAGTACTCATATGAGAGATTAACATAAACTGAATTTTCAAACATTGGCTATGGCTTCAAGGAAATTAGTATTCTAAATAAAATACATAGATTTTTTATGAGAAAATTCTGTGAAAGTGTTGCTAATTCTTTACTTTTTTCAATGCAACATTAATTTTAAGTGTTAATGTCCCAGAATTCTAGTAGTTATATCTAAAAAAAAAGATTTCTGGTAAAGTACTGAGTACATACTACCTATAGTATAATATTTATTATAGGTTTCCATACAGGAAACAAAACACTTAAGCTGATATTTCCTGTATCACCTTTTAATTTTCATACGTCTTTCTATAGAGAGAGTGGTTTGTGTCATTAAAAGTAGAGGTCTGGCTTGCTGATAGACACTTCCAATGACAAGTACTTGTACAGCTTTTATAAAGTACTGAAAGAAAACAATAGCAGGTTTAATATAACTTCCTAAACAAACTAAATTAATTTCTCCTTGGCCCTCAGTAGAATTCTTTCCAAAAGAAAAGTTTCTTTTCTTCACTAAGAGGGTATCAACATGTGGTATTGTGCCTTATTAATACAGGTTTCTCTAATGCCATTACTTCTCTGTGCCACTAGACTGTGCTGCATTTGTTTATATTTGTGCTGCCACTGCATTTGAATATCTGGCCTCAATTCTTGTACATGATCTTTCCTTTCAGTTCATTCCAATTAATTACCAAATACAGTTCATTGTACAAATATTGTACAAAAATCCCCCAAACAATGTGCACTGAAGTAAGAAATGCTTTTCATAGCTAGCTGCTGCTTCATTCTTCTTCCAGACAGACAAATATGAAAAGAAACAACAGAGCACCTGTTTCACTACTCAGACAGGACCTAAAATGTAGTATTTATTTTCATTTTTCCATCTTGTTTAAAAAAGCAAAAATCAGTGCTACAATGCACAAATGATCGAGGAAAAATGTGCTAGCAGGGAAGTCCTAACATTTCCAAAATGCACTTCTGTGGGAGGCTCTCAAATCAAAAAGCTGACTGGCAGGAATTTACTCTCACCTAGTAAAACTAGACGTATTTTCAAGAAAGAAAGAGAACACAACACACATCAATGTCTCTAAACAGCACTTTTAATGAGAATATGGTCCCTAATTTCGTAAAACTCAGTTTCATGTAGTAAAATCACTGAACTGTCCTTTTCCAAAAGATTCTTGTTTCCAATAAATCTGGAGAATTATTTGCTCCACACTTCTCAGTATTCTAGATAACAGATACACACCATCAACTTGTGGACTGAGTCTATAACTTCCAAATATATCTGAAACAAGTGTAAACTTTCAGTGTGTAATGCACACTAAATAATCTAACTTCTGCAAACTATTCAAGTGCATAAAGCCTATCACTCTTTACCTCCTATTGTAAGGGGAATAATAATTTAAGACTTGCTTATTTATAAGCAGCTTTGTCTTTACTTTTTACATTTGAAGTTTATTTTAGGAGAATAATAATTTCACCTGAGACCAACAAAATATAATATGCTACCCACTTGACAGCTCATTATTTCGACAGTAGACTGAACCGCAATTTAATTTTTTTGCCTTCTTTTGATCTAACTATTTTTCCCCCCATGAATGCCTTCATCAAAAAAAAAAAAAAAAAAAAAAAAGCCAACCCAAAGAACCAACAAAAAAAACCCCACAAAACGAAGCAAAATTTTAAAAAACACCAACAACTGAAACTTGTAACAAATGGACTGCTTGTAAAAATAGACATTTTTTCTCTAGAGGATTGCTTCAGAGAGGGAAAAAAAAATGTAATGGGAATGTACATGTTTAGAAGTGTCACTCTGAAGGATAACCTCACTTATGAATACTATAGATTAATGAAGCAGAAATATGACTCTTAGAAATAATAATTTTGTTATGAAAGGAGTTTGCTTGTTCAGAAAACCTAAGTGACCATGGTGAGTTAAATGTGAAATCACCTCAAGAACATCTGTAAGTAGACAGACTGCTTTATACACCGACCTTCTAATAATCATCAAAATTGCCCTTAAAATGATATTTTTAGTCATACAAAATATTAATTACCCTGTGTAGCATATTTATGCACAAATATATGACAACTGTATGTATTTTCCTAATCTTTACTTGAAGATTGATTTGGCCACTATTTACTAGCAACAGCACAGTGATGAGCATAAGCATAACAATTAAAGTAGTTTAGTGGTAATTGGCAGAAGAACAATGTTTTTGAATAATTTTTATGTGTCAGCCTCAGCAGAGAAAACATGTAGCGTATTTACAAACACTTCTTTCCAGCAAATATTTATATAGCTATATTCAAACACTGAAGAATAGCAGACAGTAAGCAGTGGAAGGTGATTTTACTGAAATTTCAGAGTAAGAAGACTTTTAAAAATTTGGTATGCTTCTTATGATGTTGATTCCCTGAGGCCTTTATAATCATTCATGCTGCTTACAGTCTCAAATCATTTGGTTTCCAAGGGACACAAAACAAGTAGTCTTAAATTCAGCTTGCCTTATTTCTCTGAATAGTCCCATAAAATCTAACTGAACTACTCACATACAAGGCTCCTGACAACTTAAATGAGTTTGTCTGTCAAGCAAACATAATTACTCGATATTTACTCTTTAATAAGTATGTGGTTTTAAATGGCCATGACCCAGATAAACATAAGATTTTTAAAAATTACTGCATTTTTGTGCAGCAGTAAAAGTGTAGATTCTCCATAAAAATTGTGTGCATAGATTTTAATTGGCAATTCATCAAAATAATTCATAATTAACAGCAAAGTGACAACAATTATGTCAAGCTAAATTAGCGTATATACTTGTAGCAGAGGCAGAAACAGCTGTTATTCTGTTTGCATAAACTTACAGCAGAATGTGTCTGGCAAAGTTAAGCATGAACATTTCTGCTTCATAAAAAATAGTTCCAAGACTGCAAAAATGCAGAGGGCCAAATGTCTCATTAATAGGACCAGTCAAGTGAGTAAGCATTGTTCAGTCAAACAAGGACCACGCCATCACAGCTGTACTGTATTCTCAATTCTGTGCATAAATTAGAGTTTTTAATATGCTCATGAAACCAATATTAGAAACAAACAGGGAAATGGCACAATCCAAAAGGCACCTTCTGTCTGCCACCCCCAGTGACACTGTGTGATGTCTTATTCTCCAAGCTGCACTGCAGACTTTGCCAGACTGCATACAGAATCGGAAGAAAAAACAACATTGAACTTTTTTAAACACGGAGCACAAAGAACAACATTTTGACATCCACAGCTACTCTATGAAAGTCATTATGGAAAGCCCCAACTGTGCTAAATGTACAAAGCTGTTAAAATTACTTTTTAAAGAAACCGATTTTAAATTCAAATGTATCAGTTTTCTTAAATTTACACTTTGATTTAAGTTGATGTAACAGGTTTATTACTAAGCTCAATAGCAAGTGATCTAAAACAGCATCTTAGAACTGTAAAACAATGTACAACCACTAACACACTACTGTTATCTCATGATTGTGCAGCAATGCTCGGACTTTATTTTTCTCTTTATTTCCGTTTTGTCCCATGTAACAGCTATTATGTTTATCCCAATTTACCATAAATGTAACACCTGTGATTTCCCATATTAAAAGTTAGGGAAAAGGAAGGGTATGGGCTACAAAAGGGCTAGTTAACATAAGCCATTATATTGCTGTACTGATAAAGCTCATTTCTATTCACCAGATGAGTACTTCAATCAATACTTACTCCTATGTGCATCTTCAGCTACAAAGCATACATTCTTCAATTTTACAGTGCAGACCTTAATTTCTGGGAGTTCACTGCACTGCTAGAGAGGTGGGAATTTCTTGGGTAACTTGGTAATCTTTCACCCCTTTGAATTGCTTTCCTGTGTTGGGTACCCTATGTGCACACTATGGCAGACCCTGGGTCCTGAAACTGTTTATTAAAACTCAGTACTGTTGAAGGTATACCTTACCCACACATTTCTGAGGAGGCAAATGTCACTATGATACACAACAATACCTTACACCCTAAAGACTTTCTACAAATTAGCAATTTAAACAGGAATTATGATTTCCAGAATTCTTGTCTATTCAGAACATTTTTTTCCTGACAGACTTACTCCTCAAATGCCAAAAATAATTTTTTACCATAAAATACAATTTAAATGACCTCTACTACTGTACTGTCAAATTAGAAAAATCATACCAACTTCCTGCTTGTCACTGGACACGTAAAAGACCAACAGTGGAAGTCAGATATTTTCCATACCTAAAAAGAGAAATTATTCCCAGCCAATTCACATGGTATTTTCATAGTTTTTAAATTAACTGTTACCAGATTTCCATCTATGAAAAACAAATGTAAATTTTAAAAAATTTTATTATAAAAAAATTCTTATATCTATATGATACGAAATCATATAGTTACCTGCTGATGAACTTTCATTACGTATTCTCCTCTGACCCCCAGTACTGTAGCATATTACAATTAAAGATAAATGGAAGATACTGTATGGAATTTCCCTTTTACTTTGGTCATTCTAGAGAGGTATCACTGTTTATTGACTATACACATGTGTATTTTTTATTACATTACAATTTATTACTGACTCATGATTTTCAAAGCATTTACTGACACCTATTAAACTTTACCTGCAAACACCTAACACAGAAATTTGTACTTTAGCACATAGCAAGGAGTCCCAATGAAGTTAAATAACATTATTCAATTAAGGAGTTGCTAGATGCACTGCACTGTGAGGACAAATTGGTTTTACAATGGTGGGGTAAGGTCCCAAGTCCTTTCTTTAAATAGTCATTATTAATGTTACATACTACAAATAGAGACGCATTTACACTTCCTGGAATAAATTGCAAAATAATTTTCCTTTAAAGTTAATGAGTCTATAAAGATTCCCTGCACTCTTCTACTCAATTAAGGAGAACTTCTAAGTTAGCCAATCTATTTGTATATGTTACTTAATAAGCTTGCTTAGAAATACTGCAGATAGAATTTGTTTGATCACTTGTCTAATTTCTTATAAATATTTTAGTCATGCTAAGAAAATGGATTAACTACATAACATCATGTAACATGTGTTAATGCTCAGTTCTGACACCAACAAGAAAAAACTATATAGAAAACTCAAATAACTTGGGTTCAAGAGGTTTGTGGTTCTCCTTTTCTTTAAGACATAACAGAAAAAGCTTTTAGTAAGATTTTCACCTAAAAGTTGAAATATTACTTTTGTAATAAATGGAGTACTTGGATACTAATGTCACTTTCACAACTCAAATAATTACAATTGCAAAATTTACTTTTGTATGTGTATGAGTAGCATATTCCCAGAGTAAAAGTAGATATTTTGACACTTTTTTTTTGCCACAGTCAACCTTCCACATTTGTGTAACAGCTGCATAATACACAGAATTGACTAACTTTTAATAGCTTTAAACTTTACGAATAATTCTAGTAAGAAATAAACTACAAGGAAAAATGTAAGTCTTGTTTTTTCAGTTAAATAGCACCATCATTTTAGTGCATTTTCTGTTCTCTTTATCTAAAATATATACTGAAGCACACATTCTACATTCTTAACTCCCTCACAGGATGTTCCCAGGAGTGGGACAGATGGAAGGAAGACTGTGATGAACAGTCACTGTAAATTTCCTTTATACCTATGTTTACCTCTATAAAATTCTGGCAGAAAAGTCACCATCTTCAAAAAATTCCATTTTCCACTCAGAGGGAAATATCTGGACCTACCATAATAACAAATGCTCAGTCTCCTGTACATTGTTCTGCTCTAAGTCAGTATGGCTACATATGTTTAATGGCATTGAAATCAAGGTTTGAAGTGCAGAAAATTATTATTTTGGAGAGAATGTGACCAATGACTGTAACACTGTTACAGCAGCTGAAGATGTCAGCTTGGCCGCCACGCCACAGGATGGATGACTGACAGTCTGTGTAACTGTCCAGTGCTTTGGGATTCAGCAGGCAGCAACACTGGTTGGCTATTTTCAGGCACTTTTTGG
Source organism: Toxostoma redivivum (assembly GCA_013397375.1). Taxonomy (NCBI): domain Eukaryota; kingdom Metazoa; phylum Chordata; class Aves; order Passeriformes; family Mimidae; genus Toxostoma; species Toxostoma redivivum. The sequence continues at coordinate 7,546 of VXBI01004656.1, read as the reverse complement.
CCTCTGTCTCCAATGTGGAGCAGTAATGAACCACACAGCCCCTGCACATCCTAGCATGTTGTGCTAACTACAGCTTGGAAGGATTACAGCTCAGGTAGGAAAGTTTGGGGGAATAGCTCACAAGTTCAAGACTGAGTGCTTCCTCCTTCAAACCAGCTGCGAACACAATTGAAAACAACTACACGTTTACAAGAAGGCTTACAGCTCTCTAAAAACACGAATTAATGGGAGCTCACAATCTGTGAACTGTGACATGTGTTTATTTCCGTTATTTGGAAAGCCACAAAGACAGATGCTCAATTAACATATAATGTTTCTTTTTAATTGAGGCAGTGTGAAGCATTGCTCTTACCTTGACACACACCTGTTGTAAAACTTCACTTTACCCTTGCCCAAGGGTTTCAAACAAGGATGAAAGGTGCCTGTTTGTTTTTCTCCTCTGTCCATCCCAGCCCTTTTTTCCCCACCTGCAAATTCCCTATTGAGTAAGCATAAATACAATACAAATACTAATTTGCATTCTAGGAGCAGAGCTGCACCTCTTCACAGTAGCTGACAGCACAGCTAAAGGGGTGGGAGAGATGGCTATGGAGGTGGGGCAGATCCCGCAAGAGATGCTGCCAGAAGTGAGGCAAGACTCCCTCTCCCTGGCCAGCACAGCTGGACTACCCCGGGCCTTGCTTAGAAGGAAAGCGTCTGAGGAGAGGAAGGACATTTCTCTTCACCCTTGTACAGGCCATCCCAGGGCCGGGGAGGAGAGGCGCGGGAGCCGTGGCTTGCATGGATGAACTGCCCACAAAAAGGGGAGTTGAGGCTCCTGACCAGCGGTCACTGGATGGGCTCGTTTTGAAAAACAACCCCTGAGACAATGACCAGCTTTACTCAAATTGGAGGCGCTCTGGGGCACAGAAAAAGAAAGAAATAAAAAACCCTAACATAAAACACAAACAAAACCAAAACCCACAAAAACCCATACTCTAACAAACAGAAAACCTCCAACCCAAACTGCAAAGCTGCGACAGGGGCCACTTTACAGAACTGAGTGTTTTCCCTCTGTTTCCTGTTGCTCTTAAGAAAAACAAACACTGTTTAGCAAGTTCTTGCCAGATGCCCCACAAACAACATCATAACAAAGAACCCGGAGGGAAAAGATTTAAGTTGACCTGTGAAGTGCCATAGTTACAATTCCTTTAAAGCGAATTACACAAGTGTGATTTGCTAGTGCTGTTAACACATGCTGTTACAGGAGCTGACATCGAACAAGCTGAAATTCTAGCTAGAAGTTCTTTCTAGTGTGTGCGTTTGTGTGTGTCCCGTCCTTAAATGGAAGACCAAGAAATTTGCATGCAGTGTCGCTGTCAACCCCGAGCGCGTCCCCCTCCTCATAAGCCCTTCTCCGTTCCAATACCCAATCCTACTTTTTGTCCCTTTTACCAAGCCAAGGGTGAGGCAAGCAACCGCTCTGCCAAGCTGGGTGATAAAAGGGCAACGTGGAAGATGGGGGCAGAGGAGCTGTGTAACTCCAGCGGACGTCCGAGGCTGGCAGGGGTTGTTCTTGCCCCGGTGTTGGTGTTCGCCCGGCCCAGGGGAGTCTGGCCCAGGGAGACACGGAAACAACGCATTCCCATGTCACTCGCAGCCCTCCACACCCACTTGGGTGCCAGCACCCAGGTGCTCTCTCCAGCCCCACCGGACAAGCAGTTCTCCGTGCCTGACGGTGTCCGGGTGGGTGACGATGCTCTGTTTTCCTGCGGGACCTTTACCGGGTGCAGCTGCAAGCCTGGAGAAGTCTCTCCCCGCCCTCCACGGCAGGACTGCCCATGCAGCGCAGGCTCGGGACCCCGAGGAGAGCAGCGGGCACGGGGAGAGGGCTCCCGGACAGCGCAACCCTTCCCGCCCGATTAGCAACCCATGGGGAATGGGGGCCTTCGGACGACGTGCCGGATGGGGAACAAAGTCCAGATAACTCCTGGGGAGAAAGGGGAGCCCCTCTCCGTGCTGGCAGCGACCCGGGACCAAGCGGCACCGGATTCCTCCGCACGGACACCTGCCGCACCCCGCGGGCAGCTGCAGGTGGGGGCACCACGGCACAGGCACTGCCTGCCAAGCACCGCAGCCCTCCCTTCTGCCTGCCCGCCACGGGCCAGGGCGGGCTAGGCTTCCCAGGACAGGTACGAAGAGTGTCCGCCCACCATCTGCCGCGGAAGGCTCCTCGTCTGGATCGCGGCCCCCGCGGGTGCAGGAATCACGCCGTCAGTAGCCACGCCGGCGGGCGGGCACGACCCATCAACTTTCTCCCCCGGACCCTCTCCCCTAGCACGAAACCTCTTCTCCAGCCCGTTTCCCCAGCAGCTTTCCCAGAAGAGAGCCGCCCCCCGGCCCGCTTACCTCGCATGGTGTTGGTTCCCCGCTCCGCGCAGT
>VXBI01004647.1:0-26000 GCA_013397375.1 Toxostoma redivivum | reverse complement strand
GGGGAAGGGGGAGAGGGGGGAAGGAGGAGAAACGGAGGGGGGAGACAGGCTCGGCCCCCCGGCTCCTCCTGAGGCGCCTCGTGCCGCCGGTAAAATGGAACATCTCCTCATCTCCTCCCGCCTACTGAACCTGCATCTGCCGGGCCGCCTTAAATCATTTATAATGCAATAAAGCCCGTAGTTCCTTAGCAACTGGAGAGGTCCTTCTGATAGGAGCGTAAAAGAAGGAATTAAAAAAAAAAAAAAAGAAAGGAAAAAAAAAAAGAAACAACCAACCCACCACACCCCAAGCATTCTCCGCTCCTTGTAGGATAGCGTGAGCTAAATCCAGCGCGGCTGCCTCCTCCCCGGCGAGTTCGCAGCCAAGTGCATGACAATTAGTGGCAGAGCGGAGCGGGGCCAAGAGGCTGCTCCAGCCGAGCCTCCTGCTCCAAGGAAATCCTGCAGAGCCGAGGAAAATGCCTGTGTGCTCCCGGCAGGCCGGGCTGTGTGCCTGCCCCTGGAGCGGGAGGTGCTCCTTGTGCAGCATCACGGGCAGGGCTGCTCGGGCCTGGAGTGCTGGGAAGGACGGGGAGCTCGGCTTTCAGGGGATCTGCTCTGGAATATCTGCCCAGGAGGAAGGGCTGCCTTGCTGATACACCAATTCCACGCTAGTTTCATCATTTCATCCTCCTTTCACTCTCCTCCCTGTCTGCTCTGCAGATAATATTCGGTCCCAGAGTTTTCTGGCTGTTGAGGTGAATTTTGCCTTGCAGCACGAGGTCCTTGGCTCTTTGCTCCAGGGGAATCCTGAAATCCCAGGATTGTGGAATCCCAGCCTGGTTTGGGCTGGGAGGGACCTTACAGCCCATCCCATTCCACCCCCTGCCGCGGGCAGGGACACCTTCCACCAGGCCAGCATTGGGGCTCTCGGGCTGTTTCACAGTGTTAGGTGAGATCCAGATGGGAAAAATACTGTCCTAAAGATCCCGGGTGAGAATTATTCCCTGAGCACGTGCAGATTTTGCAGCGTGAAACCAGCAGTGAGCCTCGTGTTAACCAGAGTTTGACATCAGCACTATGAATGAAAACTGGCAGGCACTTCTGTGTGGAGTCTGGGAAAACCCTGCTGGAGCGGTGTGTGGGAATTAGGGATCTCGCTTCCCTGGGCTCCCAGGAAGGTGCTGGATGGGCTGAGTTGTGGGTTAAATGTAATTCTGTGCTCCCCGTGGCACTGCGGAGCTCCCAGGGAAATTCCAGCCTTGGGCTGGGGCAGAGGTAGGGGAGCAGCTCCTCGGGAAGGAGTTAAATGGAGCAGGGAAGGTGTCAGGTGCCAGCAGCTGGGATGACAATCCCCAATGGCTGCGGGACAGTGCAAACATTTGGCGTTTGCAGCAGTCGAGAGTCTGGAGGTCAGCGATAAAGTGAATTTTTTGGGGAGGGCTTTGTTGTGACTTCCATGCTGGGCTTGCAGCTGACCAAAGTGGTCTTGGCATGAGGGGAGATTGCAGCCCCCTGATGCCTCCTGAAAGCTCATTAAATTTTATTTTTAATGAAGTGAGGGAGACTCTGAGTTTCTGTAATGCTGTGGGAGTTCACACAGGTGGATGAAAATCTGCTGGGGGAGGGGTGGAGCACCCCAAGCCAAGTGAAGGGTTTAACTCTTTCTGACCTAAGATTTATTGCTGCCCCAATTTTAACATAAAGGCCCTGCTGCAGAGGAACTGGGCTTTTTTCAGCAGATAATGGCCCGTGGGAAGCTTCCTGAAACAGAACAGTTCCTCTTTGGTGTGCAGAGCAGGTCCAGCCATTTCCTGGGTTGTGGATATTCCTTCAGATCTCCTTTGAAACGGGTGTGTGCTTTGAAGGGGCAGGGGAGGATCCCAAAGGGCAGGAATTTGTTATCTTTTATTGATGTGGAACCATCACAGTGATGAAAGGTGATAGTCCAAGTGCTGCTGAGCTCAGGGTGGTGAAGGAATGGCCACGTACCTGTTGGAACTGCAGGTCACCACTCACCTGGAGCACAAAATTCCCACTGGAATTTTCCTATCCCAAGCAGTTGTGGTGATCAGCTTTTTTCCCCACCTCTGACAGGAGATCACTGCTGAATTCCCAGTAATTTTTCCAGACTTGATGCAATCCAGAATATTTGGAGTCAGGCTCACCTGTGGATTTAAGCTTGCTAAAACTGGAAGGAGGTTTTTGACACTTGGGTGGCTTATTTTGAAAGCTCTTGCACAAACACCTTAAGATCTCAGGGAAATGTATCAGGAATTGAACTTTTTCTGAATATTCTGCTGGGAAAATGATCAATTTCTGCTCATGGCTTATATCCAGAGCAGAGTTCTGAATTGGAATTGAATGGAATTGGGGGAGAGATGAGGAAGAAGAGCTGGAGAAAGCCAGTCAGGAAGAACTGCACTTTCTAAGGGCAGCTATTGGAAAATCACTTTAATGCTTCAAAACAGACAGCAGCTCCTCGTGGAGGGGAGGAAAACATGACTCTTCCACTGCTGTTTCACCTTTGAAGTAACTTTATTTCAAAGCAAGCAGCTGGAAAACCAAAGGCTTCAGTGCAGTGATAATTCCACCCCAGAGGGGCTGGGATTTAAAGGTTATTTTATTGGCTAAAATTGCTGCTTGGGCTGCCCCCTCTGAAATCTGCAGTGCTTTTTTAGCACACCAGCACAAGAGTTGGAGTGGGAGCAAGCTGGCAAGTTCTGCCCTAAAGTGCAGAGAATTCTTCACCCTAATTGGGTTGTTCTGAGCTGGACATGAGGGAAAATAAAACCAAATTAATTCAGGTGGTGCTTGTTCAGTTCATTCCCTGCATGGATGAAGAAAGAACTGGCTGGCTAAAACCAGCATATGGATTTTCTGTTGGCAGAAACCAGTATAAAAATGACCATAAAATCAGGAAAACTAGCTAAGTTAATCCTGAGTTCTGAAAATTAATTTCTTCTTGAGGGAGCCAATGAAAAACTTGGCTTTTATCCCTGTTTTTTGATTGCTGAGCCTCATCCATTCTGCTGTGCCTTCTAATGGTGCCCAGATAAACGTGAGCAATGGTTTCCCAGAGCATTTTTGGAGCCTGAGTGTGGGCTGAGCAGCGAGGAGAATGTTCAAAGTTCTCCTCCCCACCAGTACTTCTCTCCCTCCTCCTCCTCTTCCTCCTCCTCCAGCTCCCATGCTGGAAGCTGGGATGCAGGCAGGATTTCCCCTACTCCTGCTGCTGTCCCAAGTCCTGTTTTATCTTCCCAGCCTCAGGGGCCCTTGAGCCCATCATGGATTTTATTTCATGGTTTCTGTCATTTTTGCACCTCCTGAAATCCCCACACGTGCTGCACCTGGCTCCAGTGCTGAGATTTTATTTTTGGGGGTATTTTTCTCTAGATTCCTGTGGCCAAGCTGCTCTAAAGTTTAGTTTTGATTAAAGCAGGAGGGGCAACACAGCTTGGATCTGTCTTACCCCAAGCCCTCTCCCATTTTTCAAAGTTTCCCAGCAGAATTCTTTCTGGAGGCTGGAATTGGGCTGACTGGTGTGGGGTTCCAAGTCTGGCCCTTTGGGTGTTTGAGGATGGGCTTTGTGTGTTCAGTCAAACAAACTCCTCAGAACAGGAGGATTTGGGAATAAATACAGCCACTTTTTCCCCAGTTAATTCCAAAATAGGAATCCTGACTTCCATAAAGCAGGAAGAGGGAGCTTGGCTGTTAAAACATAACTCAAGAATTATTAAAGCTCTATCAAATCCAATATCCAATCATTCCAATAATGATAATTATCTGTGATTTTACTTTCATGGCAATTTATTTTTGCTCCAGGTTAAACATTTGTTTGATGCCTGATGCTGCTTGGTATTTTTTTTTTTGTGTGTGTGTTGGAGGAGATTAGCTCTGTGAGACATTTTTCTAGATCAAAATTGTTTGAATAAAAAAAATGGTTTTTGCTCTAATTTCTATAGTTTTACATTCCATATTTTAAAATCAGCAATGACTGGGTGGAACCAAGCTGTAGCCCCTCACATTTGGGGGGATTCATGGGGCTCTTCCACTGGTGTGAAAACACTCAGCCCCAAACTTCAGCTGGAAAAGCAGCTGCAAACACACAGAATTCCAAGAGCTTGGGCAAACTGACACAGAGCATGTTGGAAATGCTGAGAAAATGGATTGAAGCACCCAGGGCAGGCTTTTGGCAGTGCAGAGAGCTCCCAGCAGACGAGAGAGAGAGAGAGAGAGGCAGCCTGGAATAATTCCGTGAGGGCGGACAGCAGGAGTTTGCAAAAACAGATGCTCGGAGCATTTTTAAACCTGAGCGTGCACCAGCTTGGCTCAGCACTCCGGGGGTTATTTTTTTCCCATGGTTTGTTGGGAAAGCTTTGTGGTGCTTCAGGTTCAGGCTGCAAATGGGGAAGTGTTGGAATTGCTGGTTCAGACTGCTTGGAGTGAATTTAATGTTTAAAAGCAGCTCTGAAACCAGAGTTCAGCTGGTGAAATCTGTCCGGGTTAGGAAGCTCCTGAATGCTCAGAGGATTAGAAAATCCCTAAAATGCACTTTTGCAGCTTATTTTTGGTCTGGTCCTCTGTGTGTCTTCCCAGCAAATCGCTGTTTGTTATCCTGTGGTGAGTCGTTTCTGGCTGAGGTTTCCTGATGTACAGAGAGATCACCTAAAGCAGCTGTCCCAGGGAATTTAATGCTTGCAAGCAGCTGATTCCCATTTTCATAAGATCCCAGGATGATTTGTGTTGGGAGGGACATTAAAACTCATCCATGGGCAGGGACACTTCCACTATCCCAGGCTGCTCCAGACCCATCTGGGACACTTTCAGAGATCCAGGGGCAGCCACAGCTTCCCTGGGAATTCCATCACCACCCTCACAGGGGAGAATTTTTCCCAATATTTAACCTAAACCTGCCCCTTTTCACTTTTTTTCCCTCTCCAGCTCTCTTGGAGCCCCTTTAGGCACTGGAAGGGGCTCTGAGGTGTCTCTGGAGCCTTCTCTTCTCCAGGGGAGCACTCCCAGCCTGGCTCCACCCTTGGAGCATCCAAGGCAGCCAGGAATAAATGCCACAGAGAAAACAACTAGATGTAAATATTTATCAAGCCAGCCTGCTGGATTGAGCAGAGTAAGGAATGTTTCTGTAGCTTCAGCTGAAGAGGTGCAGCTTGCACTGACCAGGCAGCTGGGTTTGCACTTCAGGATTCCAGGGAATAAACTGAGAGTTCATTATTGGAAAGCTCATTTGGATTTGATTTGAGCCCTGCAGCTGCCTCCTCTCACACTGAAATCAGGAGCTGAGAACTGCAGGAGATTGGGGAGCAAATCTTGGGAAGTGTTTCCCAAATCCCAGAGCACCCAGACATGTGGGGCTTGTGACTCAGAGCCCCTTTGCACCTGCACTTTGGGATTCTCCTGTTGGGCTCTTCCTTGTTTTTATGGAAGTTGGGAAGCTGGGCCTGCTCTGGCTTCCCTTTGCTGCTCTGCTGTGTTTTCCTTCTGGCAAGCAAAAAAATGCAACTCTCTTCTTTCCTGATGTGTGACCATCCCCTCAGAAAGGGGTGGGGTTTATTTAAAGTCAAATAAAGGTAAAAGATTCCTTTAGAAAGGTAAAATCCCAGGCACAGGGAACTTTGGAGTTGTGCTTGGAGAGCTGTTCTGTGGTGCAGTTGCTCTGAGTGAAAAATCCAGTGAGGATGCCACACTTTGGGTTTCAATTTGCTGTCAGGAACAGGATATTGGTGCATTTATTCCCTCTAGCCTAGAAACTGAATTATTTTATGTGGCACCCATCCTATAATGCTGTAGGATCACGGATTCCCCCTTCCCGTGTCACCTCTGGCTTTTCTCTTTTTGGGAATATTTCTGTTTTATCCCATTTCTGCCAATTCTTTATGCAGAAGTGATGCTGGAGCACCTGTCTATAACTCCTGGGTGCTGTAAGAGCTTTTCTGCTTGCTGTCAGGCACGAGGGTAATTCAATATTTTCATTCTTTTTAACAGAATATTTGTGATCAGATCTTTTTCTCCCCATTATAACTTTAGCTCTTTTGCTTCCAAAACCAAAAAGAGCCAGGACAATTCCCTTTTCTCCCCATTTTTGAGGGTGCTGAAGCTGATAGGAGGCTGGGATATTGTATTAATGGTTTCCTTGCAGCTTTAATTTGTTGCATTTTTATCTGACAGGGTTTTCTGCACTTTGCTGCAGGTTCTGAACTGCTCAGCAGCAGCTTCTGTTCTCACCCCAGGCTCTGAGCTGTGTGTTTGGGGTCTCAGAGCTCCTATATTTAGTAGTGACCCCAATCTTGAGCCATATGGAGTAAAGGAAAAAAAAAAATCTAAAAAAGAAAAAAACGTGGGGTTTGGGTTTGCAGGAAGGGAATTATTGGGAGAAAGGAGCCAAAAGCACAGGAGAGGCACTGCCCTGGGCTCTGCTGCTTTGGGGCCTGACAAAATGGGTTTAGAATTCCCAAAGGATTTTTTTTTGCCAAGTGAAATGGAGCCTCTCAGAGATGGGGAACTGCTAAATCGAGATTTTTTTTGGGTTCTTTGTGGAAACCTAAATTTGCTTGGATGGCAGTGGGAAAACCACCTTTGGTTCAGGAAAAGCCCCAGCAGGGGGAAATTCCTGAGGGCTGGCAGCAAATCCCTCCACGTTTGCCCTGTTGTGACATTCCTGTCCCAGTTGGATCAGTTTATCTGTGGGATCAATTCTCCAGTGCTTTTGCTGGGCTCTTTTCACGTATTTTAAGAAAAATCTTTTAAAGCTGTTGCACAACTGAGCATGGCCTCTGGTTGGGACTCTCCTGTCACCTATGAGGGGACAGCTTTTAACACTGGATATAAAACAGAAGTAGAAACTTTTAACTCAAATGAGATTTTGTTTAGGTCACTCTTTCTGTTCCTCTCCAGCACCACAAAATCCCTGCAGTGTGATTGAACACAATTATTGTTGTACTATGGTGGTGAAATTCAATTTTAATTTACATTGAGCAAAGGAAGCTTCTCTCAGTGTGTGGTTTTGTTTTTTTTTTTTTTTTTTCTGTTGCTTCTTTGAAGAGTCCAAATCTGCTTGGCCTTTAATTGGATTTTGCTGGGAAAGCTCTGGGAGCAGGGAAGCTGCTTTGGGGAATTCTGCAGCTGGAACCCCCCCCACTCTCAAAAATAACCACAAACTGTTATTTTGGGGGGGTTTTTTTGCCCTTCAGCACAGAAATGATGTGAGGTGTGAGGCAGGATGGGTTCCCAGCACAGGGAGGTGATTCCTGCCCGGGTTTAGGATGCACTGATGTGTGCTGGAGTGGGACTCCAGCTCAGGAATGGGGTGTTGGATGCTGCAGGGAGGAGCTGTCCTGCACAGGTTATTTCTGGCCCCATAATCTCAGCAGTGTCAGTAGGCCATGCAGATCAAACTCCTCAGGGAGGGAGGAGCTGGGCTCTGCTGGAACCCTGGCTTCACATCCCAGCTCCCAGGGCTTTGGGGAGAAATGGCAAAAACCAAACTGCCTGGGGAAAAACAGCCCTAAAAATGCAATTTTTAACCAGGAGCACAGCAGAGGAGATCTGCTCTACAAAGTGTGGCATCTCTGCTGCTTTTAATCCATTTCCTTCCAATTCTCCTGCTGCTGGATGTGGCACTGGGCAGGCAGGAATTCTCTTTTGGAATAATTACAACATCTCTAACCCCATCTCCTGCAGCAGGGCCAGGTTTTTACATGTCAGGCAGTTTAAACTCTGATTTAGGCTCCAAAGTGTGCTGGAAACGTGTTACCCCATGTGCTGATGCCATTCCCTGTGCTCACAGAGGAATTATTTTTGTAATAATAAAAACAGCTTCTCAGCCTCTGTTACATAACCCACAATTCAGCAAAGGGCATTTCTTTTGAAAAGTCGCTGGATGAAAATGTCCTTTCCCTCCCTCACGAGGAGATGGAGCAGCTCCTGCTCCTGCAGAATGAATAAAAGGGGGGAAAAGCAGCTTTGCTGGAGAGAAATGGAATCATTCTCCCATCAAACACAATTTGTTGGATCAGGAAAGGTCAGGGGAGAACTGGGGAGCGCTGAAAATCTTTAGTTACTTAAAATCCTTGCACTGCGCTGTTAGAGAGCCAGGCTGAGGATTTTAAAGAGCTAATCTGATACAAGATCATTTTTATTACAAACATTTGAGGGGTTTTTAGTGTCTTCAAGACACAAATTCAATGGTCTTTAAAATTTTTTGAGATCTTCAGCTTCAGTTGCTGCGAAGTGGGAACAGCAGACAAATTGAAATTGCTGCTTGCTCAACTCTGCTTCCTGTGCTGCAGCTGAATCCCTTCCCACTGCTTTCCAGGGAATGGCTTTTTAGTTGTTAACATGGATTTTTTTTTGGCAGTTTCCAGGAGCCTCCCTGCCCTGGCTCTTTCTGCTTCACAGGGATTCTTGTATATCCCTGAGCTGCAACACTAATATTCCTGTATTCCCTTAAAAAAGGGATTAAAGCAGTGACTGCTGGCTCGGTGGATTTTTCCCTGCCAGGGATGTGCTGGGGAGGAGCAGGAGTGGGGAGAGCAGAGAACAATTCCTGCTTTTGCTGAGCATGAGGTGGGTTTAATCCTTGGAAAAAGGAGGGACAGATTCCCCGTGGAAGGAAATCTCCTCGGGAGGGGATTCAGCCCAGCTTCCTGACAGCACAAAGCTGCATTTTCCATGGGATTACAGGGGATGTCATTCTGGAAGGAACAAGCTGGTGTTTCCCTGGAATGCCTTTGCCATCCATAGTTTCAGGGGGTTATGTGAATTGTGGAATTGACCTAGGAAGTTCCCTGGATTTGACTTTTTTACAGCATATGAGGGAATACAATTGGAGTCTCCTGTGAGAGCTCCTCCAGCACTTCTGCACTGATATTCCTTAATATTTCCATTGAATATGGGGGGGAAATGTGCTTTTTAAGGCACTGGGCTTGCTGTGGATCTGGGTTCACAGGTTGGTCAGAGCTGGCTCTGCTCTATCTTTATCCATCTATTATTTATTCCAGAGTGCTGATCCAAGTGTTTTAAGTAAATAAGAGATTTTCTGTGCTTCCTGTAGAAGTGAATATTTTGGATACCGAGTCTGCAGCGAGATAAAAATGATATCCCAAAAAGACAGAAGCACCTCCATAAACGCTATCCCTTTAAATTCCCAAGGTGCAGAGCCCTGGAATTTTCTAGTTCATGCTGAAGGCCTGGGAGCAGATGGGCTCCAAGAGCAGAGCTGGAGAGGGAGGGAGGGAGCTGTAAATTGGAGCAGGAGCTGTGACAGGGACTCAGAGCTCCCCTGGGGACAGGCACGTGCCCACAGTGACATTCCAGCTGTGCCAGGGGTTTGTCAGAGCTCCCTCTGCGGGCTGTGCTGCTCTGTGGAACCCAGAACTGCCACAGCTTTGTTCTTCCTGGCTGAAAAGTGGGGAAAAACTCCAGTCCTGCTCTTGGGAAGGTGACAGCAGCCACAGTTTGTAAACCCTGTCCTGGTTATTCTTCCCTGTGGGATATTCCAGCCTTGAATCAATTCTCACCTGCACCCTCCAAGTGGTAGCAGCAGGAGGATTGTCACTTACAATCCCTGGAATTGTGTGTTTTGAACCCAGCCAGGAGGGGATTTGGGGGGGAAAAATTCCCTGGAATGGCTCTGCCATGCCAGGGCCTTCTCCTTCCACGGATGTTTCCATGACTATGTGCTTCCTCAAGGAATTGGGGCTGCTGACATCAGGTTTTCCACCATAAAAGTGGCCACAAAATACCAGCTGTGCTGCAAAAGTGTGAGGGGAAGCATCTCTTTTTTATTCCAGGGAAACTTGGATTTGTGGGCAGGTCTCAGGCTAATCTGAGGGGTTTGTGGGGCCAGAGGAACTTCAGGAATCATTTCCAGCCTAAATTCCCTGATTGATCCCCATGAGCTGATCCCTGTGTAGGAATCCTTTCCAGCCTGAATTCCCTGATTGATCCCCATGAACTGATCCCTGTGTCCTGGCCCTGTTCAGGAATCCTTTCCAGCCTGAATTCCCTGATTGATCCCCATGAACTGATCCCTGTGTCCTGGCCCTGTTCAGGAATCCTTTCCACTCTAAATTCCTGATTGATCCCCCATGAACTGATCCCTGTGTCCTGGCCCTGTTCAGGAATCCTTTCCACTCTAAATTCCTGATTGATCCCCCATGAACTGATCCCTGTGTGAATCCTTTCCACCCTGAATTTCTGATTTATCCCCAGGACCTGATCCTTGTGTCCCTATGTGCCAGGAATTGTCCCTTGTGCACATTCCCTCACCGAAACCATTCCCCTCGGGATGCTCTGAATTTCCCGCAGCAGAAACACGGAATTAATTTACCCCCAAATCTCCTGCAGGCCGAGGCTTTGGGATGTGCAGGGAAATGAGGGATGCTGGGCTGCATCCAGGGAATATTTAATCCCTCCTGTGGCCTGGGAGGGAGCGATCCTCAGGTTTCCCTGCCTGTGGAATGAGCCTCCTGCCCTGGCACAGCTCATGCATTTTAGATGATGCTCTCAGGGTTGTTTTCACCTCTCTCCCAGCTCTGGGAAGCTGCAGGATGAGAGTGCAGGAATTAAATCCAAGCATTGCTCTGGGCTCACCTCAGGCCTGGCTTAAAGCTGTTCTGCAGCTGGCAAAAAGTAATGGGATTAACGCCAATTTTCTAATTTTGTGCTTCCTAGTGATAACAGAAAGGGAAAGCAATGATCCTGTGGAAAATGGGTGGGAATAGGCAGGATGCTTCAGTGGCTTCCTGGAATTGAGGTGTTTCACCTCTCCTAGTTGTCACTTTTTGTGTATTTAACTGATTTCCAGGATTTTCCGTGGATGTGAGCATTGGCAAGGAACAAAACGTTCATCAGGGTGCTTTTTCCAGCCGGAATGGAGTAAAAATGCAACACTGACAGTGAGATTACCCCACCCTCAGAACTCTTGTTGCTTCATCAAGAGAAGAAAAAGGTGTTAATTAGCCAAGGCACCTCATTAACACAGCCTAGCTGAGGGGGGCAGCTCTGCCTGGCATTTTTTGGGATATTCCCATCAAATTGTCAATGTGGGAGTAAAGCAAAAATCAGCTCAGGTGAGAGCACGGCAAAGCCGAGCAGTTCTTGGTGGGCCTTGCCTTTTCCATCTGCATTGTTGTTTATTTATTTGTAGAAATTAAGAAAACAGGCTGCATAATTTGGATATTATGCTGTGAAATATAAAATATAAAATTTGCTCCAGAGAGCAGTGAAATATCAATTTTTGATGTGCTGAAAGGTTTTCCAGATGGGTTTTTGCTGTAAAGACAGCCAAGCTCAAAAATCATTCAGTCCTACAGCAGTTACACTTTATTTATTGTGGCTCCAGACTGAAAATCACGTTTATTTTTGCACTTCTGCTTTGTAAACTCTCAGTTCTGAGCTTTGAATGGTGCTTTGTGCTTTGATTTAAGTGGGATTCTTGTCGAGCAGCAGCCTCAGCCTACTTTTTGGGGATTCCTTGGTTACAGTTGTGTTGGTTGGGGTTGAAAACTTCCTTAAAAATTCTTCCTTGAAAATTCTCCCTGCTGTGCTCTTCCAGGGCCATTTTCCTTAATTCTTTTGCCTTGCTTAAACCCAGATGAAATTTGAGTTTCAAAAGGGTATTTTAATCAATGGCACAATAATTTCTGCAGTTCAGGGACAACTGCCAGGCACTGCCTTGTATATTCTTACCCTGGCAGATTTTACAGGAATTTCTGAGCTCTGAAAATCCTGGTTTTTCTCAGTGGGGATTTAATTTTCTTTCCCCAACACAAACTTTAATGCAGAATTTGGAAATGTGGGGAGCCCCTGGAATTCCAGTGGAATTCTGTGTGCAGACTGAAACATTTTCCTGGTTTTAGGGCACTCCATCCACACAATTGGTGGATGAGATCAAATCTTGAATAAATAAACCACATCCAGAAGGGATTTCAGATTTGTCCCAAATCTTTGGGGTTAAATCGTGCACAGTCCCAAATCTTTGGGGTTAAATCGTGCACGGTCCCAAATCTTTGGGGTTAAATCGTGCACGGTCCCAAATCTATGGAGTTAAATCGTGCACGGTCCCAAATCTTTGGGGTTAAATCGGTCCCAAATCCATGGGGTTAAATCGTGCACGGTCCCAAATCTTTGGGGTTAAATCGTGCACGGTCCCAAATCTTTGGGGTTAAATCGTGCACGGTCCCAAATCTATGGGGCTAAATCGTGCACGGTCCCAAATCTTTGGGGTTAAATCGTGCACGGTCCCAAATCTTTGGGGTTAAATCATGCACGGTCCCAAATCTTTGGGGCTAAATCGTGCACGGTCCCAAACGTTTGGGGTTAAACTGAGCACCGTTCCAGTTTTTGGGGTTAAACAGTCCCTTGAGCCAGCCCGGGCTGGCTGTGACTCTGGTTTTGGGTATTTTGCTGGGTGCTGCTGTCTCTGGAGCAGCAGCTGAGCCGGGTGAGCTGTGCAGGACAAGCCCAAGAAAGGCAAGGCCGGGCTCTGGTGTCTGCTGCGTAAGCGGGGTCTGCCCAGTGTCACCCGCTCCGTGTGGGACAGACATGGAATTTGGGAATTTGGGCAGGGCACAAAGGCAGCAGCACTTCCTTCCCAGCTCCCCTGCTCTGGAATAATTCACCTTTTGCTCCTTTTTTTGGTGTTTTTTAAGCATTCCTGCTCAGTGCTGGTAGATCCCAGCTCCTTGTGCAGCTCCTGGCTGTGGCATCGCCTCGCTCACTGCTGCTTTTTGTGAATGGCTAAAAATACAAAATACTAACCCAGAGTTTCCCTTGGTAATTTAAATATTTGTTAATTTATACATGGAGGCTGTTTATGGCCTGGTCATTCATTGGGGTCAGGGAGTGCTGGTCATTAGGGGTTGTGGCTGTTCCTTGCTGGGGTCTGTGGCTGTGGCCATTGGGGGGCTGTGGCCATTGGGGGGCTGTGGCCATTGGGGAGCTGTGGCCATTGGGGAGCTGTGGCCATTAGAGGGCTGTGGCCATTGGTCACTGAGGACTGTGGCCATTAGGGGGCTGTGGCCATTGGGGGGCTGTGGCCATTACAGGGCTGTGGCCATTGGTCACTGAGGGCTGTGGCCATTACAGGGCTGTGGCCATTACAGGGCTGTGGCCATTACAGGGCTGTGGCCATTGGGGAGCTGTGGCCATTACAGGGCTGTGGCCATTGGTCACTGAGGGCTGTGGCCATTGGGGAGCTGTGGCCATTGGCCATTAGGGGTTGTGGCCATTGTGGCTGCTCTAGCTGGGGTTTCCTGCCCCTGCAGGATTTTCTGGGGGTTTCTTGGTGCCGAGCCCCTCTGTGCAGGGGTGCTGGGCTGGACAGTTCCTGATCCCGTGAGTTCATAAATCAAGGAATTTGAGGGTAATTGTTTAAAACTTCAAGTGTTCCCACAGCCATTCCTTGCAGCTCCATGCCAGCTGCTCTTCCAGCAGGGTTGTGCCAGCAAGGGACACTCGGTGTGTTTTGGGGACACTTGGGGGGGTTTTCCTGCCCAAAGGATCCTTTAGGATGCATCCTTAGTGCCACCTTCCCGTGTCATTGTGCAGCTCTTTGTTTTCTGTGGCCAAGTGAGGAAGGGGACATTAAATGCTGTTTAATGAGTGCTCCAAGTCCACATTTTCATTTCTAAACCTCCTTAATTTGTCTCTCATCCTAAAATAAGCCCGGAATGTGAGGACAGGGATGGCGCAGTCCTCCTGCTGTGACACTGTCCCTGTCCATGCTGCCGAGGTCCCTGCCCCAGCACAGCACCAGGACGGGTTTTTTTTTTTGCTGCATAATCTGTCTGGCCAGCTGTGTCCTAATCCTGCAGCTTGAGGAGGGGCTGGGGGGAGGGCCTGGTGTTGAGGCACTGCTATTCTCCTAAATATCTTTGGAAATAGGATTGAAGGACTATTTAGTGTGGGTGTGCTCCCAGCAGGGCGCTGAGGCGGGTAAGTATGGCAGGATTTAGGATATCCAGAATATGGATGTTGTGGCCTGAGCAGGGGTGTGAGCCCAGCACCTCTCCACAGGGGGGGTCACTGCTGAGGTTCCTCAAAACAAAATTCTGGCCGTGAGTGTTCATTCCACTGAAATTCCCTCCTTCCCTGAGCTGGGGTGATCAGCTCCTCCAGGAAAATAGGTCACTTGTATCTTGGGGAATTCCCTGCCCTGGAAGTCCTAAATGGATGGGAGAGGAGCTCAGAGCAGAGCTGGCACAGTTTGGGATTTTACCCCTCATGCCCCTGTGGGTGGCTCAGGTAAAGAAACCCTCTCAGCGAGCAGATGGCTGGGCAGGAACTTAACCCTGGCACATCCCGAGCTTCCCATGGCCCCAAAAACCTGGAACTGCCTGGTGAGGGTGGGCAGGGGCAGCTGCCAGGGCAAGGGGGAGCAGCGGGAATAATGGGAATTCCCTGCCCTGCACCCCCCTTCTGTGTGCCCTCCGTGTCCCCAGGCTGTGTCACTAATGGTGCCCTCGGTGTCCCCAAGCCGTGTCACTGCCGATGCCATGGGTGTCCCCGAGCCGTGTCACTGATGGTGCCATGGGTGTCCCCGAGCCGTGTCACTGCCGGTGCCATGGGTGTCCCCGAGCGGTGTCACTAATGGTGCCATGGGTGTCCCCGAGCCGTGTCACTGCCGATGCCATGGGTGTCCCCGAGCCGTGTCACTAATGGTGCCATGGGTGTCCCCGAGCCGTGTCACTGCCGGTGCCATGGGTGTCCCCGAGCCGTGTCACTGCCGATGCCATGGGTGTCCCCGAGCCGTGTCACTAATGGTGCCATGGGTGTCCCCGAGCCGTGTCACTGCCGATGCCATGGGTGTCCCCGAGCCGTGTCACTGCCGATGCCATGTCTCTAACTGTGTTTTCTGCCCCGCTGCTTTGCTGTGTGTGAGCTCTGTTGTTTTCTGCCGCTCTGTCACTGCGTTTCTGCTGCCCCTCCCTGCAGCCGGGTTTGTCAAGTCGCCCATGTCAGAAACTAAGCTCACGGGGGACGCCTTTGAACTGTACTGTGATGTGGTTGGGAACCCCACTCCAGAGATCCAGTGGTGGTATGCGGAAGTCAACCGGGCTGAGGCTTTCAAACAGCTGTGGGATGGCGCTCGGAAGCGCCGTGTCACCATTAACACTGCCTACGGGGCCAATGGGGTGAGTGTGCTGAGAGTAACCCGCCTTACCTTGGAAGACTCTGGGACTTACGAGTGCAGGGCCAGCAACGATCCCAGGAGGAATGACTTGAGGCAAAATCCCTCCATTACGTGGATTCGAGCCCAGGCTACTATAAGCGTCCTGCAGAGTGAGTCTGGCCCCCAGTAGTGGCACTGTAGTGTCTAGAGGCAGTCTGGTGACCCCGCCCCCGTGTCCCACCCTCTGCCACCCCGTGCTGTCCCCCCGCCCCGCGGGCTGCTCCTCGCTGTAGTGCTCACCCTGTGTGCCACCCGTGTCTCTTCTCCTTAGGACCAAAGCATCGGGAAACCCTCGGGATGTGTGCTAGAGCTTCCGTGTGAAACGAGCCCGCCCTCGGATTTGTGTTTGTTCCCTCCTCCCTTTAGTTTTGTAGGAGGTTTCCAGCCTCCCTGGTTTCTCCACCAGTGCCTTTCTCTTTGATTTCCATGTTCTTCCCAACTCTAACCGTTTGATTTTGATTTCTTCTGTTCTCTTGGAATTTCTGGGAATGCCTCCTCACCTGGTTTTGGTTACATATCTGCTTCTGGATAAATCCTTCCCTTTCAGTTCCACGTGACCTTTCGTGTTTGGATTTTTCCATGAAGTCGTGGTGTTTCTTTTCCTTCCTGGCCAGCAGCATGTTCCTAAGGAGTTCTCTGATGCAGCAGCACTGAGGAGGTGCAGCCATTGCTAATGCAGCCTGTGGGAGGAGGGGGGATGTCCTCAGTGACTCCATCCAGGGTGCAGCTCTGACAGCAGAGGCTGTGCTTGGCCCACAGCTGCTTTTTGTTCTTGGTTGGCACAAGGCTTTCCTGCCTTCACTTTGCTTTGCACCCCAGGTGGATTTGGGAGTTCGTGTGGTCAGATTCAGTAGAGAATTTTGGGCCAGATGTAAAACTTGCATTTGCTTAAGGAAATGGCTGCTGAGTTACAGGTAGAGGGAATTAAATCTGCAGTGTGCAGGTAAAGGAGAACTTGTTTTGGGTGGTTTCTCAGTGTCCTCAGCTGACAGAAGAGCAGAGCAAAAGTGAGGCCTTGCTGCTGTGCTCTGTGCTTTAATGCCCTACTGGGCACAGAATATCAACTCTGTATTTGTATCTTGATTATTTATTTGGGCACCTTGAAAACCTCCCCCAGAGCTGTCCCCAAAGCCTGGTGCTGCTGCTGGCACTGCTGGATCAGAGACCTTCCCTGTGGAAATGGAAGCAGCATTGGTGCACGTGTTGAGATGGTGACCCCGGTGCTGTGGAGTGACTGCAGTCTTTGGGTGAGCTGGGACTGCCCAGCCCAGCCCAGCCCTCACCCCTTCCCTGTCCTTTGGGCTCCCAAAGGGCTGCAATGCTTGCATGGCCTCCAGCAGCAGCTCTGCCATCCTGGGAATGATCCTGCCCTGGGACAAACCTGGAAATGTGTGTGCTAGGGAGTGCTGTGTGTGGAGAGAGCCCTGCCAGCCCTGCAGAGCGACTCTGGGGGACAAAACCCTGCCGTGTGCAGAGCCAGGCTTTGGGACCAGCTGCTGGGGAGATGTGTCCCTGTGGAACAGGGGTTTCCTCCCTCAGGCCCTGGCACTGAGCTGCTCCAGGGACTGAAGCTCAGCTCTCCTCCCCTGCCATTTCTGCCAAGTGCCTTGTGCTGCTCTGGGGCTCTGCTGTGGATCAGAGCCCTGAATGCCTTCCCCTGTGTGCTGGGAGAGCCGAGCTGCTCGTGCCCCTGGACATCAACACCTGCCTGACCCTGCTGCAGGAGAAGGAAAACAGGGACAAGGTTTTCAAGCTGTCCCTGGAAGTGGAGACTCTTCCTCAGCCTGCCTGGATGGCCTCAGCTGTTCCCTTACGTGCCTTAGCACAGTTTGTCTTGGAAATGGGCATTGTCTGGCTCAGTGGAGTTGGAATTTCCAGCTGATGCTGGTGGCTGCTGCCCTGCTGTGACACCAGGGTCCCACAGAGCACAAGCTCCATCCTGGCCTCTGCAGAGATCAACTTGTTTTTGAAAATCTGGCACCCAGGAACCACCATCTGCCTTCCACCTCATTCCGGATTTGGAACCAGAATTTCACTTACTGGGGTTTTTTTTAGTTGCTTTGCTTGGGTTTTAACTGTAAAAGCTGAGCTTACATAAAATGGGCACTTCAAGTGATGTGTAAAAAGTGATTTTCTAGGTGAGCATCCTCCTTTGGCTGCTGCTGTCCCAGTATTCCAACTGCAATTTGTTTCCTGGAATTAAACGAGATCAATCCACCAGTTTGCTTTTTTAAAAGCCAAATCAAGTTAACATAAATGCAGGTGAAGCTGGAAATGAGCCTTACAGCTGCCTTCAGTTTTGCTAAACTAAAACTGACAAGGTTGCAGGTCAGCCACCGAGTTACTATTTCAGACATGCTCCCAGAAATATTCCCAGAGCTCTGTCAGTGTTTTTGTGGGAATGCAGATGAGCTCTTTGGGGGTGGAAAAGCACACAGGGCAGGCCAGGAATGGTGCATGATACAGGAATAGCACAACAATTTTGGGCCCAAACAATCCTTGAAAGGATAAAATTCCCAGTGTGGGAGAAATGAGGCAGAAACAGAGTGAAAAACGTGATAATACAAACAGCAACTGCAGTGTTTCTGCAGTAAAAAAATGATTTAGAGAGCTGGGGGAAGGAGGATTTTCAAAACAGGATATCCAAGCCTGGAATGCTCCAGGTTATCAGTGGATGCATATTTTTTCTCTCTGGGCAGTAATCTAAGGATATGCCACAGGACACAGGGATGTTCCTTCCCTTTGTGGAAAGCTGGGATGGTTCTGACACAATTGGTATTTTCCAGTCTCTCATTGTGCTTCATGACCTGCATTCCAAAAGCTCCATGGATCATAAATTTATATCCCAAACTGTTACCACAAGGCAGAGTTTCCAGAATCCAAACTCCTCGGATGACTTGCAGAAATCAGGGAGATGTTTGCTGCATCCAGAGGGGAGGGAGGAAGGAGCAGCTGGAGCTGCACCTCTGGAATTCCCTGCTCCTTAATCAGGAATTGATCCTGGGCAGGGCACACAGCAGCATTTACACACAGGGGCTCTGGGGTGGCTTGCAGACAGAGCTGACACTAAAAATCAGAGGGTTTTTTTAAAGACTAACAGCAAGAATTGTGAAATTTTTAAACTCTGCCATCCTGTGTGAGGTGGTTCTTCACAGAATGCTTCAGCCCTGATGTGAGGCACGGGCCCTGCAGCAGAAAAGCCTTTTGGCCAAGTTTGGGAAGCAACTTCTGTGGCTGTGCTGAAAATCAGCCAGCTGTGCGTGCTGGAGAGCAGCAGCACCTGCCGGAGCTGAAGCCAGCGTGGTTCTCAAACTGCAGCACAGTGCCCTCGTTGGTTTTAGCACTTCTGAAAGGCTTTGCCATAAAAAATGTGAATTTGGTGTTGCCTGGTGAGCAGAACAGCACTAAAGCAGCCAGCAAAGTGCACAATTCCCAGCTCTGCTCGTGCACTGGGGCTGTTGTTCTTCATAAATGTTTGTGCTTGAGGTTACTTTAGACACAAAGCAGCTGCAGCTCTGATTTTACCCTGCTGTGTGTCCTTAGAGTGCATTGCCAGGTTCTGAGCGCTGCTCTCAGATCCCTCAGCCTCCTGCCTCCCCCAGTTCCAGACACCGGGGACATGGTGCCACTTGGACTCTCCTGGGTGCACTTAAGGTTACAGCAGCCTTTGGGCAGGGGCAAACGCACAATATTACTGAGAAGCCTAAATGTGAGCGCTGTTCCTATTTAAAAATGCTTTGTTTGAAACCTCAAGGGGAAGAACGAAGTGGCAGCAGCAAGAAGCTTTTGGAGGAGCAACACGTGCAGCCCCAGGACTTTGTTTGCCGGTGCTGTGGGACACACGACTTGCCAATAAAGCAGTAACCCGTTCTGTTTGTGCAGGCAGGAGCGGAGCCCGAGGCGTGGCCGCGGTTTGCTCTGTGCTTTGTCGCTGTGTCCCGCAGTGCCATTCATTGACTCATTCACTCCTTCCCCGTGTGGTGCCCTCCCCTCCGCTCCCTGTGCCATGTAGAGTAGCGCGCTGTCGCCAGGGGTGTGGCTGCTGAGGGCTGTCCCTGCCTTGCAGAGCCGCGGATCAACGCCAGCGAGGACGTGGTGCTGCACGTGGCCGGCGTGGCCGTCACGCTGCAGTGCAACCTGACCAGCAGCCCCAGCCCCCTGGCCGCCAGCTACTGGGTGAAGAACGGCGAGGAGATCCCGGGCACCCGGAAACTCTCCAACACCACCGAGTACAGGTGGGTGCCTGCACACGAAATCCGGGCTGTGGCTCCAGTAAAACTCTCAATTCAGAGCTCTTCTCTAAGGTTCGCTGCGTGGTTTGCTTTTCTTTGCGGTCTGTGGGGTTTCTCCTGCCCATCTCCTTAAGGAAGGATCTATTGCTGCATGCTGGAATGAGAAATGGGAAGTGAAGTGGAGGGGAGGGATGGTGTTTCTGAGCTGTTGTTGTGGGATCCCCTCAGGGTCTGTTCCCTCTGTGATTTTCTTGCACTGTTTTTTCTTCCCATCCGTTTTCCCCCTTGATGGACAGCAAATCCAACTTCCAGTTCCATGTTAAACCAAACCGAAGAGCACTTCAGGGATGTTTTAATCCCTGCTGGCAACTTGGTCTCAACTATTTTCTGTCTCTAGAGTGGCCCTTTTCCCCCTGTTTCACTTCACAGGATTAGGGAATGTTCCAGGTTTCCATGGCCTTAGCAATGCAGCCTCTCACCCACAGCATTATGGAAGTTGGGTTTGACCCTGATAATGATTTGTCCAAGTTTTTCCTTCCGTTTTCCCCTTTAGCTTGCTTTGAATTACCTGATTAATTTGGCAATTAAAAACTGAGGCTCATTTCCTGCCATAATTGCCTCCTGTCCCTTCCTCAGTGACTCTCTGTATCTGTTCCAAACTGGCATGGATTTTTCCTTCCAAATTCCTCTGCAAATGAAGATTCAGACTTGGCTTCAGTTTTTACTGGTGGGGAAGGAAGGAGTGAAGTGGGAGGCCACAACAGTGCCCCTTGTCCCCAAGGAATCCCAGCAATCCCAGGGACAGCTGGAGAAATCCCAGATTTCCATTTGCAGAGTAGATCCTGAATTCCTGACCACTCCTAGGCTGCTTTGCTGATGCTGGAGTTGAGGCTCTCTCTGCTGTGTGGTTTTGCATTGGATCTGCTCCTTAGCTGTGCTTTGGTTACATTTTAAATCCAGGAATTCCAGCACCAGCATAGCTGTGGTTAACAGAGAGTATTTACCTCCCTCATTTATTTATATTTTATATTGGTTCACCTTTTGTATTCTGTTTATTTCCCTTAAACTCCTGGGTTCTTGTTTTTTCAGTCACTTTGTTTTGGTACTTTTATCATCTAGAACGCTCCAGAGTTTAGAGGTTAAACTGCTTCCCTTAAAAATCCAGCCTCTTCCATTGGTGGCAGTGGAATGAACCTGTCCTAACCCTCCATCCAGCCTGGGGGTGGCAGCTCCTGCCTGCCTGTAAAACCTTGAGCTGTGTCATTTTGCAGCTCCTGAATGATTGATGGTAACTGGACCCCGCTGTCACCCTGGGCACAATTCACCTTGTCCTTCCTTTCCTCACTTTTGAGCATTGCCTGGAGCAGGTTAAACCAGCAGTGGTCAAAGTGTGGTTATTGAACTGTTCTGCCATTGGGAAGTTGCTTATCTGAAATTAAATAACTTTATAACTTAAGCCTTGAGTGCTGTCAGCACTCCGAGTGAAGTGAGCAGCTTTTTCCATGTGTCTGAGCAGTTTCCACATGTAATTACATGATTTTATTGCAGGGCTTTTTGCTTGATTTAAAAAAAAAAAAATAAAAAAGGAAGCCAAGGAGCCTTTTGGGGGAGGAAACTGTGTGCTGGGGGGGCTGGGCCTGCCCCTGTCCCACCAACAATGCAGTGTGCAATTAGGAGGTGTTAATGGAGGTTAATTGGATGCTGTGGGTGTGAGGCAGCTGTGCTGTGCTCTGTGCTGCAGGATCCTGAAGGCCCGAGCAGAGGAGTCGGGGGAGTACCTGTGTGTGTTCGTGTTCTCCGGCTCGCCCGTCGCCAACGCCACCATCGAAGTGAGAGGTACTGCCACCACTGTCGCTGTGTCACTGTCCCCTCCCCTGGCCCTGCCAATGGCGCTCCCTGCCTCCAGCAGCTCCCTCACAAAAGGGGAAAGGCCTCCTCATCATACAGAGCAAGGCTTGGCTTAATAATCATCAATAATAATTTATTATTGTAGATAACAGCTCTGATTCCAAGGGAAAGCGCTCACAGAAATGGGAGCACAGCTATGGCATTTGTGGACACTGAAACACCTCCTGGCATCTCTGGGAGCCTGAAATTAGGGATAAAAGCTGCAAAATGGGCAAGGTTTGGCACGAGTGGTGCTGTAGGTGAAGCACAGAACAGTGCTGGTGAATTCCAGTGAGCACAGGGCTGCAGGGAGGGCTGAGTTTGGGAATTGCTGGAGCATGGGCAGGCCCTGGGATCTGGGTGGGAGGATCCAGCAGTCTGTGGGAGATGGAATTCCAGCACCCTGTGCCTCTGAGGGGCTTAGCTGGGTGTTCAGGGTACACAGGTGGAGCAGTTTCATTTTTCTTCTTTTCCTTTCCTTGAGGATTTTTTCTTCCATTCTGCCCTTTTGCTCAAATTGCTAAATCTCCTGATGTTATCCTAATTAAAATGTTACGTTCCTGCTGCTTCCTCTGGGCTGCTTTAGGTGACAAACCACTCCTAGAGAGGGGAAATGTAACTTTGGGAGTGGAGCAAGAGCTGTGCCAGCTCTGATGGTCTCTGCAAGGCCCTTTGGGAGTGTTTGCCTCGGGGCTTGGCTGCTGCTGTGCCAGGCAGGGCCACCAGCAGAGCTTGGCAGGGAGGTGGGAGTTCACTCTGGGTGAAGAAAAGCCAATATCTGTGATTGAAGTGCAAGGAGAGCTAATCCTACTCACTTCCCACAGGTAATTTACACTTAAATACTCCTCAGATGCTGTTCTGGGAAACTGGGGATAATAAATGGGGATTGCACTTGAAGCAGATGTGAGGGACAGTGACATTGTCAGGGTTGCCCATGCAGATCTCTGATTTAATATTTACCTGCATGGGTTGTGCTGGTGCTCGAGCAATTACACACAGATTTAATTGCTGATTGTAATTATGGTGCAGCTCTCACTGCTGATGCACAGGGAAAGGAGGGTGCTTGTGCTTCAGAAATAGGGATTTTCTGACAGCTCGTGAGCAGCTTCCCCAGAGCCTGTGGCAGAGGCAGCCCAGGCCATGCAGGGCCACCTCCCTTCATGTGCTGCTGCCTCCTGAGTCCCTGGAATGGGCCCTGGAGCAGCCTGGGATAGTGGGAAGTGTCCCTGCACATGGCAGGGGTGGCACTGGGTGGACTTGAGGTCCCTTCACCCAAACCATTCTGGGACTGACTGCAAACAAATCCTTAGGGCAGTGGTGTGAGAGCAGTTGGGAATCCCAGGGTTTAATGGCAGTGTCTGGGCCCTTTCCTGGGAATTCATTCCAAGACTGCCTCCCCTGAAGCAGCTGCTTCTGGAGTTCTGGGGGAGGCTGTGCTCCTGCTCAGCTCCCCAGAGCTCTGGGGGTGCTGTGTGGGGGCAGCTCTGAGCTGCAGAGCAGAGGCTGAGCAATGCTGGCTTTGGGGAAACAGGCCCTTGGAGCAGGGATCTCTTGGTGCCCCCTTTTCCTTGGCACTGGGGTGCCCAGGGGTGGTTTTGGTGGTGCTGAGCTGCCAGGCCTGGCCAGGGCACCCCCTCCTCCCCCCTGGAAGGGGATTTTTGATTGCTGCATTTCCACCCAGGGGAATCCCTGCAGTGCTGGTGTGGAGCTCTGGAGCTCTGAGGATGGAAAGAAACCCAAAGAATGAAATGCAGCCCTGGAGAACTCTGCAGTGCTGCTGCTCTTACTGGGATCTTGGGAGAAGGGGGGAGGAAACTGGTGCTGGAAAGATTTTCTTAATTCCCCTTCCTGGGAGGCTTTTCTGTCCTTCCCTCATCAAGGGATTCTCCAGCTCCCTTTGCACCTTCCTGTCACATCCTCCCCAGGACCTCATCCTTGATCCCTGGCTGTCTCAGGAAACCTCTGCTGCAGCCTTGCTCCTCTCCACCAGAAATTAATTCATCTGGACACTCTTTGAGCCCAGCTGCATCTTGGAGTGATCCAGGAAAATCCTCTCACATTCCCCCTTCTCCTGGTGCCTTCGATATCTTCAGGCTCCAGAGGGAAACAGGGATTGGAATCATAACCAGAAAAAGAAACCTTCCAGAGCCCTTGTTCAGGTCACCCCTCAGACATCCCAGTTTTCAGTGCAGGAATATTTTTAGGTGCTTTGACCTTGCTTTAATTTTGTCTCTTAATGGGAAACTTGAAGGTAACTGGGCCATGGTTTGGAGGTGTTACACATTGAAATTTCCCTCTCCTTTTGAGTAGTGACAGTAAAGAGCTTGGAAGGGCTGAATGCCTCCTGTATATGAGGAAATGAATTTTCCTGGCTGTGTTTCCCCAAGCCCTTCAAAAGCTGAGTTCTGTACCCAGTTGGGAGCTGGGAGCACTGGAGCCCCATGGTCACCCTGCCACAAACCCCCTTTGTCCTGTGTTTTGGTTTAAAACTGTTAAAATGATGCTGCTTAGAACTCCTCTCATGTCAAGCATGCCTAAATGTCTATTTATTTTGCCTTTTTCTTGGTAGCAGTTAATTTAAATTATCCCTGCTTCCTTTTGCTCTTCACGAGGTGTATCCAGCCCACCTTCAGGATTTTTCCTGCTTCACTTGCAGGAATTCAAGACCCCTTTGCCAGGGGCATTCTCCTGGTGCCAGTGATGGAGCAGGTCTGAGCAGAGAGAGGACTGTGCTGCCTGAGAGCTGAAATCCAAATCCTTCCCAACAAAACCTGCCTCACCCTGGGCTTTTACTGCTTTTACTGGAGCAGAGCAGTGCAAGGAGCAATCCTGGCTTGAAAAGCTTCCCAGGGAAAACCTGCTCAAGCTGGGGCTGCAGGGATATGGGGACAGCAGGACACTGTTTGGGAGAGAAAGTGCTGGATTAGTGTCTGGGTGGCAGCACAGAGCCCTGAAACCCCAGCCCTGCACGGAGCTCCCTGGGTGCTCCAGGAATAGCCCTGTCCCAGCAGAGCCAGGGAGAGCAGAGGTATTCTGGGCACTGCTGCTCTGCTGGGATCAGCTCTGGGACCTGGCCTCTCCTTCCAGC
This sequence comes from Toxostoma redivivum, assembly GCA_013397375.1. Taxonomy (NCBI): domain Eukaryota; kingdom Metazoa; phylum Chordata; class Aves; order Passeriformes; family Mimidae; genus Toxostoma; species Toxostoma redivivum. Next base: position 1,621 of record VXBI01004647.1, on the reverse strand, counting down.
AATGTCATTGTGTCACCCTGCACTGGGAGTGCAGGTGTCCCAGAAAGTCTTTTCCCCTTTTCCCCTTTTTTTCCCCTTTTCCCCTTTTTTTCCCCTTTCCCCCTTTTTTTCCCCTTTCCCCCTTTTTTCCCCTTTTCCCCTTTTCCCTTTCCCCTTCCCTTCCCCACCCTGCCAGCTGGGAGTGCTGTCCCTGTCCCCTTTTCCAGGCTCAGCTATGCTCAGGATGGCACTGGAGCCCAGCCAGGGGGGCTGCTGAGTGCCATTGCTCCTTTTCCTCATGGAAAATTTCCCAGTGTGCAGTCCCTGCTGGCATTCCAGCATCCAGCTCTGGGGTTGCTGCCTTGTCCCCACGGGGCTCTGTGTCCATAGGCTGCAGGAGATCCCTCCTGGGCATCCTCCAGGAAGTAAAATCCTCAGGAGGCTCACCCAGCTCCTGCTTTGAGAACATCCTGAGCCCAGCAAGGAAATGGTGGCACCTTTCAGTAGGTCCCAAGATGAAACTGCCCTCGTTATTTGGAATAAATGTCATTTTCCTCTCTGAGACTGGGGTCAGGGGCTCTGCAGTGCCTGGGATCCTGGAGCAGCACAGCACACCCAGCCCCAGAGCTGATTATTTCCTGCCTGAAGACCTGAAGCTCAGAAACTCCAGGTGTTCCTGCCCCCTGCAGGCACTGGGAGTGCAGGATCACCTGGCAGCCAGGGAATGTTCTTCCCAGCTTCCTTCAGCTTCTGGCAGCTCCTAATACAAGACCCAGGGGATTGTTTGGATCTGGAGCCTTCATTCAGGTCAGGTTTTATGGCTCTCAGAGCATTTTCAGGTCTGATGTGGAAAGATGCATTTGGGGTGTCAGTTCTCTTAAATAAACCCCCTGGGTTTGTTCTTGGCCTGTTCTTACCTATCCCAGCTGTGCTTGGCATCATCTTGGAATTAATGAGTTGGTGTCTGGCTCAGCTTCATCCTTTGGTCAGGACTCTTGCAGAGCCCAGGGCTGTGTTGGAAATGCTGTTGGAATTTCCATGGGCACTTGGAGAATGCCTCAGGCCTCTCCTGGTGTGCCTCTCCAGGTGAACACACACCAGCAGGAGCTGAAGCCCAGGTTTTCCTACAGCCATGCATTTCCTGTGATTCAGAATGTCACTTTGATAATGTTGTCACTGTCCAGGAAGATCCTGAGGCATGGGATGCCTCCTGCATCAGGACAGTGGGAAGCACGTCAGCTTGCCAGGCATTTTCCCAAAGATTTGTGCTGTAATTTTGGGAAGAGCAGGCTCAGCTGCTGTCTGGTGGCACGAGAGGTTTTGTTCCCTTTGAGCAGAGCTGTGAAATTCCCTTCATTATCTCAGCTGGCAGCTGGAATTGCTCTCTCTGTGTATCCATGTGCAGGGAAGTCTCCTGTAGGAAGTTCCAGTTTCCTGGAGCAGGCAGGCTGGTCTTGGGTGGATTAACAGCTCAGAGCTGGCATCACACAGCGAGCCACGTGTGCTGTAATTAGGAGCTGCAGCTTTAAAGGTGGGCCCTGCAGCCCGGGGCCATCTGCTGGGCCAGGGGTCAGCCCAGGCACTGCCCTGAGACAGCCTGAGCTGGGGAGGGCTGAGGGACACACAGACAGGGACACAGGGC
>VXBI01004646.1:2829-24073 GCA_013397375.1 Toxostoma redivivum | reverse complement strand
AATTGTAAACCAGGACATAATCTTAACAAAAATCCTAAATAAAAAGAAATAAAGGGCAATGCATTTATTAACAAGCGCAATTGTAAGACATTTAAAGTAGATAAATGTTTGCTTTTGTCTTTCAACAAAGAGTGGTTTGCCTTCACAATATGCTGGCACATCACCGCATTCCAGTACTTAGAGGGATGCTGCAAAGAGAATGGGCACTCATTAGAAGGAGTCACATGAGAAAGCCAGGAGCAATTGGCACAATTTGCACTGGAAGAAGTTTTATCTTAAGATCTGAAAGAACTTTTTGCACTAAGAGCAATTCTTCACTGGAATACTCACCCCACAGGATGCAATAAAGTCCCCATTACTGGAAGTTCTCAAGCTGGAACTTGCCAGAATTCTAGATAAATTTCATCTACAATCCCTTTCCCATGAAAGGCTGGACCAGATGATCTTTCAACTCCGTTCTAACCTGAGCTACTTTATTGTTCTATGATATGACTATATGAATAATTATTTAAATGAAGCAAAGTTTGGCAGGTCTGGACTGTTTCTCGATAACTAAATACACAGCTTTGTACAGAACATATATAACGTACTCTACTGTCACTCTATGTTGGATCTTTCACTTTTTCCCCATCCATCTTCATATATGTACGTAATTCAGTATACTTAACCGCTAAGATCTATTTTTCCCCTCAACACCTGGTGTAATTTTGTTTATAAGCATAGTCTTTAAGAATATGGTGTAATGCAAAACCATTAGGATAATACTTCCTGAAAGTGTTATCTGTGACAATTTTCAGAGAAGGAAACAGCTGAGCACATTCATCCTCTTAAAAGTATTTATTTCTCCCAGCTTTTCAAGAAGAGCAGCATTATCTTATGATTTCAAGTGGCCCTTTGTCAAATTCTATCAACAGCCTTTCTATTAACCTTTGTGAGTAGATGCGTATAGTCTGACTAAACCATCTTTGTTATGGACATTCTAATGCTTGAGTATATAAGCATCCATCTCCTTGCATCAGCAAATGTGTGATTATGCTGTCAGTTTAGCTGCATTTTTGTGGTAGAATGTAAGAAATTATGTTTCTATGGGGAGGCAAATCACAATGAACTCTCAGGCTAGCAGGACTGTTTTACATTTTGACCCCTTCCCCCTGTTTTTGGGTAGGTTTTGTAACTGGGCACAGTGTTGCATGTCACAATACCACAGTTATATCCAGCACAGAAGCAAGGGGTATGTCAAGGCAGTACAGAAGTAGCCAGTTCAGGCTCACAAGACTGTAGAGAACGAGAAAAAGTTTCTGTAGAAAGCTGCTTTGATCAACTCTGGTTGTGACAAAAAAGATGAAGGATGGTTGTGAGAGGTCATTGTGCTCATCAGATGAATCTACCTCCATTATCCACGAGCAGAAAAATCAAATTAGATCTGTTTTTATTGATCATAGTTTCTAGCAAACAGTAAATATTATGCCATGATCCGTCTAAAATAAAGATTTATATCTGTCTGTGTTTCTAGTCTGAAATAAAATATTTTTCAAAGACCTTGATTTTTTTTAGAAAAAAAAGATTGAAACAGCATTTAAACCAGAGTGTTGAAAGAAATCTTAAAAAACAGAATTCAGCCTCTAGAATAAAAAAAACCAGCATTACAGTGCACGAGTGCAAGTATGGAAGATGTGCTTTAGAAAAGGCAAAATGTTGCCATAAGGCAGGAAAAAGGGATTGTGAAGGATGTTGTTTATGCAGTTACTGGTCATAGACACCCAGAAATATAATCATTAAAATATCCAGCTTTAAGTTCTGCCTCTCTCACACCTCTTCTTCAAATGGAGTAATTCACAGTATAGTAATTTTACATAGAGTCTGGTTTACATCTAGTTGGATTTATAGATATTTGACAAAAGAAATGTAAGAAAAGTCATACAAGGAAAAAGATATGATTTTTCCCTTTTTCTGTTCAAGTACTATGGGGAAACAGTGGTTCCCTACTACAGATTTTTCATGGTGGGGACACTCAAGTGAAACAAATGTGCTGGATTCTTCTCTTCCAATAGTATTCACACTATCCTTTCTACAGAGTCTAAATATTACTTATAAACTAGGAGTAACTCTGAGTTTGAGTATTCAGCAAGCAAGCCACTTGCTCACAGCTTTGTAACTAATTATAGCTGGCAAGGATAAATCATAAGGAATGCTTACTTAAGTTGCTTAAGAAATTTTAAGTGTTAGTGTAGACTTTTCTAAAACCTGACTGGTTCACATCACAAGAAGTTTGGAGGAGAAAGGAGAGGGAAAAAAGGGGAGAGAGGCATGCAGTAATGGCAGCTAGCATTCCCTAAATGGGCCCAAGTTGCTGACAAATACAAATGCTTTCACTCCCAATTCTACCCCTACTCTTCTACATGATAAGACTTCAGACACTCTTTGGAAAGATTATTAACACTACCAATATATTAGAAGAGACATTGCATTGTAGAATAAGTTATACTTCAAACAGGCCTGTTACATTGCTCTTTCAGAGTGCTGTTGAACCCTGCATACCTTGAGCAAAGCAGCTGAGGCTGCAGGAAGAACACACAGAGGGAAAAAGAAAATGAATAAATGATAGCAGGAATTTATTTGTTAAACGTCCCTTTAAAGATCCTTATCCAAGGAGGTTGAAATCTCATAAAATGTAGGTGATAACTACCACCTGTCTGTCAAGCTTCTTAACATTTCTTCTTTATTTGCCGTACTGAAACTGGCCTACAACTGGTTTGAAGGTATTTCCCACAAATAGTAATGAAAAGATGGGTCATGATCAACTATGAATGGTCTGTTCTTGGGAAGTAATTTCTCTAAAAGTGTCAGAACCTCAGTGTCTTCCAGGGAGTGTAACTGTTCTGACAATCTAGTCTATAAGGACCAGAGGCTCACTTGTTTCCCCTCTTTTTCATGCTTTCTTTTTTCTTACAAGAAACTGAACATATGTCTAGCTAGCAACTCACTCAATTTAGATGGTAACAGACTAGTTAGTAACAGACCCTTCATTTTAGTGCATGCACATTTTAATTTTCTGTTACAACTCTTGACTAATAGATAATTCAGCTTCTAAGTTTTAGGAATGTGCTAATGAATATCATAACAAACTGATGTGAACTAAAGAGAAAGACAAAACAATCAAGCTTTTGAAATGAAATAGAAATAAGCTATTTTCTTCTGAATAATGTATTTGCACAAGCTGCAGTCTGGTTATATGTGTAAATGATTAAAATCTGATAAGCAATCATACGATATTTTGATTTTCAATATAAAACTTTACACTGAATACAGACTAAATTAGACTTGCAGCATAAATTATTTCTGTGAAAGAAGCAGCACCTACATAGAAACCCTCCCTTTGTCAAACTGTGTAAAATGCACTGTATATCTGAGTGCAGCAATCAGGTGACATAAAGTGATTAAATTTCTAGAATGGCTGCAAACTTCTGTAAAACTACCACTCCTTAGCCAGGGTCGGGGACTTGGCTTGTCTTGGATACAGTACATATTATGCTCCTTAAACAGATCATTCCTTTTTAGTTGTATAGGAATAGAACTTGTTCCTAACATCTATCTTCTAAAATTTACTGACATTTTGGATCTACAGATCAATGGATCTATGCATGAGTATGATTCTACCACTAATGACCTCTGAGTTCCAGATGGTTCATAAAAAAATGTTGTCACATATGTTTACTACAACAAATTAAAAATGTTTGAATTTTTATTTTATTTTAATCACAAGTGATAGCAAGCCAGTGAATGAGATGACTTCCAGACAATGAAAATGCATGAGATGATTTCACATGAGATGATTTTCAGATCACTAGACTGCCCATAAATTAATCTGGTTCCATGTGTGCTGAGATTAAATTGAAAATTTTGAACTATTAAACCCATCCATATCACTGAAGACGGTAGATAAGGAGTGAAGGTTCATGTCGTATTTGCAAGTCAGCAAACACATGAGGTGAGGAGTGTCTGACCTCATTATCATCTGGCAGGTCCATTTCTTTCCTTTCTTACAGCAGTAATGAAAAAAAAAGAGGGACATAGTCATCTTTGGACAGAGAATCATCTGGTTTCACACTAAAATATGCTATGATTTAAAACCTAGTTTCTGCCCTTGCTAAGAACCTTCACCCTGTCACAGAAATTAACATGAATGCTACAGCTCTTACTGAGTCATCAAATCTTTTTCATTTGTTCTCTAGTCTCTAGAGCCTCTCAATCTCATTCTACAACCTTCTGCTAAGTGATTTTACATCAGAAGAAAACATAAAATTGTACTGTGGAAGTAAAACGGTGTATTGCAGGTTGTCATTGCTTCAAGGTAGACTAAGACTTTATTGTAGTGAGTTCATGTGGCAGGATTGGATTTTCTATTTCTGGTTTCTTCAATGCTGTTGACCAGAAATTCATAACATTTTGTTCTTCTTTTTGTTATTTTTTCTGTTTGGAGTTTTTCTGTTCAGGGTGTTTTAGTGGTTTGTGGTGTTGGTTTTTTTTTTTTTTTTCCTGATTCCCTATCTGGGCTACTTGTTCTCTACATTTTTCCCCTAGAGAATTTATGCTCACTTGTAACTTATGAATAATTGAAAAAAGCTTCCCTCTAAACATTTTAAGAGTTATTTTATACCAGAGATTTCTTATTACTCAACAGTTTTGTTCACAAAGACATTCCTGTATAAGAAAGTTGTTTTGAGGTGCTTGTAAACTTACAAAATAATATAATATACATAACAAAAGGAAAATATAAATAAATATAAAACCAGATTATATTTAAAGATATGTATACATATGTTTTAGCATATAGTTGTATAACAATAATATAATAGTATATATTTCTTCCAATGCATAGCTATATTTCATTACTGTCTGGTAAACTTGGGACAATTTAAAGCACTTGAAGTATGAGCTAATGACAGTGACCAGTCATATGTCACTCTGAAAAAAGTAAGTCACAACAGAAAAGCAAACGCTGTTTCTATGAATTAGAAAATTTAGTTAATCAGCAAATAGAAATGGTTCATAGTGTTTGCAATTTCCCAGTTATTTGAAAAGTAATCTATAGTGATAACTGTGCATATGGTCCTAATGAAAGTACCAGTGTGAATAAATAATTCCCCATTAATTTCATGCATATGGAAATTATGCTATAGCCTAACCTGAAACCATTGATGAACACTAGCACTACTATTTACAATAAGCTACATTTTGCATATCTTACTGTAAAGATAGGAAAAGACTAGCACATGAGAGGACAGTTAAATTGAATTAGTACCATCTACAACTTCTGAGCAAGACACAAATCATAAAAGCAAGCTAAATGTTACTGTGGTGCCAGCTCTGTGGTAATAAAGCTATCTAGCTAGTGCTGTGCAGAAAATAAAATTCTGCAGGTCTTCCTGTCACGGATGTATAATCAAGAAGTCTTTGTGAATATTTCTGCAAACTTCTGCATTGCATTGAATGTGGGCTCCCAGATGGAAGAAATGGGGCTTTAGGTGCTTGTGTTAGCAATGAGGTGTTTTACCATCAAAGATATTACTGAGGAGAGCGACTGGGACTATGGCATCTGTTTCAACAGTGCTCCCATCTGGTGAGCTGCAGCCCGGCCTTCATATCAGGTTTCCAAGTTTGCTAAGTCACTCCACCTACTTACTGCTGCTGAAAATGGCAACTCAGATGATAAAAACCAGCCATCTGGAACAATCAGATGCCTTGCTTTTTATGTTATTTTACACTGAAAAAACCCAACAAACAATACAACAGCAACAAAGCACAATGGATTAATGGATTATACTGGACATTTTGAAGCCTATGCACACATTTGGGTTAGAGTAGATCTGTTCAGAAATCCTCATATACGGAATTTATCTTGAGAAACCATTGTAGCAATCTTACTTCCTGTTCTGAGATTTGACACTAGGAAGTAATCTAGTCCTGTGAAAGTTTGTGGGCAGTCAAACATACGAGGCTGAGTGGGAACATACAGTTCCATTGGATTGTGGAAGTCAGCAATACATGCACATTGAAGAACTTACTACTGGTGAGTGACATGAGGATTGGATTGAACTTGTATTCTACATTTAATACATTGAGAATACTTCCCAACTAGAAGTACTCAGACACACAAAGTCACACATAGACACACGTGCATGTATATACACAATTATACAGACACTTTCAAAGTGGTAACATTCAGTTTGGGTTGTGTTTTAAAGGCAGGATTTTCATAATTGTGTGCATGTAATAAAATGGCTCTCTGTCCTCTGTGCCTCTCAGAAGACAAACAACTGAGTATTTTTAATTAATGTTGAAAATTTTTTGATCGGACATGTCACACACAGGACCTTGTAAAGATATTGGAGTTGTCTCCAATAAAAATTTCTGACTATATGCACATGGAGGAAATTATTAATTTTAGACAGCCAGTATAAACACAAAGGAATTAGCCCACAAAAATTTTATATTGATGGAATTGATTTAAGGAAATAGGAATGCCTGAAATGTAAATATGCTTTTAAAAGAAACATCAAATTCTTTCATCATTTATTAAAAACAGTACTTTTACAATATCATCCTGATGATAAACCACAAGATTTAAGGTTTCTGTGACAAATTTTTGCAAAACATTGATTATTGTAACGTTCTGAAAGCAGAGAGAATAATACACAAAGAAAGAGGCACCTCAGGCATCATAATTAAGATGGTAAAACAAGATATTGTAAAACTCAATATACTTTTGCATTTTTAATGCAAAATTCAAGGTTCTGAAGGGTTAATCTGCTTGTACTGGATATTGCCTGCTTATATAGAGCACATGGAAGTTATGGCAACAAATTATTCTCATGTCTGTTTTAACTTCAACAAAATTAGTTTAAACAGTGAGATTTTTATCTTGTTCCGAGGATATTTTAAAGAACTTTTCAACAGAAAAGTAATTATTAATGATATTTTTGAAAGGTGTCAAGACGTCTTAATAAAAGTAAATTGTTTTTTTCCTTTTGTCCATCTGAGAGTGTAAGGAATGGCAGATCAACTCTTAGAAGAGCATAAGGAATATTTCTTTAACTACAAAAAAATTAAACTGAATGAAACTTATGGGACGATCTTTTGGTCAGACTCATGAAGTATCAAAATAGCTAATGATTGGTAATTGCAGTTATCATTAAAGTGAAATTGTTCATTCTTTCCTACTCTTAAGAGAAAGAGAGGGATAACATTAAACAGTATTGTTTTCTGTGGTTAACTTTGAGTCTACTTTCTCCATTTGCACAGAAATATTCCTCTGAAAAATCAGGAGAAATATTTTAGATTATATATGTAATATTAGACTATAAATTTGGGTTTTTATATGTTAGGCAAAAATTCTCAATTTATTTTCATCTCTTGTTACATCTATTCTCAAAATATTTTGAGTTCTAAGAATGGATTACATGGTTGGGAAAATTATGGCTTGAATTTATACATAGAAGAAAGAAGGATAATAATGTTATCAGGTATGAAGTATTTTAGGGTAGGATAAAGGTCTGTATTCTCAAACCTTCCAAACAAGTTTAAAAAAAAGATGCATGCTAAAATGGTTTGTTAGGTTGCAATATTCCATTTTTGTCTGGCTCTTTGCTTGTTCTTTTTAGACTCCCTAAATAGTCTTCTGCTAGTATCAATGAAGTAAGCATCAAACACTTTGCTCAGCGTAGATGAGTGTGGTGGAAAGGATGGTCTCTTTAAGTGTTTTGAGATGTATTTCCAGTTGTTCTCTAGGTGTCAAAACAGCTCTTCTTTACAAGACATCTGCCACACTAGAGATTAGGAAGAAACACCTTCTGTGATAATAATGAATGACTTGTACTTGATTCAAATCAACATTAACATACACCTGAGTGAGGCATTTTGAACGTGTGGAGAAAAAGAAGGGAAGAACACACTGAAGGTTAAATGACAAACACACATGAATTGGGGACCAGAGGTCAACAATTTAGTGAAAAAGGAAATTGGTTTTGAAAAAATGAAATTGTTTCTGTCCTGCAGCATGGGCAGCAAACAGGAGGAATTGGAAGCCTCTGTAATGCTGGACAGTTATGACCTTGTAGTCACCCCTGAAACTTTGTGGGATGGGTCCCATGACTGGAGCGTGACTAACAGTGGGAACAGGCTGTTCAGAAGGGACATGAAGGGAGGAAAGAGACACACAGGGATTACCCTGTACATCAAGAGTTGGGATAGAGTGTAAAGAGTGTCTGAAGAACAGCCATGAGCAAGAGGAAAGCTGGTGGGTAAGGAAGGGAGCCCTTGGTGGTGTCTGTGACAGCTCCAAGCAAGGAGACACCATCGACAAACCCTTCCTGCTCCAGCTGCAGGAGGCATCACACTCACGGGCTCTTGTGCTGGGGGACTTCAACCACTCCTACACAAGATGGAAAAGTAGCTGTAGGCAATCCTTGAGATTCCTGGAATGCATGGAGGATAAATTCCTGATCCAAGAAATAGACAGCCCTACAACAGGGGAGATGTCACTGCATCTGTTGGTCACCAACACAAGGGGGCTAATGGGCGATGTGAAAATAGGAGGCAGTGATGATGACTTGGTGGAGTTCACAGTCCCGAGGAATATGAGTCAGGAAAGGAGTCAAGAGAGACCCCTGAATTTTAGGAAAACAGGCTTTCAACCTTTCAGGGAGACTACCCTTAAAGGCAAATGAAAGGAACAAGGCTGGTAGATCTAAAAGAAAGCCTTCCTTTGAGGAAAAACTATCAATCCTCCAGAGCAAGAATTTAGGCAAGGCCACAGTCAGGAGAAAGGCATGGCTGAGACTTGCTGAGAGAACTAGAGAAAGAAGCCAGTGCACAGACAGTGGTGGCAAGGACAGGTAACTGGAAAAGAGTATAGAGATGAAGTCTGTTTATGTAGGGATGGGGTTCAGGTTTATGTAGGCTCATCCTATGGGTGTTTTTCAGGATAAGGATTTTTGTCTACATGTTCATTCGCACTCAAGAAGTAAAAAAGAAGGTCATATGCATTACTTCTTATTATGTTTGTGGCCTTGTGGCTATGTATCTCCCAGTTCCATTCTCTCAAAAGTTAAGGATATGAGAGTGGAGAAGAAAATCAAATGCAGGAAAAGGATGACTTTGAACTAACTATGTCAAGAAGTAGTACAAGGTCCTGAAAAATACGCAGGAACCCAAACTTCTCTGAAAATAAGGCCTGATCACTCTTAAATGAAGTGTTCTTAATATTTAGTATTTGTAAGCATATTTAGTGTATCCTGTAATATTCAGTAATAAAGGTACATACACGGAAATGTCTCACTTGCTTTGCATTAAACATGAGCATCTATTTGCCAGCAGCATGAGGCTCCCTTGCTTACCACCCTGACAGGATGGTGGCAGCTCTGTGGCTAGCTGGTGGCTGGCAGCTGCCCTGACACATGCCATCACTTCGTGTGCTGCAACCCAGCACCTGTGCATGAGTGAAGGGCAGCCAGTGCTCTCATTTCTGCTGAAGCAGACAGCACATTGTTCTAAATAAATTAACTAATTACCATAAATAAATCTCATTGCATTTGTATTGGAAAGCTTATCAGACAGCACTATTGTGGCCTTTCTGTTTAGGCCTGAGAACCTTATCTTCATAGACCATGTTTCCGAAGTATAATGTACATTTTTGGGTGGAAAGAAGCTCATTCCAGGGTTTGAAGGACAATTAGATTCACAGGACTAATACCAATATTGTATTACTCTTGAATAAGAAAAAATATTTTATTATTTCATGACTCATGGTACAGAGAGTAAAAAAAATGCATATACTAGTAAATATCTCCATTACTATATTTCAGTATAAAATATTTGAAAATAAAATACACAGCTCCTGAAAAATGCCAGCAAATTTTCCATCATTAGACTAGAATGCAAATACTCGTGTGCAAGCAGGAATCTTAAAATTAGCTATTTCAGAGAAAAAGATGAGCTTTATTGTTCATTAAGTATCTATGCATTAATCAGTAAAACATTACCCTACATTGCAAAAATAATGCATCACAGGGTTCACAAAATGCTTAATATTATTAGTATTTTAATATTATATTTATGACAATAATTTTATTTTTTCTGGAATATTTTCTGTTTAGATAATACAAAACTAATGATGATCTATACATAAAAAGCACAAAATGCTCTTTCAAGAGATTTACTTTCTCCTTACTACTGATATGTTGGCCAAATGTTCTGCCTGTGCCAATGGGCACATTAGGAAGTAGGGAACAGTATAATATAATGCTACAAATTTAGCTCATTGCTTTCTGATTATGGTATCTGTTACATTTAAATTTTTTAGAAATAATGGGATTGGTATTAATTCACACAGAACTGTCCTGTTCTCTAGGATTTATTTCCTAGTTATCTTTAGACTGCAGCCTTTTACCAAACAATATTCTTTATGTAATAGAAGTGGTTCAGTAAAGAGAATTGTCCTCTTCATCATAAAATATGCAGTGCCTTCCAATTAAACAACTTGCAATTTATAGAAACCAGATGCTCAGTCCCTATAAATCAGCCTAACTTTACTTAAAATGGAGATACTGTAGTTTGTTTTCACTCAGGAATTTGCTAGCCACATATCTAAATAACCCATAAGGTCTTGATTACAGAAATATTGCTATTTAAATGATACTAGTAGAATTAATTTAACAGTTTCTTTCTCCATATTCAAATAAAAATAAAGGTAGACAGGGTCACTAGAGCATTACTGTCACATATCTGAAGCTTATTAAATCTTTACCAAAGCTGGAAATCATGCTGGAAATATCTTAGTAGAGCTATGTTATATCCTGGTATTCCTCTAAATCTTTGCAATCTTGAAGGTGATTAATAGGCAACTGGGTCATGAATAACCCTGTTTATCTACTATGTGCATAATAACCTTGCTCATGCAATTATTGGGCATATACCTAATACAAAGCAATTTCAATGGGTTGTTCTTACAGTGAAGAATTGATGTACCTGTTGGCAGAGTATATCCAAGGACACAGAAAAGTTATATTGTGCATTTGGACAAAATATTTAGAATGCTGAAGCAAGATAAGGCCAAGAACAATGAAAAGCCACCGTTTTTGTTGGGCTTTTTTCTGTCTTAAGAGAAATAATGAGGTCAGCTCTGGTTTTAAAGATAATGAATGATAAGAGAAAGAGATAAAACCCCAAGGTGCACAATGCCTCCTTCACTGCAGTCGTCACTCTGGTCCTTAGAAACACTAAAGCTGCTATGAAAGCATATGGAAAATCTGAAGTAAGGAAGACTTACTGTTAGTGGGAGAGGATCAGGTTGGAGGGCATTTAAACAACCTGGAGCCACACAAATCTGTGGGCTCTGTTGGGATGCACCCAAAAGTGCTGAGGGAGCTGTCCCATGTGATCTTGAGGCTCCTCTCGATTATAACTGAAAGGTAGTGGTGGCTGGGGGTGGTCTCTAAGGACTGGAAGAGAACAAGTGTCACTGCTGTCTTTGAGTAGGGAAACAAGGAGAATCCAAACAACTACAGGCCAACAAGCATCACTTTAGTTACTAGGAGCTAATGGACATCTTATTCTAGAAAAAAAAACATTTCCAAATATAATTTAGGACTAGATGGTAATTGGGAATAGTCAGCATAGATTTCCAAAGGAGAATTCATGCTTGACCAAACTGATAGACCTTTACAATGGCATTAACTTAGAGGATGATGGGAGAGCTGTAGAAACTGTTTATCTTCACTTTCGAAAGACATTTGACTGTGTCCCACAAGATCCCTATAAACAAAGTATAGTTTAAATAAAAAACAGAGAGGTAGATTGAAAACTTCTAGTTGACAGGCTTGAAAGAGTGTGATCAGGAGCAGAAAAGTCCAGCTGAAGACTAGTCAGTAGTGGTAAGTCTCAGGAACACATACTGCAACCAGTACTTTTTAAGTAATGACCTAGATGGATAGGCTGGAGAGCACCCTAAGCAGTTGGAAGATGTTTGATTCACCAACCCAAAATTTAGTAGTTTTTTAGAGGTATCGTCTAAAATTAATGTTTCCATGATTGTACTTTAAAGATATATTGCTAAAGGAAACATGTCTCTAAAGAAAATAAAAATCTAACTAACACCACTGTCATAAAAAAAGTTAGGTCTAAAAGGTCTTGAATAGCTACAAATCAGAACTGAAAAAGGAGAATTAATGGCAACATGAGAGAAATTACAGATTACTTCTTTCATGAAAGAATTAGAATAATAATTACATGGNACGGAAGGAACTCTGCTGAATCTGTCATCTCTTCAGAGTGGCAAGAGGTTTTTTTCTGTTTGGTATTGTTCAATTTTGTGCTGGGAGGTGTGTTGCCTGTTGAATAAACAGTTCTGTTTCTTTTTCCACTTCTCTCCAAGGAAATTTTTTTTCCCGAACCGACTGGGGGAGGGATTGCTTGGATTGGTTTGTTTTTTTTTCCCTTTCCCTGGAGGGACCCCATTCAGAGGTTTCCTCCCAAATTTGCTCTAAACCAGGACAGTAAAAAAGTAAACTTCATATGGATGTTACCTGTTAAATCAAGCCAATAGCGCAATTGCTACTGGCAGAAGCCTGGGCCACTGATAAAACCACAGAAATTTTTTTCACTTGAATGCTTGTGTAACAGTATAGCAGTTCCACTTCCTAAATTCTATGGTTTACAAATATTATTTTCCTCATAGATTTGTATATTTTCATCTGTGCATTCATTCATGTTCAAAAGAGCAAGTAGTACTTATTCTGATGATTTTTCTGGAACAAGTGTAAAACATGTCTTGGGAAACTCTTCACTCTATTACTCTGTTACTGTTTACTCAGTCTATGTTGCTTGAATATACAAATCTTATCTGACTTTAGACAAGTCAATCAATTGGTAGTCACGTTTCCCATATAGGATATAGTTACTCCTATATCAACTCCTTCACTTTAAAAAGTGACAAATCACACCTGAAAAGAAATTTGTCTCTTCATATGTAGAGACTTGAGGGTGAGGAAGAAAAGTTACGGTACAAGTTTATTTGAGATAAAGATAAATACTTATGATTTCAGAACAAAAAACGATCTGATATTTCAAAATCGTACTACTAACTTTTAAATCTGAAACAAACATTCTTATCACATTTTCCTTTTACAGTGTAAAATCTTACCAGTAAAGCCTGCAATTTTCAAGCATATGAGTCCATCTTTAAATGGTATTATAGGTTAGCAAATGGGTGACTGGTTTGGAGGTCAGCAAGTAATCAGATTTACAATGTTAATTAAAAGTCTAACATGTTGCCATGAAAACAATCTTGTATGATTATCAACCAGAGGCTTGTGAAAGATGTACACAGCCGAATGTGATATTTTCTTTTAATATGCCCTGAACTGTAGAACCCGTTTTACATATTAGCAATATTAGATGGAAGGAGTTTAATTAAATCTAACGATCTGCCCAAAAGTCAATGTGTGTGGAAATGGAATTAATGAAATTCCTAGTACATTTTCACTGATTATAATCAATTAATACATAGAAGTGAATATTAGAAATAACTCATCTGAGAACAAGAATATTATGTATAGAAAACATTTACCTCTGTCAGGCATTGATTAATTTCTCATTTGACTCTAAATTGCAAACAAAATAAAAAATCTGTAAGTTACAAGACAAATTGCAATGTGCCATTTTTTTTTTGTTTCTGGCTATAATTTTGTTTCCCATAATAATGCAGTATTTTAAAGCATAGTGGGTTTTCTGGTAGTCTAAGCAGTAACTCTAGTAAATATTATATGGGTTTACATACACTCTTATTATTTACAGACTTGTAAGGGTATATGTATATGCCTTATAAGTGAGAAAATGAGATTTTTTTTTTTTTGGTCTTCCTCCTTCTTCTCATCAGTCAAACCCTACTGCAGCTCTCCTCTATAGAGAAAGTAAATATTGCAGAATAAACTGGTAGGATGCAATGACGGCTTGGATGTTTTCTCTGCAGAGTGCTCCTGAAGCTGACAGGAACACATTTTGCTTCCACTGTGGTTTTTCTGCTCTTCCACTGTCCACACTTTTTCCCATTTTGGGAGGCCCCTCAATAAAATCACATTATACAAAAGTCACTCAGCAGCATCCCAATATGAAAGCTAGACTTTGCATGCTTCTAAGTAGGATGTTTTCTTTGTTTGTGTTAATTATTTATGAAGAAAGAGAAAAAGAAAGGGTCTCAAGGACATTAAATGATGACTGAGACCTCAGACTATATCACACACATAATTTGGATATATTAAGAAAGCAAATGAACTCATAAAAAGGCAGTTTTGTCTAAAGCAATAGTATATTTTGCTTTCCTTTTCTCCATATACCTAAAGTTCACTTCTTTTTTTGCCTGTTCTTTTCTATTTCTTGTTGATTTCAGTTCACAAAATATAACAACGTCATAGATTTTTCCTTTTAGTTCTTTCTGTTACTTTGAAATCTGCCAGTGTAAAGCAGGTAACAAATCTTTTAGGGTAAGATTTACCATCTGTGCATTTTTCCTATTTTGTAAACAGATCCAGTTTGACTAATGCTTCCTCAACTGTGATTCTGATAATTTCTGAAAGATTTCCAACAGAAATTTAGAAACCTTCTAGAGTAAAATTTTTCTTGTCAAAAGCACAGGTGATAGAAGCTTTTCTGCATAATTCTTTTGTCTTTGAGCTTGTGTTCACCTGCATACAAGCGCAGTCTGGTACTCCAGCAATAAGAGAAAGTCCATGTAACATAAGTTTTTTAGGTATTGTTGCTGGTTAGAACCAGTATTCTGTTTTGAGACAGGTACAGTTACAGTACTCACACAGTCCCTGGAGATGAAAGTTTTGATATTTACAGCATTATTCCTAAAAAGGGGAAGCATTGAATACTTGAAAATTTTGATGTGTTAAATATAAAACTTATAAAATTAGTGTTAAGATCCATCTAGTGAGAGATGCCTCTGATAGAATTAGGATGCAAATGAGACCATATGCTGAAGTCAGAAGAACAGGTTTTATTTAACAATGAATGTGATGTGGAGAAATAGAAAGAAGAAGAAAAGAGAGGAGAGAGGAGGGAGAGAGAGAGATATATAAAGCAGAAGATAGTCATTATCTGTGGAATCAGTGATGTCTTGTTGGTCGTTTTTCACCCTGGGCTTCTCAGCAATGGGGGTCTACAGGTTGTTGAAAATTATTCACTGTTTATACGTCTTAGCAAACAAAAGAATTAATGCTCATTGGCTACACAGTTGCAGTATTCTATTGGTTAAATTACTCCCTTGTTTCTCATGATAGTTAGTCCTATGCTCAGTCTCTTTTTGAGTTGGTGAGTTTCTTGGGTCGGTTGGTTGCACCCTCCTCCTCTCCTCCCAGTCAGAGCTGATTTCAACACAATTAATGAACTGTCTTTCCTTGTGGCCTGTAAATTCTGTATTCTTTGTGTCTGTTATCAGTGATACATTCTTCTCCCCTAGCTTTGCTTACTTCCCTGTAGGTCTGAGATAACACCTGGACAATAATACCACTTCCATCTTCTCTCAAGTTGTCATCCCAGTGGTTTAACTTATAGTTCAAGTTCCAGGTACCCATGGAGATATATTCAGGGGTCTCTGGTGATCATTAGTGGCCATTTCTACCCTAACGTGGGGTCATCTTTGTTTGATCAGTGATATGCATATGAGCAGTTTCTTCTTTACACAGTCTGCCACAGTGGCAATTTTTGTCTGGATGCTTTACTCCTATCTATTAACCAGGTCTCACCTGTGACGAGCCTGGATTTGGCCCCATCTTTTCACTTCCTTCTGTGCTTATTTCATGGCAAAGTCCTTCTGTGGCTTTAACAGTAGCTGAGACAGGCAACTGTGCTATTTAAGTCATTACAATGACTTATTATAGTCATAAGAGCCCTAATGGAATTTTTTTTTAAGTAATTTTGTGTGTTTGGGGAAGAGTTAGTCCAAAAGATTTTATCTGAATAAGTTGAAAGGTGGAATTAATTTAACCTGTTTAAAATGACTGACTCCTTTCCTGGTTATCAACTGCCTGCCCTAAGCACTCCTCTATCTGCAGTTAACAGATTTTTCAAGACACCACAGAGGTTTAAAATGGGTAGGACTCATTCTTTGTGAAGGAGGTCTGTCTCTAATGGAATAATTTATGATCTAAAGTGGTAACCATCTTCTTCTTCTCTGGGCTTAAGAACCTCTGTTTCCTCAGTTGCTCCTCATAAGACTTGTGCTCCAGGCCCTTTCTTGGGTGTGTTGCCCTTTTCATCAGCTTCTTTGGATGCATCATGCACTCTCCAAATGAGACTGCTGTATAAAGCACCTTCCAGCTAACACACCAAATTTATTTTACCACTGCAAAATGCCATAATTTTTGTCATTCTTTTTTTTTCTTCCTTTCTTAACCTCTAAAGACCTAAAAGCCCATCCAGCCAATTCCTTATCCATTAATTAGTCAACCCTTCAAATCTATGTTTCTGCAGTTTGAAAAAAAGGATGTCTTGTGGGACCAAGTCAAAGCCTGACAGAAGTCTAGGTATGATGTAGATGACATTGATTGCTCTTTTCTTGTTAACTGTTGCAGTCACTCCATCACAGAAGGCCACGAGACTGGCCAGGCATGATTTGCCCTTTGTAAAGCCATGATAGATGTCTTGTACAACCTCCTTGACTTGTGTGTGCCTTAACATTGTTTCCATGAGAATCTGCTCCATGATCTTCTCAAGGCAAGTAAGAGCTGAGTTTCATCAGTCTGTAGTTCCCCATGTATTACTTTGTCCCATTCTAAAAATAGGAGTGATGCTTCCCATTTTCAACTCACCAAGGATTTTTCCTGACCTCCATGACTTTTCAAATGTGATGAAGAGTGTTTCTTACCTTGGTCCCAGCCAGGCAGCAGGCCTTCCTTGTATTGAGTCAGCATATAGGGCCCTCTATTCCCATTGGAAAGGAATCACTGATGAGAACTACCCTCATTTCTTTCCTTAACTGGGGTGGTTTTGACTCTGGGATGGTAGACTGACTCACTGTAGGCAATTCCTCTGACCTTTGTACATATTATCTCATGCCTGGTCCTCAAGTTCTAAAGCCTCATACTTCATGTATAAGGTCACCTGGGAAGGTGAGATATGTCAGGAGAGGATTTGTCCACGGCCACATTCACAAAAATTATTTCTATTCCCTCTGCCTCCTCCTAACCCCCTCCAAGATCATCTCCTTCTGCCTGTTGGTGAAGATTATAGAATACTATATATTATGTAGTACTCTATGTAGTCTATGTAATATATGCATATATATACTTTAAAGTATGTGTATCTAAAATCTCAGTGAAAAAATATATTTTACCTTCAGAATTGTTATCTGAGTATAGTTCTCCTTTTCAGTCCACTTGTAGTGTGATGAGTCATGTTGTCCTTCTGTTTTTCAAACAGAAGAGTGTTTAATACAATCATACTTCCATATGCTTTGTTAAGACATCCCACGTTTGGCTATTGGTGTTAACTTTGCTGGAAACTTTGTTGAAACTAGTACAATTTGGGGGTTGCCAGTTTTAAAGTTGATCCCCAGATGAATCCTGGGGACAGAAGAAATCCATGTGTGGGAGAAAATGAGAAGATGCACAGATATTCCCAATACAGGAAGAGGGTTGAAGCTGTTGGATGGATGCAAAGGTTACTTTGGGTCATAGCATAAACATATCTCTCCCATTCTGTCATGGACATGACTCTGGTTATATTGTTAATATTTATCTACCCAATTATGAAGAATTGTGTCTATCCCCAGTACCTGTATACTTCTACTTTGTGCTGTGACAACTTAATATCTGTGAATTTTATTACCTCAAGCTTCTTTGAGTGAACAAAAACAGTAACTGAAAAGTGCCACCATAGAACCAGAAAAATAGTCAATTTTTAGTATGAGGTCACAGTAGAATAAAAACCCACTATATACTGATTGTCCATTTATCTTTAGCAGGGAAAGTCTACATAAATAAATTAATTACTTTGATATTATCACTCTCAATTATGATATTGGACACTTCAGTAACAGAAAGATAACACTTTTCCCAGGAGAAAGTTAAATGTTTCAGAGTCTTAGAGTAGAAAGATCTTTCTGCCTACATGTTGGGGGTTGAATAATTTCTTTTATTTTCTGTGGAATTTTTCCCTATTTTTATACTAATCACTTGGGGCTGCAAGTTAGTTGCCTCTCACCGGAAGAGGGGGGGAGGGGGATGGAAAAAAAAAAGGGAGCCGGAAAAAGGAAGGGGACCACATGGGGGAGGGCTCTCTCTCGTGGCTAGCACGTGGAGTTGGAGACAGTGGGGAGATCCGGTCTTGGACCCTTTTCTTTTCCCTGCGAGTTTTTCAACGCCGGAGACCACACTTCCCTGCTGTTTAGACCTCACCCTGCTGCCTTCCTATCCTATCCTACTGTTCACTGCTGAGCAGCAGCAGCATGGCCGGCGCCGTGAACAGGAGCGGCCCCCCCGCCTCCCACTCACAGCGGAGCTGCCGCCATCAGCCCGGACTCTGCAGCTGCGCGGGACCGGCTCTGCCCACAGCACCGGGAACTGAACCCAGAGAGAGAACGCTTGCATCCAAAGAAACTGGGACTGAGCTATACTGTTCTGTTTTGTTGTCAGTTTTTATAGCTGTTGTTGTTTCTGCTGTTTACCTTGTTAGATATATTAGTAAAGAACTGTTATTCCTACCCCCATATCTTATGCCTGAAAGCGTCTGATTTCAAATTATAGTGATTAAAAAGGAGTGGATTACAGGGAAAGGGGTTCATCCCTCTCCTTGGCAAATACCTCTCTCTTAAACCAAGACACTACACTGCAAAGACTTGGGCCGTACTTCAAAGCAACTCAGAAAAAGAAGTTACACAACCTCAGATAAATAAGTAACATTAATGTTTTGCATTAAGTTCTGCAATATTTCTAATTCTACAATTTTGTTTTTCTTATTGATGACATAGTGCCCTGCACAATAACTATTAAATTATTCTTCCAATCAAGGCAAAGACAAATGCTCACAGATCTATAATTAAACCAGTTCATGCTTTCATAGCCACAGGTGATGAAATTAAAAGCCACACATCCAGTTCTGGGCCCCTCATGAAAAGAAAAGCATTTAGATGATGGAGCAAGTCCAGAGAAGAGCAACAAAGCTGGGAAAAATCTCTAGAGAGCAAGGCTTATAAGAAGCAGCTGAGGGATCTGGGGTTGTTTAGCCTGGAGAGAAGGAGGCTCAGAGGTGACCTTATCACTCAACAGCCACTTGAAAATAGCCAGGTCGGGGGCAGTCTCTTCTCCCAGGCAACCAGGGACTGGACAAGAGGATGTGGCCTCAAGCTGAACCAGGGAAAGTCCAGGTATTGTCCAGGACATATGGAAAGGGTTGTTATCAAGCATTGGAACAGGCTGCCCTGGGAGAAGGAGGAGTCAGCAGACCTGGAGGTGTTCAGGAAATGACAGGACATGGCACTCAGTGGTATGGGCTAGTTGCTATGGTGGTGATCAGTCAAAGGGTGGACTCACTGATGGAAAAAAAACTATATTAAATCAAATAAAATTGAGTGTCAAATGCATTTACCAGAAAGAGCCAACACTCTGTGTATGAGTTTGAAAAAAAACCAGTGGAAGATACTAAGTCAGAACTACAATTTAATAGGAAAATTAAAATAAAATACAGTGGTACAAAAACACTGACAGAATCAGAATACAAGCTGACAGACACCCTGTTGGTCAGGGTGTTGTAGCAGTCGGATTAAATGATGTCTTCAGTCCTCCTGGACGACAGATGTGGTTCAGTTGAAGCAGTGCTCCTGTAGAAGAGTGTAGTTTTCCTCTGAAGGTCCAGTGGTGATGAAGATGGGCATTGGTCTTCCTCTGGGAATCCAGTGCTAAAAGGCTGATCTGATGTTCCAGATCTCAGTTTTTATCTAGGTAGGAAAGGCTTTTCTCCTCCCCTGGGTGGAGCATCTCACAATGGGATGATGTAATCTTAGCAGTCATGCAGTGGAACCCAGTGGTCCATTAAGAGAAAATATCTCCATGGAAGAAGGATGGGTTGTGGAAGAGATAAAGAACACTGCCCCACCTGGTGTTAACAGCTGACCCATTAACAGAAGATATTCCCCCTGGAGTTATGAGGGATGGGTCATGGAAGAGTTTCTTGGAAGGAACACCGTGCCACTTGGTTTCAGCAGATGATGATAGAATACATGCTTCTGGTTACATCTTGCATTGCAACCTAAGACACTTTAGTAAAATTTAAAGATGAATATTTAAGGATGAGTCTTCAGTTATGATTACAATAAAATTAATTCTAACAAAGGCATCCTGTAAAGGCTGGAATGCATGTTTTCAGCACTTCTCCTTTTACTTAGTTGCCTCTGATGTCGCTATCTTGCTTCAAGACGATACTACAGAAAATAGCATGTCTAGAAGTGTGTCTGGTAGAGTAATAAAGACATGCTGTCCTATTCTTTCTCCTGCATACCTTTTTCTGGTGTTCTATTATATTAAAAAGTAAATAGAACTATGAGCACAGATCTACCCTCTACACCCTTATAGCTGTGTAAGGAAAAACACACATTACTTATAAGGCAGTGTATTCAATCCCATTCTGTCTTTCAGCATAATGCAGATTTGCTCTTCTACAAGGAAATGAGGTGGGGAATGAAAGGAAAAGCTTTACTGTAGGTTTTTTTTTTCCTTGTGTACAGAATATATTGAGGAACCCTGGGGGGACTTATTTTTCCTTTGCCTCCCAATGAGATAAACTACTTTAACTCATAAAAAGAAAATAAGTAAAGAGTTATTTCCCTCCCAAATCAATCAAGTAAACTAATAAACAAAGAAACAAACCAAACAAAGGAAACACAAACAAAAAACAAGAGGAAAAGTTACTACTTGGTTTTACTTTGAAATTTCAGTATCTAAACCCTGGTGGCCATGTTAATCTGCATGGAAACCTACTTTGGCAGGCACTGGGTCTATTCAGAAAGCTCTGTAATAGAAGCTACCTCAAAGCTTCATGAAACAACTAACAACTAGAGGAATTTTTTTTAAGGATGTTGTTTTGCACTTGATTTTCAATAATTTGGTTTGGAAACCTAAATGTCTCTGGTTTGAACTAAATGATCTAAAAATGTTACTAGAAGGCTGAAGGTTAAAGTAGAAATGTTCAG
>VXBI01004636.1:69505-140135 GCA_013397375.1 Toxostoma redivivum | reverse complement strand
GGTCAACAATTAAAATTTGGGGTTTCTCTAAGTCATTTGGGGGTTATTACAGGTCAATAATTAAGATTTGGGGTTTCTATCAGTCATTGGGGTTATTAGAGGTCAAACTTGCTCTCTCCAGAAAATTTTGGATCCCTTTTGGGGTTATTTGAGGTCATTTGGGTGTTACTAGAGGTCAATAGTTAAAATTTGGGGTTACTATAGGTCATTGGGGTTATTAGAGTTCAAATTTGCTCCTTACAGAAAATTTTGGGGTTACTCTCGGTCATTTTTGGGGTCAGTTTGGGGTTACTAGAGGTCAACAATTAGGATTTGGGGTTACTATAGGTCATTGGGGTCACTTGAGGTCAAACTCGCTCCGTCTAAAAAATTTTGGGGTTATTTTAAGGTCACTTGGGGGTTACTTGAGGTCATTTTGAGGTTACTTGAGTTTAAAATTAAAAATTGGGGTTACTATCGGTCATTGGGGTTATTAGAGTTCAAATTTTCCCTCTCCAGGAACCTTTGGGGTTATTTTTGATCATTGGGATCAATTTCTCCCTCTCTGGGTCCAGTTTAGATCATTTTCTCTCACCCAATATCTTTTTCCCCCCCATTTCAATTTTAGTGTCTTTTATAATTTCCTTCCTCCTCTGCTTTGTTCTCTTATCCATCTCCATAGGATCCCTCTATGGGATTTCAAGGGTTTTTTTTAGGATTTACCATTGTTTTGGGATTCAAGGATGTGGTTTCAGCTCTCCACAGCACCTCCACCCATTCAGCTTTCCACCCTGAGTTTAGGATTTGTCATTCTCTGCCTCAGACTTTCACCCTACATTTGTGAACATCACCCCATAAAAAACCCCATTTATTTTGGTGGAAGCCACACTTGTCTCAAAGTCAAAAAAATGTCTCTATATTCTATTAAGAAAAGCAAACAAGATTGATTTAAAATATTTTTATTGAAAAATAATAATGATGCCCAACCTTTTCCCTGCTGAACCTTTTTTTTAAACTCAGACCAAATATTTCCCCCAGCTGAGCCCAAATCCATTTTATTCTGATGGTTAAATAAAGATAATTCCAGGAGGAATGAAAGTTCTGCACAGGGTTTCCTCATTGAGCAATTATGGATTCTTTTTCTCCACCATCTTTCCACATCAATATCCTGCATCTGTCCCAGATGGATAAAAATGTGCATCAAACAAATGGAACATTCTGGAGCTTTAAATCTAGGAAAGATCTGGACCTGTTGGAGAGATGATCACAGAAAAACATCTTAAAATACCACCTCGAGTCCCTGCACCACCCAACCCACTCTGATTTTTGGTTTCTTTTTTTATTCATGGGGATTTTAAAGCACTGCAGGGAGTTTAAAACAGCACAAGGTTTAAAGCCAAGTGGAATAGTTTGTGCTGCCCTTGAAATCAAGTGGCTACAGGGACTTGATGATGAATTTTTTGGTTAAAATTCCATTTGTAAGCATGGCTAGTACAGGAATAACTGCAGCTTTACCAGTAAAAATGACTTTAGGTCAAGATATAACTTTTTTATTCAGCTGCCTTGCCAAAAAGCCCTGCTGGAAATTGTTTTCCCCCTTGTCTCTGTCCTACACTTGGCTGTTTCTATTTATGACACCAGCAGCTTGTAAATAACAAATGGGACTCAAGTTCCCTCATAAATCAGTGTTTCTGTCCAAAAAATCCAATTTAAATGCCTACAACTTCAATAAAATATAATCTTCTGGACTGACTTTTATATTCTGAAGTTTCCCTTAAGTTCTATTGGGAAAACAATCAAAAGAATTTACTGTATCTTAATAAAAATAAAGCTTGGGGATACAATTTTTGCTCAATGTTGGGAAAATTTCTGTGCTTTTGGTAGCTGAAGCAATGTTAGAAATATAGTTTGGTGAATCCCTCCAACCCTTCCTCCCTCCCAAATTTTTTAAAGCAGAACTTCACAAGAAAATATAATCACAGACCTTCCCAGCTAAAAGCACTTCCAGCACTGTGCAAGCAGCAAATTCCAGGAATTTGGGTAGAGAAAAGAGCAGGATTTGAGCAATTCTTGCTGTGATCACCCCAGGCCCTGAGGAGGTGGAAAGGTGTGACCTGGAAAGAGGAAAAGAGGTTATTACCTGGGGAAAACACAGGGGAAAACTCAGGGGAAAACTCTCTCAGGGAAAAACTCACTAAGGGAAAAAAATCAGGGAAAATTCAGGGAAAAACTTAGGGGAAAACTCGCTCAGGGAAGAACACACTCAGGGAAAAAAATCAGGGAAAATTCAGGGAAAAAGTCAGGGAAGAACTCAGGGAAAAAATCACTCAGGGAAAATTCAGGAGAAAATTCAGGGAAAAACTCACTGAGGGAAAAAAATCAGGGATCATTCAGGGAAGAACTCACGGAAAAAATCAGGGAAGAACTCACTCAGGGAAGAACTCAGGTGAAAACTAAAGGGAAAACTCAGGGAAGATCTCACGGAAAAAATCAGGGAAGAACTCACTCAGGGAAGAACTCAGGTGAAAACTAAAGGGAAAACTCAGGGAAGATCTCACGGAAAAAATCAGGGAAGAACTCACTCAGGGAAGAACTCAGGTGAAAACTAAAGGGAAAACTCAGGGAAGAACTCAAGGAAAAACTCAGGGAAAAACTGAACTCAGGGAAATTGGAGAGGGAGAGAGGAGTGGGTCTGGAGCTAAAAGCTGTTGCAGAGGAATTTACGGGGGGAGGGGGAATAGAATAAAAATCAATAATTAAAATAAACAAGGTTACAAACTGCGAGGGTGGGGAGGCACAGCAGAAGCTGCGGCTGCCCCTGGATCCCTGGGAATGCCCAAGGCCAGGCTGGACACCGGGGCTGGGAGCGGCTGGGACAGTGGGAGGTGTCCCTGCCCTGCAGAGGTGAAACGGACGGGCTTTGAGGTCATTCCCAAAAGTGCCATCAGGGATGTCCTCCAGCCATCGCCACCGAGGGGACAGAACGGGAAGAATTCCCGGGACAGAGGACAGAACGGGCAGAATTCCCGGGACAGCAGGGGACGGGACAGAACCGGCAGCACCCGGAGTCACCGCAAGGACCGAGGAGCGATGGCGAAGCTCCGCCCTGACCACGCCCCAATTCCTGACCACGCCCAACCCCAAACCACGCCCCGTCAACGACCACGCCCCCAGCCAGTGCCTCCGCCCCTTTATGCCCGCTGACGTCCCCGCCCGAGGTGGCGCGAGCTCTTCCGCTGGTGACGTCACGTGGCGCTACCGCTTGGCCCCGCCCCGCGCCGCTCCGGGACCCCGGGCAGGTAACGGGACACGGGGTTCGGGGTACGGGGATGGGGGTACCGGGATGTGGGATCACGGAGGGGGGGGACACCGCCGGCAGGGCCCCCGCTCCCCAACAGCGTCACCTTCCCCGCTTCCTGCACCCCGCGGTTGTGTCCCCGCCGCTGGCCGGGCCACCTGCGGCTCCCCGACACGGTGACCCCCCCTTGGCCACCCCCCTGCCACCCGGGGACCCCCGAGGAGCGCGGCGGGGATCGCCCCGCAGGGCACGGAACGGAGCCCCGCGCCCCATATGCTGCCCCAAAAGGGGTTTTGCACCCCAGACCCGCATGCCGCTGTCCCGTGTCCCGCTGCCACCCACAGCCCGCTGTCCCCTGTCACAGGTGCCCGCTCCCATAGCAACAGAGCACAGAATTAGGCCAGTCCCCCACTTCTGCGTCCTCCCTGCTTTACACCCACGACCCGCATGTCCCAGGTTTGCTTCCCAGTCCCAGATCATGTCATCCAGCCAGACGGACAGCATCCCATCCCTGCCACTCCCCCGCCCACAGCCCGATTTCCCTGCCCCTGTGGCGCTGGGGAGGGACATCTTTGAGCAGTCACACCAACTCTTTTCCTGCAGGAGCCACCATGGATCTGGTCCTGGAAGCTGCGGACCGGCACCTCCTGACCCCCTACGTGTACCCGGCGGGGTGGCCCGAGGACGAGCCGTGCCGCCAGCTGCTCAGCCTCTTTGTCATCACCAACCTGGGGGCCCTCGCCCTCTACCTGCTCTTCGGCACCCTCAGCTACTACTTCATCTTCGACCACGAGCTCAAGAAACATCCCCAGTTCCTGGAGGTGGGTGCACCTTGCTGATCCTCACCCAGGCCCTGCATGGCAGTGTCCCCCTCGCTGTCCTCTTGTCCATTCCAAATGTCACCTGCCAGTGCTGTGGCACGGGCTGTCCCTGCTGTCACATCCACCCCTCTCAGCCTCGATCATCCCTGACCAGAAGTGCCACAACACCCAGCATGAGCCCTGCCCTGCCCCAAGCACAGCTGTCCCCACATGAGCAGCACCCTGTGCCCCACACCATGGCACAGATGCCACAACAAAGGGGTGGCCAAGACACCAGCCCTCCCAGCCTTGTGAGGAGCACTGGGGCTCTCAGGTGTCCCCTGTGCCCCTGACCCCTCTTGTCACACCCCACAGAACCAGGTGAGCCGGGAGATCACCTATGCCCTGCGCTCCCTGCCCTGGATCAGTGTCCCCACCGTCGC
Organism: Toxostoma redivivum; assembly: GCA_013397375.1. Lineage (NCBI taxonomy): Eukaryota > Metazoa > Chordata > Aves > Passeriformes > Mimidae > Toxostoma > Toxostoma redivivum. Next base: position 135,615 of record VXBI01004636.1, on the reverse strand, counting down.
CCTGTTCTTCGCCGAGGTGCGGGGTTACAGCAAACTCTACGATAACATCGAGGACTCCCCGTATGGTGAGTGACCTCCCTGCACTCCCTGCCACAGCAGTGTCATGTCCCCACCTGGGTCACCTCCCTCAGCCCCCATTTCTCCCAATGACAACCCCAAGAAATCCTCCTGGTACCTCCTGTCTCCCAGGTGCAGTCCTGTCCTCAGCCAAAAATCCAGGTTATCTTTAGGGGAGGCACCCATGCACCCTCATGTCCCCCTGCCTGACACACTCCACCCTCCACTAAAGAGATCCTTCCCTTCCCTGGGCACGGCTCCCAGCACCTGACTCACCTTCCTGAGTCACAGGGGACAGCCTGATGCTCTCACTTCACTGGGGCAGACTGACATGACTCAGACGTGTCTCCCACCACAAGGACCATTGTGGAGACCCTCACAACCTCCTGCTGTGCCACCTCTAACAACACTGTCCCTTTCCAGGCTGGTCTGGTGTCTTCCTCAGCATGCTGTCCTTCCTCTTCTTCACTGACATGGGCATCTACTGGATACACCGTGGGCTCCACCACAAGCTGTTCTATAAGGTATGGGACAGGACAGGGCACTCTGGACGAGAGTCCTTGTCCTGCTCTGGTGACATTTCCAGGCTGCTCCTTCCAGGGAACGCATGCTCAGGTGGGAATGGCTGAATAAGGTATCACCATGTGATGGGACCCATGTGCCCCTCTCAATTTGGGTGGTGATGGCCCAAACAGCATCCCTTGGGGCCATGAATCTGGCTGGGGGACCTTCTGAAAGGGCCCACCCTGACTGACAGCCCCCTGTCCCCACAGCGCTTCCACAAGCCCCACCACCTGTGGAAGATCGCCACGCCCTTCGCCAGCCACGCCTTCCACCCTGTGGATGGCTTCATGCAGAGCCTGCCCTACCACGTGTACCCCTTCCTGTTCCCCCTGCACAAAGTCACCTACCTGGGCCTCTACATCTTCGTCAACGTCTGGACCATCTCCATCCACGACGGCGACTACCGCGTGCCGCGGCTGCTGCGGCACATCATCAACGGCTCTGCCCACCACACCGACCACCACCTGTACTTTGACTACAACTACGGGCAGTACTTCACCCTCTGGGACAAGATTGGGGGTTCCTACAAGAGCCCCACGTCCTTTGAGGGCAAAGGCCCCCACGATTACTTGCGCAAGCTGCGAGAGAAAGATTCAGGAGCGTCCAACGGCGTCGTGGCCTCCAAGAAAGATCCAGGAGCATCCAACGGCACTGTGGCTTCCAAGACTGAGTAGGCTTCCTCCAAGTGTGTCCCTTCTCTGGCTGGATCTTGTCCCATTCCTCACCAGCCACCCAAGACTGTTTTCCACGGACAAAGAGCCCCTGTCCCTGATGACGTGACCAGCGTGGGGTGATTTTTGGTGAGCATCCGAACCTGCCTCGCTCCCAGAACGGCGGCGTCCGGCCTTGCTCCACACCACAGATCTGCCCTGCTTTTCCTACTGCTTCCCCTCCCAGCTCCCTCTGGATCTCTGCTAAGGTCCCTGCGCTGCTTTCGTGCTGTGCTGATGTTTTAGAAGAAGAATAACATGGCACAAATAGAACAGTAATTTGGCACAAATTAACGTGACTCGTCGCAGGGTCTTTGTTCCACTGCTGCGCCCCTTTGTCGACGATTCATTGTTCCCATCATGGTGTCCATCGAGACGAGCTGTATTTTGGAAAAGAACCCTACCTTTTGGAGGTGGTGTGGCTTCTTCTGATGGCTCCCTTGGTGGGACTTCTTGCACTCAGCCTCCTTCCTCTTGCCCAGGGATGTCCCATGGAAACATCATGCCTGTAGGACAGAGACGTGCTTTGAGTCTTGTGGGTCTCTCGAGCTCCCTGAGAACACTGGGGGGGGAAGGGAGGAGGAACAGGCACCCAGATGTGAGGGGCAGGGACTTCTCCTCACTCAAGGGTTCGTGGCCAGCTTCCTCCCTTAAGGGCTGTGATTTTCCTGCTGAAATCTGGTCACCCCACCTTTGGGGTTGACCCATGTTCAATAAATCTTAATTGCCAACTTGGCTGCTGTTTGCTCCCTTCTCCCCGGCTCATGCAAAGTCTCCTGGGGCAGCAAACCCATGAGGGGCTTGTCACAGACCCGTGCTGTGCTGGCAGCAAATTTGCCACAAAGCAGCAGAAGATGGGAAAAATGCAGTCAGAGGGGCCAGAGCCACCTCCAGTGTCCCAAACCTCCTTAGGATTCCTCTTGTGCTTTCCCATTCCCTGGTCCCCCAGTGCCACCAGTCCCTGGAGCCCTGCTGCCCTTACTGGGGATGGAGGCCCTTCTTTGAGTCCCTTGCTGTGGGGACAGCCCCTCTGCTCCTCACCCAGTCTCAGCTGTCCCCAGGCAGGGTGTGGCCCAAGGCATGTACCTGTGGCACCAGGTGAGCACAAGGGACACCTGTCCCTTGTCCTGCCAGCACAGCCAGCCTATTTCACCTTTTCACCTGCCCATCCCAACTTGCTGTCCCCACGTGCACAGGACCCTTGACCTCTGTTTGCTAATTAACCTGGGGCACTGCCTAGGGTCAAGGCACAGCCCAGATCAAACACGGTGACAACAGCACAGACCTTGGCCAGCCTGATTCCCAATCCACATGAGACCCTTGGGAAAAGCCCCAGACTTCCCATCACCCCAACCTTCCCCTTTAGCTGAGCCCAATGCCTGGCACCCCATCCTGGCAGCTTTGGACACACAGTGACCCTCAGCTGGGTCCTTGCAGGGTGGCAAAGTCCTGGGATGAAGTGACATCACTCCTGGTGCCCAGTGCACCCTCCCACGGCTCCTGTGCTGGACACCCGGCATTCCCACCGGGAGGGGTGTGCAGCAGCAGTGCCCGGGCACGGGCACATCGTGTCCTGCCGGTCACACACACCGTGCCAAGGCTGCCGGCACAGGACACGTCCCCCGCGGTGGCCTTGGGCCGTGGAGGACAGAGCAGCAGCTCTGGCTCCGGTCCCCTGGTGCTGCTGTCGCCACAAGATGGGGATGTTGCTCACCACAGCCATCGCTGGAGCTGCACCTGCGTGGATGCCCTTCCTCCTCCTCCTCCCCCTCGTCCCCCCCAACGTGGGGCTCTGCCGTTCTGCCTCTCTTAGAGGACACATGTGGGCTGTCCCTGCTGCAGTTCCATGGGGCATGACCCCATTCCTCATGCTTTTCCTGACATCAGAGCCTTTCCTGCGGATCTGTCTGCGATAGCGTCCCTGTCCCACCCCACACAGAGCATTTCCTTCCCTCCTGTCACCCCCACACGATGCTGTGCCACACATCAGTGCACTGAACATCCTCCTCAGAGAGACCCCGGCACACAAAGTGACCCGTGCTGTGTGAATGCAACAATTGGGTGCCTCTGACACAGCCCTGAGCCTTGCAGGAAACCCTACAACCATCATCCTCCTCTGAGGAAGGCTCTGAGACCAATGCCATGGGTAGGGTGCTGTTTTTGGCTCCTGGCATCTCTTTTTCTCCCTGATTCAACTCCAGAAACAAGCAATGGTTCCTTTAAGCAGCTTTACTCTCTCTGTGAGGCTTTGTGGGGAATGGCTGTTCCAGCCCCTCAGTCCCCCAAACCCTCTGGGACCTCTAAAGCTGAGACAAGGAAAGGTCTCAAGGAAGAGGGGAAGGAAAACCAGGGGGCCAGGGGGCTCCTCACCTTGCTCTTGGAGTTCACAGCTTTTGCTGCTGATGAAATCCAGATGGACCCTAAAATAAACTCTGCACTGTTCCCCTCTCCCCTTTACACCTCTTTTCAAGAAACAAAAAATACCTTGGCAGGGGAAACGTGTGTTTCCCTGCACAAAGAAAGAGCCATTAATCTGTGAGCATTTACCAGGGCTGGGTTCACCCAAGAGCTCCAGGCTAAAGTTTTCTCCCTGTGCCCACCACAGGGAGCTCACAGGAGGACAGGGACCCTGCAAGAAGTGTGAAACAAAGGCTGGAAGAGAGACAGCAAAACCCCCAAACACCATTTTCCTCCATTTAGCAACTCAGCAAAGGCAGTTCCTCATTTCCTCCTATTTCTTATTCTATTCCTCATCTCCATGGCCTTTTTGAGTCTTTCTCATCTTGCCCAGAGAGCAGCTGACTGCAGGGATTCCCACACAACAAAACTCCCTCAGTGACTCTGCCCATACCCACAGTGACCTCCTGTCCCCCAGGGGGACATTACCTGAGCCAAAACCTCTAAAAGCTTTATTAGGAGGGCTTATAATTGTATTGACCCGATAACAAAATACACTAACTGGGTTTCTAGGTGAAAGCACCTCGGGGAAAGCTCTGGACAACATTCCTGCTATTAAGGCAAGTGGAATAAGGGGGAGCAAGATTGCCTTGGGGCTGTCCATGGGATTTATAGGCTCTCATTCCTTCACTGCTGGGCCACATCCATTTTCTTTGATGGGAATGCTGGGATGGTGCATATGAGGCAGAGGGGTTGAAAGCCACCAGTGTGTTCTCAGCACCTCGGAGGCACAAGAGGCCTGAGCCATTTCTTAGCAGCAAGATCATCCCTAAAAAAATATCTCTGGCTTAGAGAGACAAGCTGGAGCTGAGCAACAGGCACAGCTCAACCTTCCTGTCATTTTCAGTGTCGTTTTAATCTCCTGCCTCAAATCCTTGCTCCCCCTCGCCATGCTCTGTAACACCAGGGACACACAGGAGCCCCAGGCAGGGATGGCACAAATTGCACTCTGAAAGGGATGCACAGTGACCAGGGCAGCAGCACCAGGGATTCCCCACGCCTGGGAGTCCAGCTTCCTCAATAAATCAGAGTTGTGGCCCCTGGCATCGGTCCTGTGCTGTCCCTGCATTACCAACCAAGCATCATCTCCTGCACTCTGGTGAATTATGGACAGGTTACCCATGCCAAGTGTTCTGTGGGAAGCACACAGGCACTGCCTTCAAAACAAACCCACCTGCCATGGGTGGGAGAGGTGGCAGAGGGGCCTGGAGAGACCCTCAGGGTCTCTGCCTTCCCACTCCCACCTTGTCTTGTTCACCTTCCCATCTCTGCCCAGGTAAAAAGACAGCAGAAATTGAGATAAAGACTGAGGGCTGCCAGAAACATACCGGGGGAATTCTGACACAAAACCTTTTGCACCTTTTCCTCTTCACATCCATCCACACCTTCACCTTCCCATGCAGAACAGACTCAGCTCTTCATCACACTCAGCAGCAAGGACCCGAGCCTATATTACCATGATTTTACGGTTCTGTGATTCTATTAAACCTCACCTGCACAAGGCTGCCTCAATCCCACCAATCCTGGGGTGTTTCAGGCCACATCTCAGGCTGAGGACACACCTGCAAGATGTAAGTAGGAGGAAAAATGTGGTTTGGCTTTTTTTGGGGGAAAACCTCACTCATTCCCCAGAGAGAAGCAGCTGCAATGCTTTTATTTGGGTTTGTTTTATAGAATCCCAGAATGGTTTGGGATGGAAAGGACCTTAAAGCTCACCTAGTTCCATCCCCTGCCATGGGCTGGGACACCTTCCACTGTCCCAGGCTGCTCCAAGGCCCATCCAACCCAGCCCTGGACAATTCCAGGGGTGGGGCAGCCACAGCTTCTCTGGGAACCCTGTGCCAGGGCCTCCCCACCCTCACAGGGAAGCATTTCTTCCCAATATCCAATCTAACCCTACTCTTGGCCAGTTTAAAGCCTTTCCCTTTGCCCTGTCACTCCACACCCTCCTAAACAGCTTCAACACAGTTTCCTTCCACTCACTCTCACTCCCTTCAACTTGATTCCTGGCTGCTTCATTTCTCTTTACTCCATTCCACAGAAATTAACTTGAACTTATTATTTCACTCCACCTCGTCGGGCACCCGAGCATCCTCCAGAGAGGGAGAAAAAGAAGAGGAGGAAGGGCAGGGGAAAGGAGAGGGAGAGGAGATGTGGGGAGGGGGCCCCGAGTTCAGTCCATTCCATAGAAATTAACCACAACTTACTTCACTCCACCTCGTCGGGGACCCGAGCATCCTCCAGAGAGGGAGAAAAAGACAGAGACGGAGGAGAAGAGGAAGGAAAAGAGCGAGAAGAGAGGAGGGGGGCCGAGCTTTAGTCTATTCCATGGAAACTAACCACAACTTACTTCACTCCACCTCGTCGGGGACCCGAGCGTACTCCAGAGAGGGAGAAAAACAAGAGGCAAAAGGGCAGGGGAAGGGAGAGGAGACGCAGGGAGGGGGGCCCGAGCTTTAGTCTATTCCATGGAAATTAACCACAACTTACTTCACCTCGTCGGGGATACGAGCATCCTCCAGAGAGGGAGAAAAAGACAGAGACGGAGGAAAAGAGGAAGGAAAAGAGCGAGAAGAGAGGAGGGGGCCCGAGCTTTAGTCTATTTCACACAAATTAACCACAACTTACTTCACTCCACCTTGTCGGGGACCCGAGCATCCTCCGCAGAGGGAGAAAAAGACGGAGACGGAGGAAAGGAGGAAAAGAAGAAGGAAAAGNATCCAGGTGTACGGACAGGTGAGCCCGCAGCGCGGCTGGGTGGGGAATGGGGAACAGGGAATGGGGAGAGGGGGGAACACGCGCCTGGCTCACCCCCCATCATCCCCGGAGAACGCTCCATCCATCACCGCCCTCTCCCCATCCTTCCGCGGGGGTCGCGGCGCGTCCCGCCTGGGGAAGGAAGGGAGGAAGAAGGAACGAAGGAAGGGTCAGTGCGGCTCTGCTGTGCCCGCATCCCCCGGAGCCGCTGGCCGCCGTCACGTTCGCGGTGGTTCCGCTGGTACCGGTGGTACCCGCGGGCTCGCTGCCGGCGAGATGCGCTCCCGGAGGGAGCAGCCAAGGGCACGCGGCAGGGATGGGGGCCGGGCATCCCCGCGCCGGGGATGGGGAAGGGACGCGATTCCCCGCAGGGATGCTCGCCGAGAGCATCGCGAGCCGGCCAGGGGGAGGTGACGCCGGGGGAGGACATGGCTATTGGTGAGGCACCGTGTCCTTCCCCGCCAGGAGGGCTCCTTGCGTGTCTAAGCCATCCTCCACCGACCCTTGGAAAAGAAGGGGAGCAGAGTTGCTCGTGGCAGGAAAACACAGAAACTGCTGTTTCTGAAAGTGGGCTCGATTCACTGGCAAGTTTTGCTGCCAGGACCATGACGGCTCCCCCTCACCCTTTCTTTTCCATCTCTTTTGGGGGGTGATGACAAATAGCACTTGGACTTTCGGCTGGGGAAAGCTTCAGCCTTTTAAAGGTTCTGCTTTATTTTTGATGTACTCACATGCTGTCTACACTTCGCTGCCCTATTTGATCCTCCTTGCTGACACTGTCTATGTCCCCATCACGTGCCCAAAATACTGCTGGGGAGGGACACGGCACACTTGAGGAGAGGCTTTGAGCCTTCAGTGGCATCTGCCTTTGCCTCCTTGGATAGTGCTTTTCCCCTTTTTGCTACTACTAGGATGAGAAAGAGCTGGTTTTGAGTCAGGGCTGGCCCTGGAGCTGCTGGAGGGGCACACGCAGAGCTGGTGCTGCTCCTAAAGCCCTTCTGTTCCCTTGTTTAGGGAAAAGCTGTTCCTCCTCCCCTTGAAAATCTGCTTCGCCTCCTCTACCTCCTCAGCGTTTGGCTGTTTTTAGCATAACACAGCTACCCCATTTTAGAAGAAAACATGACACTTGTCTCTCATCCACGGCAAGACATTGGTGGCACTTTCCCTTCTGTCTCCCCATGCCTTCAGTCCAGCCCACCTGCCAGGTAGAGAGCTGCTGTGGCAGGAATGTCCCTGTCACCTGCACACCCAGGAGCTGCAGAACCAGGAGAGTGCAGTAACCCTGGCACTATCCAGGACAGGACTAATAGGAAGCAGTGGGAGTTCAACAGTTTGTCACTGTTTGGGCTTTTCTCATTGCCTCAAGCTTCCAGAAGGGATTTTCCTGGGGAATGGAGTTGCTCTCATTGGCAGCAGAGCACACAGCACCCGTTCCTTCCTCTGCTTTGGGGCAGGACACACAGATTTTACAGCCCAGGTCCATTACCAAGAAGAGTTGCTCAGCACTAAACAACATTTCTGAGTTCTCCCAAGTGCTACAGCGCTTTAAATCAGGGCTCTGCTTTGATAGAAGGGACAAGAGGGAGCCTGTGTGTCCTAGGCTGCATTACAGATCTGACCACACAAGTTACTAATGCCTGGGAAGCCGGAAAAGCTGTGCAGGGGTCTCGTGCCTGGTCACAAGCACCCAACAAATCCCCGTGACCCCCCTCCCCCAGCTCTCTAGCACTCCAATACCAGCAGAAAATCGTGCAGTCAAAGCACTCCTCTCTCAGGGCCATCAGCATAAGGGGCAGTGCTTGGAGCGAGCATCCCTGTGCCGTGTCACTGCAGTCCCGTATCTGGGACACATCCCGCTCCCGTGCCTTTGGCAGGTCACTTGGCCATATGCTACGCGCTGGCTCGTGCCCCAAAACTCCCTGCCCTTCCCTGGCTCTGCACTGTGGTCCTGACACAGGCTGGTGGGACAGCTGAGAGCCCAGGCTCAGCTCAGGGGCGGGGGAAAGCCGGGTTTGCTGCTGGTGTGGGTGATGTCATCAGGGGAGCAGAGGAGGGACATTGCTCTGACTGGAACCGAGCAGGGGAAGAACATCCAAACCCTTTGGAGCTCCTCAGGAGCCAAACACAGCTTACTCAGCACTGTCAGGAACAGGCTCAGAGCCCTCCTGCCTTGGACACCAAAGCACAAGCACAGGATGATACTTGGATTTTTTATCTGGATTTATATACTTGGATTTTTATGCGATCACTGCTGATCACATCCTTGCTGGGCAGGCTGCAGCAAAACTTCCCAGGAACATCACCAAATAACAGGACCAGCAGCCTAACCCCCTCTGTGGCTTTTCCTTGTTTTTTTCTGACTGAAGCACAGCAATCAGGAGACCAAATGCCTGACTCTGGAGTCTCTCAGCTCCGAGACAGAGCAGGTTTTGTTCCCGTGTGCAGCCCTCACCTCTGTGGGATTGTTGGTGAGGGTTACAATGGACAGACTGTTTGAAGCAGGCACTGACACGAGACAGGACTTTGACAGCAGAGAAGAATCCCCAGGGCATGAAAACTTCATCCTTGGGGCCAGCAGGGCTCCCTGAACTCCTTCCACAAGCAGGGCACCTCACCCTGCCCTCCTGCTCCTGGCACGAGCCCCCGGCCACCAGCACAGTGGCTGGTGTGCCACCCACCCTCCTGTCCCCTCCCAACCTTTGTGCTCCTGCCTACACAGCCCTGCTCAGACCTGGAAACAGGGCCTGGTTCCAGGATTTTCCATTTCCATGGAACCTCCCCACCATCCCACATAAATCCTGGCTGCTGGGTGTGAACCAGCCACGAACCACATGGGCTGCAACAAACAAGGGAGAGACGAGCAGCCCCTCTGGCTGCCTGTGTGTGTGCTGGGCTGAAGGGTGACCACGGGGATGGTTGTGCAGCCAGTGGTGGGTCATGGCTGTGGCAGACAGAGAGGAAAAATGCTGGGGCAGGAGCCCAGGTTGGTCCCGAGGGGGAGAGGGGAGTTATGAGAGCATTTGCACTGCTAAGACATAGCTAACATTTACCTGCAGACATCCCTTCCCCTTCTTTGGAAAGGGTTTATCTAAAGCCACCCCCTAAAGCACACAGCTCAAGAAATCTTTGCCTTAAAACCACGCTGGGACAAAAGACATCTTCTCTGAGGGCTGGTGGCTCCTGTGGCAGCCACTTCACCTCTCTGCTGTCACTGCAAGGCTTGAGCCTCTCCCTGTGCTCATGTGGCTGTCACCTCTGTGCCTCCCTGTCCCCTGAACTTGTGTTAGTGCCTGCCCTAACATCACTTTTCTCTTTCCCTTCTGGGGGAAACTATTTCCTTGCTCCCAACCTTCCCATTTCCTGATGATTATCCATCCTATCTTTGAGGTGAAGCACTGAGTTTTCATCATTTCCAGGCCATTTACTGCGACCTGACCTCCTATCAGCCCACCACTTGACCTTGACCCTGCCCACCCCTCTGTGCTGATGGGGACTCAGATAACCCCCTCTCCAAAGGTGCAGAGCTGGCACAGAGCCCTGCTCCTCCCAGGGTGAGCACCATCCAGCCCTGGGAGCGCAGACATCAGTCACGCCGCATCGCAATTGAACCGTACTTAATTTTGACCTACTTTACCAGCCTGGCAGAGCCTTCCCAGATCAGACTTTAACCTTCTGGAGGTGCCCTGGGTGGTGACAACATTCCCAGCTGTGTCCTTTTCCTCCTTCTTTGTGTTAGCAGGTCGCCCTCCCCATTGCTGGGTCTTTCATGGCCACCCTGAGAAGGTTTCCCTGCTCCTAGCATTTGCTTTTTGCCACAGCTTGATCCCTGGAAGCCACACAGTTCCTGCTCCTGGCACCGTGGTGGCTGGGAGAGGTATTTGTGGTTTTATTCATTGTTTTTCCCCTCCAGCAGATCCCTCACAGATCCTGTGAGTGCTGTGGTGTCCCAGGGGCATCGCTCAAGCTTTCCAGAGTGCAATGACAAGCTCATGGCACACCCTAGACCTCTTCTGCTGCCTTCCTCCTTCCTTATGGGGGAGTGAATTTTATCAGCACTTCCCAAATCTGCTGGGGAAGCCTCAATTTTCATCACATCCCTGCCCCTCTATCAATTTAGGTTGTTTTGGGGGTTGTTTCTGTATTCCTGCCCTGACCCCAATCCTCCTACTCCCCTACCTTTTCCATTCTCCTGGAAACAACAGCTCAGGGAGAGCTCTCTTGGCGGTGGCAGAAAGAAAACAGCCCTGCGAGCAGATGATTTCAGTATTAACTAAATTAACACGGGGCCTGGCACTCTCCGAAGTGAGTCACCCGTGTTTCATATCAATGATTTCAGACCCTGGCATTTTCAGTCCAAGCCACAAGCAGCGCCACGGCAGGCACAGGCTGTATTTTAAAATACCGTGGCAGGGCTGGAAGCAGATGCTCGGGAGCAGAGCAGAAGGTGCAGTAATGAAGCTTTAGCAGGAGCGCGGGGAACGCGGCGTGCCCGGAGCCACCCATGACACTCTGGGGCCGGGCTCTTGCGTAAGCCCTGCCGGGGGGAGGACAGGCAATGGGGACAAAAGGCCTGGCACTTGTCCTCTGCAGCTTCCAGCGAGCTGGAATGAGGAGGAGCACGGTCAGAGCACCTTTTCTTTTTGTGCCCTGTGCTATCCAGGCAGCAGCTTTGCTCCTGATCCCTTCTTCAGCCCCAACCTTATTCCCCTCCAGCTACTGGGCACAAAATGTTTAGCTCATTCCTCTTCCCCACACATGTCCTGGCAGCCCTGAAACCATGATCTGAGCTGATGGCAACACTTGGATGCTTTCAGCAGCCACACAGAACCCTTGCTCTTTGCCACCCCCACTTATCAAACAGCAGTAATAACTTATTAACTATCCAAGAAATCCCCAGCATTTGTTTGTAGGCCACTTTGAGGATGGGAAAACACCCCAGTGAGCCCTGGGAATCTTTGTTCTGCACTCAGTTTTACAGCACAGAGCCTCAGCCCCGAGCTGTCACAGTCCATCACCTCCCAAGGAATCGCCCGGCTGGAGCTGCAGTCCCAGCCTTAGAGCAGGGGCATTAATCCTCAACAAAGCAAACCCAGAGACACACACAGCGAGCTCCCAAGCCCCCTGGACACCAAGAATAGCCCCTAATGCTGTCCTGTCACTTGTCACTGCTGTTACAAGTCAGCCAGCACACGATATTTCTGCTGGCAGCTCACGACAGCCAGCGGTGGGATTTCTGCACGGGGAAGTCACGCTTCCCACACAGAGCAGGGGCTCCAAGGCTGGGATTTAGAGTCCTCTGGTGAGGGAAGAGCTTGAGAGCAGCTCCAGAGAGCTGTCCCTGCCAGCCACTCATCCCCTGGCCAGCCTGCACCATGCTGGAGCCAGGGGCTTTCACGTTTGTCACATGCCAGGGGTGAGCCACCTCCACAACCAAAATCCTTCTCCAAATCTGGGCACAGGCAACTAAGAGGGATGTGACAGGAAGGGAAGCTGGTGTTCAGGTGCCAAAGAACATGGAGTCAGCACTGCACTCACCCAGGTCTCCTCAATTCCTGACATCCATCACCTCTCCAGGCTCAGCAGGACAACACTTCCACTCAGCTCCCAGACATTCCCTCTGCCAGCCCAGCCCAGCCCGGAGCTCTCAGCTCCAGCTGCATCCCTGAAGCTCATACCTGCTCTCAGATGGCAGCTCCAGGGGCTGTCTTCTTCCCATCCCATTCCTGCAGGGCATTCATTTGTTGGAAGATGCTGTTAACAAAGAAATAAATACATAGCAAAGCTAGAAACATTAACTCCATTAACTACAGCTACAAGCAGCCTCTGCTATGTCTTGGCTCCACTTTTCCCCTCCTGGACTTCACTTGGCACCTTACATATTAGGAGGAGAAATTAGAATTTCATGCATATTTCATATATACTTAATCACTTGGCAGAGACCAAAACACTTTCCCATTAAGTGGAATTTATGCTAAATGCTGTTTCCATTAGGCACCAGTCACTGCCTGTTCAGAGGTTACACCAGTTCCCCAGGCAGGTGTCCCCTGCTCGGGGAGGTGGGGACGCTGTGGCAGTGCCACAGCAGCAGGGCAGGGTCCCTAACCCCAGCCTTATTCCACAAAGCCCATCCTGGTCCATGGGACATCAGCTGCTGTCTGTTTGTCCTGTTTGGTGCTCCCCACAGAGCTCTGAAGGGCTGCAAGGCAGCAAAAACAAACATTTGAGGCTCATAAACCTGACCCAGTGCTGTATAACCCCTTCCTGGGAGACTTACAGCGTGCTTGTGCTGCTTTCTCCTGCTTTACACCCTGTAGTAAGAGCTTCTCCAGCTGCTCCAAACCTCTCCTGCCTCCAGTTTGCCTTTATGTAGGAACTGCCATCACCAAACTGCCTGAGCTCACCCAGCTCCTCCAGGACTAACAAAGCTCAGCTGGCTCCCCTGAACCCAAACACGTTGCCCCTGGCTTTTGGGTTTCACTACACTTCTCAAGTCTCCAAAAAGGGATCTTGCTGTCTGTTTTATCTTACAAGGAAAAAAGATAGAGAGGTTTACTGTTGAGGTTAAATCAAGGGGCAGATAGGAGTGTCCTCTGGTTTTCCTGCTTTTGAAACTCCAAGGGTCAGATTTCTTGTGGGAAAAATGAAGGAAAAAAAGAAAAAAAGAGAAGTACTGTTAAAATTGACACTGTGGTAGTAACTAACAAACCCCTCATGACTGAGAGGATCTAAAGGGCCAAGTTCTGTGTTCCTAACAGTGCCCAACTCCAGCCTGAGCACAGCCGGTCACCCCAAAAAGCTGCACCTAAAATAACCAACGGAGATGTGGGAGATTTAAACGGGGTTATTCTGCTTCCAGAGCAGGGGAGGGGGACTGGGAGCACAGTGAGTTCCACGCCCGAGGCTGTCTCAGTGAGCAGCAGCAATTCCTCCTTCCTTCTCTGTCCTGTTTCCCTGCATCCTCAAACAGCGTCTCTTCCTTTTAATTTTTTAAAAAATATTTTTTTTTTTTTTTCTTCTGGCGAGCGTGCAGGGCTCTCTGGCTGCCTGGCATTGTAGCTGCTGCTGCTGCCTGACCTAAATCTGCATTCATAGCCGGGAGCTCCGGCGGGGTTTGCCCGGTGTGGGGGTCCCTGCCTGGGNCCAGCCCCGGGGGATGCTCCAGCCCCAGGGGATGCTCCAGCCCGGGGGATGCTCCGACCATGGGGGATGCTCCAGCCTCAGGGGATGCTCCAGCCCCGGGGGATGCTCCGGCCCCGGGGATGCTCTGACCCTGGGGGATGCTCCAGCCCCGGGGGATGCTCCAGCCCCAGGGGATGCTCCAGCCCGGGGGATGCTCCGACCATGGGGGATGCTCTGACCCTGGGGGATGCTCCAGCCCCGGGGGATGCTCCGACCCTGGGGGATGCTCTGACCCTTGGGGATGCTCCAGCCCCGGGGGATGCTCGACCCCGGGGGATGTTCCCTGCAGGGGTTGGGGTCGATTCTCTTTCCCCTCCTGTGAGCCTGTTGCATAAGAGGGATTTGAGGGCTTCTACTTAGCTCTCCCCCCCACATCTTCTCCCAGAATAAAGACCTTGTTTTTCCAAGTGTTTCACTTGCTGGAGGTTAAAGCAGCCCCTTCTTCCAGGCAGCGCTGCTCGCTGATCCCGGGGTCAGCGAGAGCTGCAGGCTATCAGCCTAAGCAGGGCTTATCCCGGTATTTTTACAGCTTCCCAAGGCCCCGAGCAGGGGTTAGCAGGCCTGGGCTGAGCTGTGGCGTGCGAGGGCTCAGGCACGCACATCCTCTGCTGCAGGGACTGAGGCACCCATCCATCCCTCCATGGCCCTGCTGAGCTCTTCCCCCGGCTTCCCCAGCACGCCTGGCTGTCCCTGCTGGCTGGTGACAGCCACCAAGGGTTTGTCCTGTGCTGTCAGCTCCCACTGTGCTGTGAGAGCTTCCCCATAGAAACCAGCCCTTTGCTGGTAGGTACAACACACACGGGAATAACAGGACTGTACATGGCTCTATGTGTGCTGGAATCACAGAATATCCTGAGCTGGAACCCTTGGCCCTGCACAGACACCCCAAAAATCCCACCCTGCACATCCCTGGGAGTGTTGTCCAAACAACTCTTGGGGCTGTGCCCATTCCCTGGGCAGTGCCCAGCACCCTCTGGGGGATGAACCTTTCCCTGATATCCAGCTAAACCTCTCCTGAAACAGCTCAAGGCAGTCCCTTGGGTCCTGCCACTGGTCACCAGAGAGAAGGGATTGGTGCCTGGCCCTCTGCTTCCCACCAGGCAGAAAGCTGCCTCTGTTTCCCTGTGGCCTCATCAGCCTGGATCTGAAAACACTTCCCAGTCCTTGGTTTGAGTTTTCATTCTCATCATCCCCTGAATCCTGTTTATCTGAGGAAGAATAAAGGGAAAACTTACCCTTTTAAGCATGTTCTGCCAACATGTTCAGGAGAGATGCTGCTCTGAATGAGTTTTCCCAAATTCCAGTATTTCCAAGGAAGGGTGGCATGAGCAGGTGTTGGCTGTCCCTGTGGGTGAGGCTGTGACTCAGGGTCCTTTTCCTTGGCATTGCAGGTCAGCCTCAATGACTCCCACAATCAGATGGTCGTTCACTGGGCAGGAGAGAAGAGCAACGTGATTGTGGCCTTGGCCAGGGACAGCCTGTCCTTACTGGGTCCCAAAAACAGTGATGTAAGTAACACAGCCTGGCCCTCTCCAGCTGCACCTTCTGCTTCTGGGCCAGGAAAGGTGATTGTGGCTGCTGAGCTACAGCCTGACTTGCTCTTGTGTCTTGAGGAACAAAAAAAAGGCCCAAAAAAAAGTTTGGGTTCAGAGGCACAAAAATATTAAATATTCTCTGTGCTGCCCCGTGGGTTCAAGGCATGGTTGGTAAAACCTCAAATCTTTCCCTGCCTTGTAGTTCACTAAGTTTTCACTAAATCTGTCAGAATTTTGTGCTTCTCATTGTGGGGCTTCTCCTTCGCAGGTGTATGTGTCCTATGACTATGGGAAGAGTTTTAAGAAGATTTCAGAGAGGTTCAGCTTCGATGGGGGGAACAGCAGCGAGGTGGCCATCGCCCAGTTCTACCACAGCCCAGCTGACAACAAGAGGGTGAGGGGGCTGTGGCAGCTGGGCCTTCATCCCTGCTGTCCCAGGGAGCCTGGACACCCTTGGGCTGTCCCTGGGGCAGAGGTGGCATGTGCCAGGCACTTCTTGTATGGCTTGGTGATGCTCAGAGTGTGGTGGGAGAGGGGTGGCTGGGACAGCCTAATTCTTCTCCTCCAAAGTTTGCCCTCCCAAAGGCTCCCCTGGGACGAACCAGGGAAAACCAGGCCTTCATTCCGGCCAGCCTGAGCTCTGCTCTGACCTCCTCTTCTCCCCTGTTCCTCCACTCCCAGTATATCTTTGTGGATGCCTTTGCCCCGTACCTCTGGATCACCACGGACTTCTGCAACACCATCCAAGGCTTCTCCATTCCCTTCAGAGCAGCAGACCTCCTCCTGCACAGCAGGAACCCCAACCTCCTCTTGGGCTTCGACAGGTCTCACCCTAAAAAACAGGTGGGCACTTTGCTCAGGTGGGGAACCAGCATCCCACCCCTGCCCTGCTGTGATATTCTTGTGGCCTTTTTTGTCCCCCACAGCTCAGAGCCACCGTGCCTCGTGCCAGGGCTTCATGCTTTGGCCATTCAGGGTGTCTGATCTCACATGCAGAGCTGTCCAAATCAGCCAGGACACCCCCTTCCCTACAGTCAGTTTGCTCTTACCTCTGGAGAATGAGGATAAAATACCTGCAGGCTGCCTGTCTTATTTCCCTTCCTTTTTCCTCCAGCCACATCCATCACCCCAGCTACCGTGGTCATAACTCACCACAGAGCACTGCAGCTGAGGCAGGATGACCTCTGCAGTGTTTCATGTGGGCCTGTGGTTTGGCTTTGGCTCCTGAATAACAAATTGCTGCTTGAATACAAACATTTTTTTTTTCCCCTTTGGAGCTGTTGGGTAAAGACTGAAAATAGTTACAGCTCCTTCAGATAGACTCAGTGAGTAAAACCTGGAGGTGAAACAGTTGGAAATCCTTCTGGTAGAAGCTAAAGGACAGTTTTTTACTGTTTGGGTTATTCTGTTAGGAAAGTTGCTGTTCCTCCAGGAGCTGCCCCATGAAAAGAAGTCATGAGAGAAGCCACGGATGGACATATTGGGTCTCTTGAAGGATTGGGTCTATTTGTGTCCCAGTTCCACTCTCTCACCTTTGTTGTTGCAGCTCTGGAAATCAGATGACTTTGGCCAGACCTGGATAATGATTCAGGAACACGTCAAGTCCTTTTCTTGGTATGTATTGCACCCAGCTCCTGTCTGCTCTCCCTCCTCACTTCTTGCACTGTTTGCTGCCCTGTGAAAATCAAGACTCTGGGTACCAGGGTGTGTTCCAGCCCTGGCCCCTGCTCCCCTCACCCTGCACTGTGGGGACGGTGACAAGTGGCAGCCACCCATGGCACACAGGGGTGTTTCCCATTCCCCCTACCCCATCTCCTTGCTCCTGCTGCCTTCTCCAGTCCCAGCACATCCCCTGTCCTCCCCAGGGGGGTCGAGCCCTATGACAAACCCACCACAGTGTACATCGAGCGGCACGAGCCCTCGGGGGCCTCCACGGTCATCCGCAGCACAGACTTCTTCCAGAGCCGGGAGAACAAGGAGATCATCCTGGAAGATGTTGAAGATTTCCAGCTCAGGGACAAATACATGTTTGCAACCAAATCTGTGGTGAGTGGAACATGAAGAGTTCACTGCTGAGGGTTGATGTGGTGCAGAACCACAGCGGGCACGAGCATCTGCCAGGGATGTGCCACTCCCTGCTGCACCTCACAGCCTCCAGACCTCACTGGTTTGTCACAGAGGTGTCACCCAGCCTGCCAGCAGCTGCCACCCCCTGTGGGCTCACAGCAGTGGCTGCCCGTGCTGCTCTCCCAGCAGTGTTTCCATACCCCTGCCTCCGGCAGGCTGGGCAGAAGTAGGTCAGGCTGCAGAGGGCTGGGACCCGGGAAAAACCACAGGATGGCTGGGAAGGACGTGGGGTGGGGGTGGCAGGGAAGGGGGATGTGGCTCGGCAGCTCGGTGGTTAAAGGAGGTCGCTTGTCAGAGCAGATTACCATCAAACGTGGACCAGGTCCAAGCAGCCTAATGTGCTCCAGCCTGGAAAGAAAGCTGCATTTTCAGTCTGCTTTGCTAAGGAAAGAGGATGTGGCTGAGCAAAAAGTGGTCTTGTGGTCCCTCTGCAGCCGGAGCCTCTCTGTGGTTTCCACAGTTCTTGGCCAAACCTGAACAAACCTGAAAGAAAGCAAGAAAGCGTCTGTGCTTCCTCTGAGGACCTTTCTAGATCAGAAACAGAATCAGAGGGATAAAGGCCTGATCCTTCTAGAATTTAAGGAGCAGCTTTCTTTTCAGAAGATGCATTTCCCCCCCTGCAGCTGCCATTGGGTGTTTTAAGAAGGAACTGTTTTTAAGGGGTTTTTAACCCTAAAAGAGTTAAAAAGGAACCCCTTTATTAGGGGTGACTGCTGGCAGAACCAGGCAGGGTTTCCCAGGCAGTAAGTGATGGGTGTGTCACCTCCAGCCCCCTGAGCGGGCACAGCAGTGTCTGACAGAGACAGGGAACATTGGCAGAGCAATTTCAGCTTCTCAGAAGTCTCCCTTGCAGGTAGTACAGCCTGTAACTCCCAGGGCACGGCCCCTTGGCGCTGTGCCTGCTCTGTGGTTTGCAGATTTTATCGAGGGCTCGCTGCTGGTGTAGGGTGAAACACTGGGGGTGGTTTGTGCCTCTGCAGAGCAGCCACTGAGCGCAGGGACAGCATCCTGAAAGCATGGGGAGGGTTTGGGCTCCATTTGGGGGTGCTTTGGAGCTTTTTTCTGCTTCTGGAGCACTCAGGGGCCACCAGGCAGCATGCTCTGCTTCCTCCTACAGCTGTAATGACTAAACATCAATAAAATCATCCGTGTTCCACAGCACAGCAAGCACTGCTGGGAAACACTGAGACAGAGGGAGGCTGGCTGCAAACCCCTCATTTGAGAATCACATCCCCAGGTCTGGAATGAGGCTCTTGCCTCCAAGCCTGGCCACAGCAGGGGCTGTGGAAAGGACAGGCTGGGTGGCAGCAGCACCCAGGGCTCTGACTTCTGCTCCTTAACGTGGGAGGCACGGTTGCTTAGTGATACAGAGCCTGGGAAAAAAATAAAAAAAAACTAACAACAAAAAACCAGGCCACTTATTTTTGGAGCCTAGATCTGGGTTTAGGTCCCCACCATTGGCTTCCTGTATGAAATAGGTTGCCCCCAGCTTTTTTACTTTCTCGGCTTGGTGCCGGTGCCTTTCGTTTTGTGCAAATAGGTAAAAATAGGAAGGAAAGGACAATGTGCTCTGAGGAAAAAGGAGGAATTAAAACCAGTCTCTTTATCCCCCTGACTGATCAGGAAGGACAGTTTATCTCCTTGCTGAGCCCTGGCTGTGGCAATTTAAACCCTGAGTGGGGATCACTGCTCCCAGCATCGGGCAGCTGCCACACTTTGCCCACATGCAGGGAGGGGGAAGTCCCAGGCACTGGGTGATCCCAGTGGGGATGAGGGTGATTTTTGGGGGTGAGAGCCCCTCCTAACGTGTCCCTGTGCTCTGCACAGCGTTTGCTTGGCAGCTCACAGCCACCCTCAGTCCAGCTCTGGGTCTCCTTCAACCGCAAGCCCATGCGGGTGGCACAGTTCGTTACCAAGCATCCAATTAAGGTAAGTGGTGCTTCCCGAGCAGCCTCCCAGCTCCCTGCCTTGCCAAGGACACCCTGCAGTGTCAGCAGCAGCTCCAGATGCTGCAGGAGTGGGAAGGGACCTTGTATGACCCTGCTGGGGGGGGTGGCAGAGCAAAGGCTCATGTTGGGATGATCTTGTGGTTTATACGATGGACTGGGGATGGGGGCTGGCAGCACAGCCCAGATACCAGAGAGGGGCTGATCCCACTGCTCTGACTCTGCTTTTGGGGACTTTACCTCTTGCCATGGAGTGGGGTGCACTGGCATGACCTGGAGCATCCAATTCTTGCTGGCTGAGGAAGCCCAGGGCACCACCAGGGCTTGCAAAGGGTCCCTGATCCTTGAACCAGACATGCTGTGGTGTCCCCAGGCTGGTGGGGATGAAGGAGGGCACAAGAAGCCAGTTCTTGGTGCTTGGCAGAGCAGTGGGGTGCACTCCCAGCCTCAGGGGGTGCAGAGATCCAGCACACACGGGGCTTGGCAACCAGTGCTGCTTCCAGGGGGCTTTGCAGGGAATCACTGCGGGGGGAACACAACAGGAAAAGCAAAGTGAAGATTTCCCACCTGCTGAATGGAAAAAATGCTAAAAGGTAGAAGCAAGCTAAGAGGAAATCTAAACCAGCCAGGTGTAACCCGTGCACACACACATGAAGCCTGTTCTTCGTGTCCCAAAGGAATATTACATTGCTGATGCCTCGGAGGACCAGGTGTTTGTGTGTGTCAGCCACGACAACAACCGCACCAACCTCTACATCTCGGAGGCAGAGGGCCTGAAGTTCTCCCTGTCTCTAGAGAATGTGCTCTACTACAGCCCAGGGGGAGCTGGCAGCGACACCTTGGTCAGGTAAGACAGGACTCACCCCATGGCGAATGAGAACATCGACCAAAACCCGTGAGTTCTGGCTGTGCTGGATCACTGCCTTACCTTTACCTGCCAACCCCCTACATCCCCACACTTACAGGGAAGGGCTCCATTTCCATTTCCCTGGCCCCACAGGTACTTTGCCAACGAGCCCTTCGCTGATTTCCACCGCGTGGAAGGCGTGCGGGGCGTCTACATCGCCACGCTGATCAACGGCTCCTTCAGCGAGGAGAACATGCGCTCTGTCATCACCTTCGACAAGGGCGGCACCTGGGAGCTGCTCCAGCCCCCGGCCCAGACCCACTATGGGGAGCACATCGACTGCCAGGTACCACAGAGGGGCTGGGACAGCGAGAAAACCCCCAAAAGTGCCATTTGGGGATGGGGTTTGTTAGCGATGGGCTTGGCGATCTTGGAATTTTTTTCGCACTATGAAAAGAGGCTGAAACAGCAATGCCACCACTGAGGAGTCCCTCCTTACCTTTCCAAGCAGAGAGGACTGGACTAGACAGGATGAGGGATGGATGTTAATCCACTCTTCTGCTTTCCCAGTTGTCCCAGGGCTGCTCTCTGCACCTGGCCCAGCGCCTGAGCCAGCTGCTGAATTTCCAGCTGCGCAGGATGCCCATTCTGTCCAAGGAGTCAGCGCCAGGACTGATCATTGCCACTGGTACTGCTTTTCCCTTGGCTTGGGGGGTGCTGTTGTCAGGCACTATTTAGTTTGTACAAGCAGGTAATAAAATGCAATTAAATGGTGCATTTTGCTGTACTTTCTCTGCTGCAGTCCCCATACAGTAATTACAGAATGAGCATTTCACTGCAGCTCAGAGATGTGAGAAACCTGCTCTGTTCTGATCCTCTTTCCTGATCCTTGTGAACAGCTTCTTGAAGATTCAGAAATTCCTGTTTGTCTCACTCTGTTACTGAAGAACACACACATTTTGTTTAATCATATTTGTAGCCATGGGTTTTTCCCCCATCTGCTTTTAAAACTTGTAATAGTCCTTGAAATATTTGCTTTTGAAGGGATTAATTTATAGTGTGAAAAATCATCTCCTCAATCACAGATAAAAATAGTTTGGAGGTGTCTGGCTTCCTTTTAAGCAATCACTTTGCATTCCTTAAGAAGGATGATTTCTCCCATTCTCCCAGGCTCTGTTGGCAAGAACATGGCAAGGAAAACCAATGTTTATGTCTCAAGCAGTGCTGGAGCGAGGTGGAGAGAGGTAAGGCTGCTCTTACACCTGCCAAATCAGCCAGTGTGGTGGAGGAACAGGAATAATTTTGGCAGCAATATTGATGAGTTACATTAAAGGTGATTTCATATGAATCCAAGAGTAGAAGGTGCTCAATGACTTAAAATGAGGGAAAATGGTTTTTAAATGAAAGACCAGGCGTGGGTTGGTTGGAGATAAATCTCTGGTGTAAGAGGTGGATTCAGACAGAGGAGACCTCCCTCTTATATTTTTCCTTTACACCTGGCAGGACTTTTCCTCAGCACGAGTCATTTGGTGTCTTTTAGATGGGACTGACAGCCAGGACTTTGTGTGAGAGTGTTTGCAGAGGCTCTGGCTTCTTCCAGAAAAATGGGATGCTGCCCTTAATTTATGGGGAGTTTGCTGCTGTTTACTGAGTGGATGTTCTGGTCTGTGGCAGTGTTTGTGGTCTGCCTGTGCACTCTGCAGCCAGTGTAATGTGGTATTCCAACATCTGCAAGCTATTTAATCCCGGGAACTGAGCAGCTCCTTCTCCCCCTGCGAGTGCTGTGCGGTCAGGGTGAGGTCTGGGCAGCTGCAGCGGCGCTGGGGACACGCCACAGGTCTGGCTGATGCCAAAGGTGGCTCAGAGGCTGCTCCTGGCTCCAACACCCAGCTGGAGAGCAGCTGTGGGGACCCTGCATCCAGGCAGGAGCTGGCAGCTGGGGCAGGGTATCCAAAACCAGAGACTTTCAGGTGCCAAGCTCCACAGGTTTGCCTTGGAGTGCAGTTAAAACATTCTGAGGAAGTGTTGATCCAAAGTCACCAGCATCAAGCTCCTGACTAATCTTTGTATCCTGAGCAGTGGTGCAGAATGACCCAGCAGTGGAGCTGAGCAGCAGCAGCACAACTCCTGTGCTCAGCTTTGGCCAGCAGCAGGCTGGGAGGCTCACTGCTCTGCAGATCACTGGGCTGATTTCACAGCCCAGAGAAGAAAGGAACAATGCTTTCAGTGCCCTGTGTGAGAATGTCCCCAAGTGTGACAGCACGTCCTGTGAGCAGGGTCTGGCATGGACATGCTCCCTGTTTCCATCCTGATTTGCTCTGGGCTCCCTGGATGGGAAAGCAAAGCTGACTGTGTGCTGGAGGTGTAGGTGAGCATGAAATCCAGGCTTCTTGCCATAGGATGGATGGATGAATTGTCTCCAGGGCTTGTTTCTGCATGCCATGGCCCCACTTCTCTCTGAACATTGACACAACCTTGCACAGCCTGAAAACCAACTTCTCTGCAGTCCTGGGGAAGCCACAAGTCACTGCTGGGTGTCAGGAAAGCCTCGCAGAGGTGACAAATGAAAGGATGAATGATGGGCTCTGGTTTTGTGTCATGGCACTTCTTCCATTGATTCTTTCCATGCACAGAGCACAGGAGGAGCAGAGTCCAGGGCTCAGGGCAGCTTTACACACATCTCTTAGGGGAAACGGGCTGGCTATTCTCATCTGCTGATGATGTCCCATAAACACTTGAATCTCTGGTGCCTCCAGATACTTGATTTGGCCAAGGCTGAAGTGTTAGCTTGGGTCAGGCAGAGTTTCTGACAAAGCCATTTTCCCTTCATTCAGCACAGCTCAGATCACCTCTCAGCACTGTCTCTCTTCCAGGCACTGTCTGGACCCCACTACTACACCTGGGGTGACCACGGAGGAATTCTGGTGGCCATCGCCCAAGGCACCGAGACTGACCAGCTCAAGTGAGTGTCAGGGACAGGGACTGCCTCTGGTGCTCGTGCTGGGGATGGCAGAGGGTGCCCTGCAGCAGGCAGGACATGCCCCTGGCATCTCTCCCAGCCTCCTTTTCCGTGCAGGTACAGCACAAACGAAGGGGAAACCTGGAAAGTCTTCACGTTCTCGGAGAAGCCGGTGTTTGTGTACGGCCTCCTGACCGAGCCTGGTGAGAAGAGCACCATCTTCACCATCTTTGGCTCCTACAAGGAGAATGGCCACAGCTGGCTGATCCTGCAGATCAACACCACTGACGTGCTGGGTAAGGGGACAGGTGGCAGAGCCATCTCTGGGGTGGCTCTGCAGGTAGGAGAGAGGACATCTCCTCATGCCCTGTCCCAAGTGCCTCATGTCCACATGGACACAGCTGCTGAAGGCACTCGTGCACCCTATGCTCTCCCTGTATTCCTTCCCTCCTCACTGAGGAATTTGTTGAAAAGGGGAAAAAAAAATTCCTTCTGAAGGCTTGTGCCTATGAATGTTTTATAACCCATTTCAGCTTTGATTGCGAGGCAGCATTTTAATCAAAGCACAGTTAAACCCAGCAGAGGAATTTGCTTGACTAAAATTTATCACCGATACCCTCGACATTTTGTTGGGAACAGATCTGTTTGGTAACCAGAACGACTTCATTCAGATTCCCTGTCACTGCCACGGAGCTGCCTGTTCCCTCCTGTCACCACACGCTCCCAGCTGGAATTCTCCTTGCCTTGCCTTTCCCTGTGGGACAGGGCTGGGGCCTTGCACTTTTGGGGGAAGTTTTGTGCCAAGGGAGGGTGGAGAGGGGAGGGAATCACAGAACCACAGAATGAACTAGGCAGGAAAAGACCTTTGGTTGGAAAAGATCCAACCCATCCTCATCAACCAAACCACGGCACTGAGTGCCATGTCCAGTCTTGTTTTAAACATGTCCAGGGATGGTGACTCCACCACAGTCACCACAGGTGATTCCTGTGCCAAATCACTCTTACAGTGAAGAATTTTTTTCCTGATGCCCAACCTAAACTTCCCCTGGCACAGCTTAAGGCTGTGCCCTCTCCTTCTGTCAGTGGCTGCCTGGGAGAAGAGAAGAGACATTCCTGTGGTGTGGGGCTGGATGCCAGCACTCCTGGCACTCCTGGGCACCAGGGACATTGGCATCTCTCTGTCTTTAAACCTGGGGTACTGTGAAAGCTGCACCTTTCTGCAGCCCAACCTTGTTTTTCCTCTCAGGTGTGCCTTGCACAGAGAACGACTACAAGCTGTGGTCACCCTCGGACGAGCGAGGCAATGAATGTTTGCTGGGCCATAAAACTGTTTTCAAAAGGAGGACTCCTCATGCAACCTGCTTCAATGGGGAAGATTTTGACAGGCCTGTCATGGTCTCCAACTGCTCTTGTACGAGGGAGGACTTTGAATGGTAAAACACCAATTAATTGCTTCTAGTCTGGATTGTAAATCCAAGATAAGTGTCTGTGACCAATCGCTCCAAGTGAACAAACATCCAATTTACGTAGCTCGGAGTGTCGCTGCTTCATTTTATAGCAGAGAGGAAACTAAACAGACTGAAAACATCCTTTCATTAATAACAGGGCATGAGACTTAATTAATGTCTTTAGAGCCTTCTGGGAGCCTCTGAAAGGTTCCACGGAAGAAGGAAGTATTGTTAATCCATCACCCTCCAAATGATAATGGATAATTTCCCATCACAGACAGAGATCCACTAAAAATCTTTGTGCTTCTGTAGCCACAGGGGTGCAGCTGGCCCTGCTATTGCCCTTTGACTGCAATTCCCACAATCCTGACACTGCACAGCTTTCAGGATCAGGAAACACGCTCTGGCAGCCTAATGCAAAGGTTTGGAGTTAGAAAGGGAGCTGCTTTTCAGGGACTGGGCTTTCAGTCCTCAGACTGCCTCTGTCTGGTGCTGAGACCAAGTCTGGCTCACCACGAGCAGACTGAGAGCAGGGCTGGTGGGATCCTGCCTCAAAATACAGCCCTGGACTCCCTACAAAATCACACTGACAAAACCTCTCTCTCCCACTGTTTTCCAAAGAACAGCCTCACTGTAGCTCCCATTTTACCAGCAGCACCAGCCAAGAGACAGAGCAGAGACCTGAGCCAGCCAAGCAGCAGGACTGGGGCTTGCAGCCAGCTTTGCAGAGCACACTGGCTCAGCTCTGCCTCACCTTCCCCAGCCTGCCCAGCCACTGGCAAAGCTGATTTGCAAAGTGTTCTTGAAAGATCCTGTCTGGCTCAGAGATGTTCCATGCAGCTAAATACTGATAATAAATGAATGGTCACTTTGGCTTCTTAAAAATACTATGCAAAAATAGACTCATGGTATAGCATGCCTGCATTTTTTGCTTTTCGCTGTCCCTCCCTACATCTTTCTTCTCCTTGCAGTGATTTTGGCTTCAAACTGAGCGATGACTTATCCTTAGAAGTTTGTGTCCCTGACCCTGAGTTTGCTGGGAAACCCTATGACCCACCAGTCCCTTGCCCTGTTGGCTCAACCTACAAGAAGACTCGAGGGTATGTGCTGTGCTTGGGAGGGCAGCCTGATATTCCAAGTGCTGGAATTTATCTTACTGGTGATTAAAAAAACCCCAAACAACCACAAAACCCACAAGAGTGGCAGCAAACAAACGGCATGTTAGGGCATACATGGCAATTAAACCCCACAGCTTGTTCTGGCTGCACAGGGTGGTTTGTTCACAGTTTTTTCCATGGAATAAAGTGCCTGGCTCTGTGTGTTGCAGCTACAGAAAGATCTCTGGGGATACTTGCACGGGTGGAGACATCGAGTCGCGGCTCGAGGGGGAGCTGGTGCCGTGCCCGCTGGCGGGTGAGTGTGTGCAGGATCTGCTCTGGGCACAAGGGCTCCATTCATGAAACCTTTGGCTGGTGCCTCAGGGACCAGGCACGGAGTCCCAGGGGGCTCTCAGACAAAACCTGTGACACAGGAGCCTGGGTGGGTTACAAATCGCCCTCCCCTGTGCTGTGGCCAAGGCTTCTGAGGGTCCAGCTCAGGAGCAGCATTTGCGCATGGTGCAGAGCCCTCTGAAGCCTTCAGCGACAGGCTGCAAGCAGGAATCCCTTCATCCTGGTCACATCCTTGCTGTAGCTGGCTTGAACCCAACCAGAAAGACAGGAATTAGATCAAAGGATCATTAGATCCCCATCCTTGGGAAGGTCCCTTTAGGAAGGTCCCACTCTGAGCCAGCCACCATGCGCAGCTGAACGATGGCACTTTGGGGCCACACCAGGGCAGACCCTCAGCCCTCACACCTCTGCCTGCCACAATTCACCCCCCATCCTTATTTTCTCCCCTTGAACGTACAAGGCACTGTAGCAGTCCCATGCCCCTGTGCTGCCAGAGTTATTTGCATTCTGCTCATTACAGCTCTAATTTAATCTGCCGTCACGAGCTGCGTGATCAGCATTGCTGCCGTGCTGCAGCTCCAGAGCCTCAGGCAGGGCAGGGGCTCGTGGAAGGGCTGGGGAGCTGAGCAGAGCAGCCAGGCCCACCAGCAGCAGGTTCCCCTACCCTGCCCTCAAATTTTTCAGCTCGCCAAAGATATTCCAGGTGCAGAACAGCATGGGGAAGCATCCCCTGTGCTGGGACTCCTGCCAGAGCTGCACTCAGCTTTTCTCCTGACACGTTATTCACCCCTCTGAGCCCTCTTGAGCTATTTGGAGAGCTGTGTTGGGCATGCTGAGAAGGGCCCTGCTGATTGCAAAATAAACCTGCGGTCCCCGCCGGGCCGGCCTTTGAAGTGCCGTGTTCCCAGAGTGTCTGCGGATGTCTCCGGATCCGCGCTGCCTCGCTCCATGGAAACACTTTCATGTACAGTATCTGTTTCATATCTCCGTATAATCTCATTAGGGATGCACAGCCAGAGTTACTTACTGACATTACTCATTAATAGCATTATTGGACTTGACCAGTGGTGGGATAATGCCCAGGAGACTTTGTCCTGGACCAGGATCCCATTACCTGGATTCGGCTCCATTTGGGAACAAAACCCACTCTGGGATATTTCCTGCAGGGCCGGTGTCCCTGAGGACTTGCAGAGTTGCATCACTCCCACTCTTTTTAATGGTTTTTTTTGAGGAAAAGGCAATCAGTATTTTGTTTCCCATTGGCAGCACTAATGTGGGAAGAAAGGGGTCGAGGCAGGTTCTGCCGCCATAGCCTTCACCTCCTCCTCCTCCTCCTGGACCAGACAATGCCCACAGTGTTTGCCCAGCCCCATGAGAAGCGATTACCACATTCCCATTAACCTAATCCCACTGAAACAAAGGCTCTTTGCCTCCCCAAAGTGCTAAAACAGGGGTGAAAAACACCTTAATATTTTGGTTTTTTTGCCCCTCAAGTAGTTGAAAATGGCCACTAAATAAGGCACTGTTGTTGCAGAGGAGAACGAGTTCATTCTCTACGCCACCCGCTACTCCATCCACCGCTACGACCTGGCCTCGGGTGTCAGCGAGGAGCTGCCCCTGGCCGGGCTCAGGGGGGCTGTGGCCCTGGATTTTGACTACGAGCACAACTGCCTGTACTGGGCTGATGTCACTCTGGACATCATCCAGGTGAGCATCACCTCCTTGCCACCCGGCTGTTGCATCCACACCCTGAAAAGCAAATGTTTGTGCTGGTACTCCTCCCCTCCAGCTGTCTGTCACCTGACCTTCAGGCTGAGGCAGTTCCTCATCTTTTATTCTGATTATTTTTTTTTTTTTCCCCAGCGTCTCTGTCTCAACGGCAGCTCTGGACAGGAAATCATCATAAGCACTGGGTTGGAAACAGTGGAAGCTTTGGCTTTTGAACCTCTCAGCCAGCTGCTCTACTGGGTCAACGCTGGGATTCCCAAAATCGAGGTACAGCTCTGCCCACCTGTGGCAGTGTATCTTGAATTAAGGAGCAATAATTGCCTGCCATAGATTTTGTGTCACTTCAAGCAGTGCCCTTAGCAAACACACCTGCCCTGGGTTTGGTTTTGGGTCTAGGTTGCCAATCCAGATGGAGACCTGAGACTCACTGTCCTCAACTCCTCGATACTGGAGCGACCCAGAGCCCTGGCTCTGGTTCCCCGAGATGGGTAAGGAAGAAAACATCACAAATATTTCTCTGTTATTCCCAAGGGAAATTCTGCTCCTTCACCACTTCCTCCTCAGGAAGGACAGCTTGGTGAGGTGAAATTAGAGACAGATATAGCACAGTCCTGCCCTGTGGAGCCCACTGTCCCCACTGCATCCCCAACTAAGGCACCAGCTCCCTCAGAGCACAGATCACCAATTGTTTATCCTTCCTACCCATACATATCCATTAGTAAATAGCTTTTCCTGCCTGTAAAACTGGTCTGGTCAGTGGGGAAAGCTGCAGTGAGGCATGAGAAACTGAGCTGTGCTCGAATTCGAGAGCCAAATGCGAGTTACATCTTTCTGGGGTTTGGCCTCGCCTGAAAATGTTGATCTGACAAACCAAAGCAGTTCATGGCAAGGTAACCTGCAGCTGCACTCCCACCACAGAGCCTGCAGCTCAAAAGCCTCTGTGCTGCTCATAAATCTGCTGGTGGTGTTCATTAGAATTGCAGAGCTCCCTGTTCAAAGGCATGTCGTTCAAGAGATGTAAAGCATTCCAACCTCTGCCTCTCCTAACCTGGTTCCTTTTGATGAGCTGAGATTTGGAGTAACCTCTGTGCCTGCTGCCAGGCTGATGTTCTGGACAGACTGGGGGGACTCCAGGGCTGGCATCTACAGAAGTGACATGGACGGGTCGCTGGCCGGCTGCATCGTCTCGGAGGGCGTGCGGTGGCCAAACGGCATTTCTGTGGATGACCACTGGATCTACTGGACTGAAGCCTACATGGACAGGATCGAGAGGGTGGATTTCAATGGCATGCAGAGATCTGTGATCCTGGACAGCCTCCCTCACCCCTATGCCATTGCTGTGTTTAAGGTTTGTTTTCCCTGTTGTTGTTTTTTCCATGGCATGCAGGCTCTAAGGTTGGTGCTGGAGGAGCACACTGAATTTGAAGGATAGGGATGTGATTTGGAGCAGGCACAACACTTGCTCTCTTTCTGCTTCTGGCACATTCCCACAAATTCCTGAAATGAGCAGGCAAGTGCAGTCAAACCCAGGACCAGCTGCACTGCAATGGTTGCCACTCCTGATCACTCTGTCACCCTCATTCCTGCTCAAATCCCACCTCAGGCCTTGCTCTTCCTCTCCTCCTTGGGTTAGGGACACTTTTCACTCTCCATGCTCCCCCACATCCAGTATTTAGGATGATTAGTGCAGGTACACTGATGAGCACGGCCCTGGTGGTGCCTGTCCCCACACTAAGAGCCAAGCCTGTGTTTCAGAATGAAATCTACTGGAATGACTGGTCACAGCTGAGTATTTTCAGAGCATCCAAAAACAGCGGCTCCAGGATGGAGATCTTGGTCGGCCGGCTGAATGGGATCATGGATATGAAAATCTTCTACAGAGGAAAGACAACAGGTAATCATGCAGATGATCCTCCCTGGGATTTAGAGGTGTGTTCATCCCCCATTTCCACAGCTTCCCAGCCCACTGGGCCATCCTTGCATTTCCTGAGTTCCCCATTCCTGCAGGGCTTGAGGCTCTCAGCACAGTCATGAGGAATGAGTTTCATGAGTGGTGTATTCTGCTTTTTGGCTTCCAGGAGAGATGCTCCCCAGGGAGAGAGCTCCTAGGGCATTCAGCTGTGGTGGCATCTCATCGTTTATGTCACAGATCCTGGCTTTTCCATCAAAGTCTTGTATAGACCAAAAAATCCCAGGATTTCAGGGCTGCACCAGCTTTGTCCTCCTTTAATCATCTGTCTGCGTTGTGACAAGGCAGTGCTGACCCCCTTGTGCTCTTTATATCCATTTCCAGATGGGTACCACACACCTGAAGGGCTCTACCAGTCTCTGCAGGAGACTGGAGGGACAAGAGGCACTCTGGGAGTGTAATTCACATCCTTTGGCAGACCTCCAAAGCCACTGGGATGAGTTGTGTCCCTTCAAACCAATCTTTCCCCCTCAAAGGCCCTCAAACTGCCTGGAGCAGATGGCTCTGGGCATTCCTAGGGGTGACCTCAGCACTCAGCCCTGCAGAGCTGGCTCCCGACAGAGTCTGAACCCAAAGCAGGTGACACTGGGACTCCTGTATGTCTGTTATGGGCTGGCAGGTGACACTGGGACTCCTGTGCCTCTGTCATGGGCTGGCAGGTGACACTGTGGCTCCTGTGCCTCTGCCCTGACACTGTCCCTTCCTCCTGCCCTCTCCAGGACAGAATGCCTGCATCTCCAAGCCCTGCAGCCTGCTCTGCCTGCCCAGATCCAACAACGGCCGCAGCTGCAAGTGCCCTGAGGGGGTGGCCAGCACAGTGCTGCCCAGTGGGGAGCTCAGGTGTGACTGTCCCCACGGCTACACCATGAAGAACAACACCTGCATAAAGGAAGGTAAAGTCCTGCCTGGCTCTTGCTGCTGCTCTGCCATCACGGGAGGTCGGTGTGACCTGTCCTGTGTCAGGGAGGAGGGTGGCCCATCTCTGGAAGCACAGGCTCATGCCAGCTTCTTTCTGTTGTCCCTCCTGCCCCAGAGAACACGTGCCTGCCCAACCAGTACAGGTGCTCCAATGGGAACTGCATCAACAGCATCTGGCAGTGTGACAATGACAATGACTGCGGGGACATGAGTGACGAGAAGAACTGCCGTGAGTGTCCTGCCCTGGTGGCATTGGCTTGGCCAGGTCCAGGTGTCTGTGTGAGGGCATCTCAGCTGAGCTGATGGTCCACACTCCTTTCAGTCAGGGAGAGCAAGAGGCTCTCTGAGCTCCTTTTGTAAACTCCCAAAGCAGCCTGGATGGGTTTTGTCCCAGTCCCCTTGACCTGATGAGGCATCAGTGTCTGAAATTTGGTGAGGATGATGCCAACTGTCTCTTGCACTAATTGTCTTCTGAAGCTAATTGAGGGCACAGCCAATGAGGAAAAGAGAGCAGACAGTGCTGACATGGACCTCTTGTTGAGATAATAAATCAAGTTCACACATTAAAGATGGAGGTCACCTTTTTGAGCAAAGTTAGGAACTGCCAATGTGTGCAGGAGGGGCAGATGTTCCACAGCTTTGCACAGCCTGGAGGGTTTGGATTAGTGCACTGTGGGAAAAGTTCTGGGTTTGAAGTTAGGAATCACTGCAGGACCAGGAGAGAGGCTGGTTATGCCCATTTTGTACCAATAAAGAACTTATTTTCTTGGCAATGTTGAGGTACCAGTCAGCAGAGTCCAAGTTTGAGTTCAATGTCTGGCTCCAGGTGTGGGTACCCCTTCCTTGGAGAGAGGTCACCAGTTTGGCACAGAGATGCTGCCCTGGATAGCAGTGTTCATGTCCAGCTTCTCCCCTGCTTTGGCTGCCCTGTCTCATCCCATCACCTGAGCTCTCAATCCCCTTTGTGAGCAGACAGCTCTGCAGCCCTGGCTTCTTGCTCCCTGGCTTGGGAGTGGACATCAGGAGTTTCAGTCCTGATCCCCAGGCAGAAAACTGCCCCCTGTGTGCTCTGCTTTACATGGAGTGCCTAAAAACGGCATTAAAATACAAGAGCAGGAATCCAGGTTGGACTGGCAGGATTCTGTCTCTGTCCCTCCACTTCCCTGCACTCAGTACACACCCTCAGGCAGCAGAAACCATTTTCTAACCACCACCTTCTCCTCCTCCTCTTCCTCCATCAGCAACCACTGTGTGCGACACCGAGACCCAGTTCCGCTGCCAGGGCTCGGGGACCTGCATCCCTCTGTCCTACAAATGTGACCTGGAGGATGACTGTGGGGACAACAGCGATGAGAGTCACTGTGGTGAGTGGCCACACTCAGACCCCTGCCCTGGGCTCGGTGGGCAGCTGCCCTCCAGGCCCTGTGCTGCTCAGAGCTGCTCCTCCTCTGGGTGCTGCTTAGAGGTGATGTAGGGAAAGGTCCCCCTGTTTACCCAGGATGTCTCCTCCTCATTTACTGGGGATGGGAAAGGGGGACTGGACCAGAATTTACAGGGCATTTGGGGATTAGGGACAGGACCATCCTGGGAAATGAGGGACAGGAGAAGAGATTGAGGCCGTGTGCTGGTTCATCCCCTCACCATATTCCAGCTGGGAGATTTCTGTGCCATTATTATCCAGCTTTCCTGCTCTGCTCCCTGGCTATTCCCATGACCTGAAGCCCAGCACTCTGTTTGCAGAGGCTCACCAGTGCAGGAATGATGAGTTCAGCTGCAGCTCGGGGATGTGCATCCGTCTGTCCTGGATGTGTGATGGGGATAACGACTGCAGGGACTGGTCTGACGAAGCCAACTGCACTGGTGAGTGCTCAGGTGTTGATCAAGAACCTCCTGCTGCTCCTACTTTGTACTCCCAGCCTGGGAGACATTAGCCAGTGTCTTGTGCCTCAGTTTCCTTGCTTGTTAGAGCACTTTAGGACGATGTGATGCTCCAAATCCAAGGATTTCTTTTCCCCACATTCATTGGGAATCTGCTGGCAGCTCTGAGATGCTCACAATGACCCAGCTTTGCTGTTTACCTGCCAGATTGTACCCACAGGCAAAGCTCTGTGGGATGGGAAGTGGTTTTGTGGCTGCTGAGCAGCCAAAGGACTCTCCTGGCAAACAGAGCTCCTGTGTTGCAGGGAGGCAGCGATCAGGCCAGTGGGCACTGGCAGCATTTCACAGCTTTCACTCCATTCCCTTGCCATTAATTTGGTGCAGAAAACAGGCACCTTCTTCGCAGCTTCTCCACAGTTAATTGATCCGAAGAAGAGGCAGATTTAGTTTGGGAAGTTTAGTTTGGCAGTTTTGGTCCTCCTCTGGCAGCCTCATTGCTCCATGGGATGGAAAACTTAAAGAGGGTGTCCTAAGTAGGGTGTCCCACATAGAAAACTCACTCTTGCTTTTCTTAAACTTGTATTAAAGCAGGCTGGCTGGCAGAAATAACCTTGCTCTTACTTTATGCCTCCAGTGCAGCAAGTCCTGAGAGCCTCACTGTGTGTTTGGAGCAGAAAGTCACAACACTCCACCCTCCTCAGCACCACAGTGATGTTCCTCAGCAGCCTCCTGAGGTTAACACCCACACAGAGCCTTTTTCTCATCAGGAAAACCAACAGATAGTGCATTGGCCTTTTGCACTAGAAACAATCAAGCAAAACTATCAACTACGCCAAAAACCTCAGTGCTTGCACTGGGACTTCTCAGAGTAGGCAGAGCACCAGTCCATCAGTGAGACACAAGGTTGTGTTTATCAAGCCATACACGGGATATTTCAAGACAAAAGCAGTGCTTTCCAGAGATCCATGGGGAGCCTGTGGGGACCAGGACAGCCCCTGGGAATGCTGGCAGCAGCTTGGCACAGGTGCATCCTGGAGCCTTTGGGACAGAGTGGCACCAGCTGCTGTCCTGGGGCTCTGCTATGAGGATTTAAGAGATCCCTTTTTCACATCTTTGAGCTCCTCTTTTCTCACCCCTGTGGCTTTTGCTGTGCTTGGAGCACTCAGGGCTGATCCTGGTCATTAGTATTCCATGAGTGTGGCTTTCTAAGAAGGTTTCATTTATATTGGTATCACTTATCTCTCATATGAGTTTCTCCAGAGAGAATTACTACAGGAGGGGAACCTACTTCAAAAAGCGTGTCGGGTTTGTAAAGCCCCAAGTTGGAATTATCTAAGAGGATCACAATTATTTGAGGAACATTCCGTCTGACTTCACCGGGCTGCAATTATTGCTCTTATCTAAAATAATTACATTTCATGCTGAATACCTAATAGAATATTACTGCCACCAGATTGCACTATTTCGAAATATCTGTGAGTGCATGTCACTCTCTAACCTAAAACTCAGGATCATGCCATTTAATTAAGTTGAACACTGCTTTTCTCAATAACTCTGAGCACTCTCCTGCTTGAGGAGCAGGATTTGTCTCTAAAGTGACAACACAAACCAGGCTGCAACCCAGATACCCCACAGGCAGATCTTTTCCTGACAGGAGCCTAAGGAAAACCCCCAGGGAGAATCTTATTTCTTGTTTGCTTTGGCAACATAGAAGAGCCTTGTTTGCCTTAATTAAAAGCTCTCTCTGACTCTGTCCTGCCCTGCACGGGGGACTCTGCAGCTCTGCCAAGCCTTGCTTGATCTCGGTGACATTTCTCACCATCACTGGCATGATGCCACCACTGTCACCTTTGGCCACACACCCCAAGGACTGAGATCAAAGGGAGACAGGCTGCCGAGTTTGGAGAGAGCTTTGGGAGATCTCTACCCTTCAAAAGCCACCCCTGAGGCACAGCAGGCTTGTGAGCAAGAATGGCACAGAGAGGGAAGGACCATGGAGAGCTGGGACTCATGGAATTCTGCATGGGGTCCATGGGGGGGTTGCTCGTGGTGGGCGATCCTGGTGCAGGGGAAGGAGCAGGGCGTGCTGACTCAGCTCAGCAGGGACACGGTGACACCCCACACTCAGTGTCCCCCTGCTCTGGTTTCAGCAGTTTATCACACCTGTGAGGCCTCCAGCTTCCAGTGCCACAATGGCCACTGCATCCCACAGCGCTGGGCGTGCGACGGTGACGCCGACTGCCAGGATGGCTCTGATGAGGACCCTGCCAGCTGTGGTAACGTGTCCTGTGTGTGTGTGAGGGGCTCTGCCACGGCTGGGAGGGATTTCTGCACACCCACTGAGCTAAACCAGCAGCAAACTCAGGGGGAGAGCCCCCATCCCTCCAAAAGCAATCACAACACTAAGGCAACCATGGGGTTTTTTAGCTAATTAAAACAGCTTTTACAAATCCCTGAAAAACACACAACATCCACTCCATTCTGGATTTCAGAGAAGAAGTGCAACGGCTTCCAGTGCCCCAATGGCACCTGCATCCCAACCAGCAAACACTGTGATGGCATCAACGACTGCTCCGACGCCTCAGACGAGCAGCACTGCGGTGGGTACCGGGCTCAGGGGGAGCTGCTGGGGCCCAGCACTGAGGGCTGGCAGCATTCCTGGTCTGCCCAAGCCTGTCCCACTGGCAGTAAAGCCCTGGGAGATAATGGCAAAGCAGTCCTGGTCTGCCCAAGCCTGTCCCACTGGCAGTAAAGCCCTGGGAGATAATGGCAAAGCCTTAGTGTGCAGTCACGAGCCCCCTGTGAAATCGGCGGGTTAGCAAAAGGCACAGACTGGGAGGACACTGCCAGGGAGGACACAAACCCCTTCTGGTGCCTGTGCCCACCCTGAGGGGTTATTTGGTGAGGGCAGCCTGTGCAGAGACACTGCTCAAACCATTTGTCTTGGGAACTTTCTGTAAGTCCCTAAAGTCCGCCTGCTGCACGGAGCCTGGTGGGTGGCACTGCTGTTGGCAAGGACAGCAGAGGTGCCAGCCCCTGTCCTCCTGAGGGTGACACTGCTGTTGGCAAGGACAGCAGAGGTGCCAGCCCCTGTCCTCCTGCCCCCCATCCCTGCAGAGCCCCTGTGCACCCGCTACATGGATTTTGTGTGCAAGAACCGGCAGCAGTGCTTGTTCCACTCCATGGTGTGCGACGGCATCATCCAGTGCCGGGACGGGTCCGATGAAGATGCCAGCTATGCTGGGTGCTGTAAGTGTCACACTGGGCACCTCTGCCAAGGGAGGGGTGGGCACAGAATGAAGCCAGAGGTGTGGGGAGAACCAGGCTACCAGGAACTGCCAGCTGTCCTAAAGAGCTCTAGACCTATGGCTCTAGACCAAGATGCTCTGCTCAGAAATCCCTGATTGCCCCTGAGTGTGCTCCTTCCTGCTCAAGCTTTCCTGAAGCCCTTGATCTTTACACCAAACCTCTCCCTGCAGCCCAGGACCCCGAGTTCCACCGGACCTGTGACCAGTTCAGCTTCCAGTGCCAGAATGGTGTGTGCATCAGCCTGGTGTGGAAGTGTGATGGGATGGACGACTGCGGTGACTACTCTGACGAAGCAAACTGTGGTGAGCAGCACCCCAGGGCCTCCTGCCACTGCAGCTCCAGCTTCCTTTGGATTCCAGGAGCATGGAGTACTGTCCTCCTCATGTTTTCACTCGTGTGTGTGCATGTATGTGTGAGTGTAGCTTTCCCTGTGCACATCACAGCATGTCCTAGCTGGAGATCGATTTCCCTCATACTGCAGGCAGGTAAAGTGAAGCATGCAGAAAACCTGGCACATCCTGTGCTTCACTAGCTCCTCTGTGATCATATTTACTGCTCAGACTCCCAGCCCTGAGCAGACAAGCAGTTTTCAGCCAAACCCAATATTTACCACTGTTCCCTGGGTGGCTGTAGGAGCTGTGCCCAGCCAGGCGAGGCGGCTGCAGCCTCGTTTCGGAGTTGCAGGCTTTGCTCCTCCATTTCTGCCACGCTCTGGTGGATTCTGCTCTGGTTCTGAGGTCAGGGGTGGTGTCTGGCCATGAAGAACACAGACAAAGCAGTGGTGAGGAAGAACACAGACAACAAAGTGAGGGCTGGGAAGAATGGGAATGCTGGGGATGAAGAGAAAGGAATGTGCTTGTGCTGCTCAGGGTGGTGCTCTCTGGGCACCTCAGCTGTGCTGAGGGCTGCCAAGGTGACCCTGTGGCTCATGGGACTCTCCTCTCCTTGCCAGAAAACCCAACAGAAGCCCCGAACTGCTCCCGGTACTACCAGTTCCAGTGTGGGAACGGGCACTGCATCCCCAACCGCTGGAAGTGCGACGAGGAGAACGACTGCGGGGACTGGTCTGATGAGAAGGACTGCGAGGGTAAGGACACACTGCTGAGCCTGGGACACGGACATGGCAGGGACTGGGACATGCTGAAGGATCACTCTGCCTTCCCACAGCCCCCACGGCTCCAAAAATGCCCCATGAGTGGGCACTTCCATACACCTTTTTACTCTCTATTTCTGGATATCCCGATCACAGACACAACGCACCGAGCTTGTGATGCCTCACCTGCTTCCCCTGGCTCAGCAGGGAGCAGGCAGAGCTCACACAGGAGCAGGGAGCTCAGGTCAGCTCTCCCTGGTGTATTTTTAGGCTCTCCAGTTCATCCCATTACCACGCTGATCCCCCCGACGTGCCTGCCCAACCATTTCCGCTGCAACAGCGGCGCCTGCATCATGAACAGCTGGGTGTGTGATGGCTACCGGGACTGCACGGATGGCTCTGATGAAGAAGCCTGTCCCACCTCCAGTAAGCTCTCCTCTGCCTCACCCCTTCCCTTCTCCCCGATCACATCTGCACGGAATTCTGGCCTTTCAGAGCCTGGCCAGGTTACGGGGTCAATTTACAGCGTGGTGTAAAATGTCCTCTGGCACTGGGGTCACCCTCCTGCCACCAGCTGGGACAGTGCTCCAGTGCAGGACGTCCCCTGCAAAGCAGAGGCTTTTCCAGCCCTCTGCAGTCAGGAGAGAGGATGGCTTAGGCTTAGTCATCCCTCCACCTGCTAGATGGAAGGCGATTGCCATCTAGTGGAGCCGGGACCTGGGGACAGCAGCTGGTCCCTGCTGGTGGCAGTGCCAGCCTGGCCGTGCCTCGGTGCTTTCCTGCCTGTCTCCCTGTGTGCAGGACCCAACGTGACAGCCACGTCCCCGGCCCTGCCAGGTCGCTGCAGCCGCTTCGAGTTCGAGTGCCAGCAGCTGCACAAGTGCATTCCCAACTGGAAGAGGTGTGATGGAGTGAGGGACTGCCAGGACGGCACAGACGAGAGGAGCTGCCGTGAGTGTGGGCGGGGGACAGGCTCCCACCCGGATCCTTCCCTTGGGAAGCTCCTTGTGAGGGCAGGGAAGCCTCTGAGGAGGCTTTGATTGCTGGTGAAATCCCTGCAGGGAAAAGTCCTTTACAGAAAACAGAAATCCTTTACAGGAAAAAAAAACAAAAACCAACCCACCCCAAAATGATAAAAAGCCAAGCAGTGCTATTCCCATTAGAAGTCCAGTTGTTTTTCATGGGATGAACTCCAGGTTCTTCTGAACCAGAAGGAGACACCCCAGTGCCTGACACATCAGCCTGAGCTCCATCCCTGACATGCAGCCACCTGCAAACATTCCAGTGCTGCTGAGGGAGCTTCCCTGCCTCGAGTCCTGAGGTGTTCTGCCTTTTTCAGCTACTCAGAGCAGCCTGTCGTGCCCCAGTGGTTTCAGATGTGAGGATGGGGAGGCCTGCATCATGCTGACAGAGCGCTGTGATGGGTACCTGGACTGCTCAGACAGCAGTGATGAGAGGAACTGCACAGGTAAGCAGCAGCTCTGCCATCCCTCACTCCTGCTCCCTGTCAGCACACAGAGCTGCTCCCCTGGATGTGTGACCTTTCCCTCCCAGCTGCCTTGATTTATCTGCCTCTGCTCAGTTGTCCAAGCTACCTCCTCACCCATTTATCAGCAGCTGGGACAAACTTCCCAGCAGCTTCTACACTGACAATTTGTCTTCCAGCAGCCTCAGACACAGGAAAAAAAATCATTTTAGGATGGATAGGAGCAAAGCTGTCTATTTTACACGTCCCACAGGTGAAGCAAGAGTCTCCTGCTCTGCCCTCCTTTGCAAGGTGACCCTGGGGGAGGTGGCACGTGCCCTGCTGCCATCCTGGCTGTCCCATGCTGGCCCTTGGTGGCCCTGTGGGGGCAGAGGGACAGAGCCTGCCCTGGGCTGATAACAAAGATCAATCACTGTCTCTGGCCATGAGCTTCAGCTGCTTCCCCATCATCTGCTGGGGGGGCTGGGCATCAATCAGGTTTAGTTCTTTAATTAAATATTGATTGGGAGAGGCTAGCAGGGGAGGGGGAAGGAGCTGCTGAGATGCAGAACTCAGCTTCTAGGCCAAGGGAAAACCATCTCTCTTCCCTTGGAAAAAATGTCTTGCCATGCCTTCCATGGACCCATGTGCCTGCTGGATTTCATTCCAGCTGTTTAGAACAGAACAGCAGCAATTCACCTCTGCTCTGCTTGGTTTCTGTTCAGCACCAAAGCTGAGCACCCCAGCAGAGCCAAGCCACAACAGTGGGATTTGGGCACTAATACAGAGAGCAGGGAATGGGCTGGTGGGAGCAGAGCACGGATTTGGGGCTTTTCAGATCAGCACCTCCCAAACCCAGCTCTGCCAGGGCTGGGTCCCATGGTGCTTTCATCCCCTGAGTGCCTCTGTGAAGGTCAGGCAGTGATTCAGCCACAGAGCTCGAGTCAAGGCAAGCCCCAAACTTGAATTACCAGCCTTTGCTTGTGTCCTGCTGCTGAACACAAGATGTGATAAGCAAAAACACACAAAGACTGATCACACCAGCAGAAGGATGGCACTGAGCACTTTGCACTCTCATACGTCCAAAATTCCCAGTATTTCATCAACAGCCACACTTTATCTTTCCTTAGGGGAAAGGGGACACTTGCCTGATGCAGCATAAAGACATTTTGGGTGGAACTAAGAGCACCAGGGGTAAATCCCTGCTCTGAGCTGCCCTCTCTGAGCCCAGTCTTCTCCACTGATCAATCACACACCTCATTTAAATGGTGCAGACACCCCTGCAGTCAGTGTTACTTCTACCTCCCCTGCTGTTGGTGTTACAAACAGAACTCCTGTGTCTCTCCTGGGCACAAGGCTTGTTTCCCTGCAGTAAATGAACCCTTCCCATTCTCTGCTCAGATGACACAATTGTGTACAAAGTCCAGAACCTGCAGTGGACAGCTGATTTCTCTGGGGATGTCACCCTGACATGGGCTCGGCCAAAAAGGATGTCCTCGACCTCCTGTGTCTACAACATCTACTACAGGTACAGCATCCCTCCCCTGCTGCTGTATCAGGTAAAGAGCACAAGCATGAGCACAGGTGAGCCTGTATTTGCTGCAGAGAACCACACAGAATCAGGCCTGAAACACTCAGAGCTCCTTAATCAAATTCTGCTTGGAAAATCTAATATTTGGTAGCAAAAGAGACACAGAAGAGGTGCACCCAGAGGGCATTTGTGACAAACTGCATTGGTTTCCTCCTTGACTATTTACTCAGACACTAAAGTTGTTATATTAATTTTTTTTTCCACTTGGGCCTTGTCTTTCTGGAACCACTAACAGCAAGGACAAAGATAATAAATTTGAGCACAAGAGGAAAGCTCAGGGGTTTATAAGTCACCAAGCCATGCTTAGTTCAGGCTTTCCAACAGCATCTTTTCAAGATTGGTGGTGTGGCTTTACCAAAACAAGCAGCAATCTTTTAAAATGGTTTCATTTTTTGGGACAAATTTGTATGTTCTGTGCTAAAAAAGCCCATCCTGACTGGAGGCGTGTGGCTCTGTCCCTCAGGATGGTCGGTGAGAGCATCTGGAAGGTCCTGGAGACCCACAGCAACAAAACCAACAGCGTTTTGAAAGTCCTCAAGCCCGACTGCACGTACCAGGTGAAAGTGCAGGTGCAGTGTCTGAGCCGGGTCTACAACACCAACGACTTCATCACGCTGCGGGCACCCGAAGGATGTAAGCAGAGCTGCTGCTGCCACCACTGCCAAACCAGCACATTTCTGCTGCTCTGGGCTAGAAAACAGAGATAGCCCTGCTGTGAGCAAAAAGGGTCATCCCACGGGCTTGGGAATTGTGCTGGACTGGGAGAAAAGCTGTCCACCGCTTTGTGCTGATTTTTCTGGGAGATGCTGCTTTTCCCTTCACACCCTGGGCACTGTGACTGTCACTGATATTTCTCTTTCTCTCACTAGTACCAGATGCTCCCCTCAACCTTCAGCTGTCCCTGAAGAAAGAAGCTGAGGGTGTGGTGATGTGCTGGTGGAGTCCCCCCGTGAATGCCCACGGCCTCATCCGGGAATTCATCGTGAGTCCTGCTGTCCCTGGGGCTGAGCCCGGCTCGGGGGCACGGGGACAGCAGCACACAGCCAGCTGCAGGGAGGGAATGGGATATTCTGGGGAGGAAATCTGCTGGCAACAGCAGGCAAGCTGGGAGAAGAAATGCTGCAGGCAGCACCACACCACTCGAGTTCTTGATTTCTCCCTTTCTGAGATGTGCTTATTTCTGCTGACATTTTGTCTCAGAGGGACCTGCTGACCTGTGGTCTTTTTTGAGCCCTCATGCTTTGTTTTGGTGCTCCTAGGTGGAATACAGCAGCAGTGGATCCAAGGAGTGGACATCCCTCAGAATCACCAAGAATTACACAGAAATCAAGGACTTGCAGGTCAACACTCTCTACACAGTCAGGGTGAGTATTTCCAAAGCTGTGTCTCAGAGTATTTCCAAAGCTCTCTCTAAGTGAGCTCTCATTTCTGAGCGGCCTAAGTCCTGCACAGCCAAGAACTTGCTAAAAAAACATTTTGTTAAAAAAAAAAAACATCTTGTTAAATCCCTGCCCTTTAATGCCAGCCCACACCAGAGGCTTGGCATTTGCTCTGCTAATATCTACAATTCCAAGGCCCTTGACTTGCTCCTTTGTCCCAGAAGGCCAGGCTGGATTACAAAATCCTCCCTGCTCATTGCCCATTCCAATGTCACTGCAATTGCACTGGATGTGGGCCAGAGATAAATTTGGTCCTTGGTGTATCAGTGGGAAAAGAAGCAGATCTGCCTGTGGGGAATGTCTGCACAGGGGAGAGGCTGGGTAATTATAGACAGAAGTAATAAGAATAGGAAATGAAAGTCTGCACAGCGAGCCCTGGGAAATGAGTGCTTTGCCATTGTCTGTTCTCCTGGGTTCTTGGGGAAGTTCACTAAACCCCCTCCCTCAAATCTGTGTTATTCTCACAGCTGGTGGGAGGCTTTCCTCCCAATGTTTTCCTTCCCAATATAACCCATCCCCAAATAAATCTCTGGAAGTAGATCCAGGGCTTGCATGGTTTCCCTGGCATGGTTCTCACCTGCTCTATGGCCTGTGGAGCCCGAGCTCCTTATCTCGATGGGCTCCTCAAAGCTCTCATAAGAGAGCAGTTATCTGCAAAGAGGCTGCACCTCCCTCCTCTTAGATTCCTTTAATTGACTTCAAGCACTCGGCTTTATCTCTGCATTAAGCATTTTATTGCCAAGTAATGAAGCTATTGTTTGCTTGCAAGTCCTTTTCCCAGGAGCCCCGCCAGGTCTGTAACCTTGCTCTAACCTCCCACTCTGCACTGTGCAATGTTGCTCATGTTCTCTCACCCTCTCGTTTCCAAAGGTTGCTGCAGTTACCAGCAGAGGGGTGGGAAACTGGAGTGAATCCAAATCCATCACCACCGTCAAAGGCAAAGGTAAAATGTTGTTCGGGTCAGCTCAGAGAAGGTGACAAAAAGGCAGAGTATCAGCCTGGAACAGCAGCAGCAGCACCCAGAGCCACCTCCCTGGTCTTCATTCCCCCTGCTGAGCCCTTCACACTGCTCAACAGCTTTGCTGTTAGAAGTGACCTGCAAAAGTGACTTTTTCACTCAGCCTGAGCTGCCCCAGAGTTCAGTGGCACCTCTGGAGGGGTCACTGGCTCTGAGCTCTGTGGCACAGGGGATGGGTGTGCTGTCCCCTCTCTCCCAGGCTGCAGACAGAGTCCCTCACACGTTTGTAGGCCAAATCCTGCCTCCAGATAGACAAGAAATTACCAATCCCATCACTCTCACTCTAAAAGGATGCTGGCTCACCCTTCTCTCTCTTAGCTCACAATTATTGTGGCTCCTCCTGCAGGTTTAGACCATAAAAAACAACCACAGCTCCCAAGAACTATCACAACATCACAGTCTCACAGCAATTCAAACAGCACAGTAAATAATTTCCTTCCCAACCTGTTGTTTTCTGGTTTTTTTTTTTTTTAAAAAAAGCCTTTGGAAGTTGTTTGTATTCATGCCAAGTTTTCCATCCAAACTTATGTCCCTGTGTCAGAATTGTCTGCTAATTTGTCAGATGAAAGAAGGGAAAGAAAACACCAGGCTACTCCAAGTGCAGGATTCAGATAATGTGAATTACCTGATGGTTAGAAAAAAAACAGAGTAAAAAGAACAGAAACAGCTTTGACTTCAGGTTGTGCATGAGTTTGGCACTGATAGCTCCTGACCTCCCTCAGCAGCTCCTCAAAGACCAGGAGCTGTCACCTGGGATAGGAGCTCAGAGGGAAATCCCTTTGCCCAGACCCCTCCAGTGCCAGCCTGCACTGAGCAAGGCAAAGATAAAGCAGCTTTTAAAACTTTTTTAACTTAAAAAATAATGTCAGTGTCTTCTCTGAGGGGGACATGTCTTAGCCAAGGCTGGAGCGTCCTGTTCTGGGAGCTGGGTGTTACCACAGAGAGCTATATTTTATCTGTCCCCTCTCAGTAAATATTTTTATTTCTTTGTTCTGTACTAACAGGTCTTTTCTCTCTTTCCTCCCAGTCATTCCTCCCCCTGTCATCCACATTGAGAGCTACAGTGAGGACTCCATAAGTTTCAGCCTAAAAATGACCACGAATATCAAGGTAAGAGTTTTTCCCTTTGCATCTGAGCTGGGTAAATGGTGAAGAAGTGGCTGGGAGAAGCTGTCACCCACTGAAGCATTGCAATTACCACTTATTTCATGCCAAATCATTTCTTACTGCTCCCAGACTGCCCTGGGGCTCTTAATTGGGATGGAAAATACAATGCAAAGACTGTCAGGGTCTGACAGTAACCCTGGCTCCCTGTGTGCATCAGCTGAGCTGATGGCTCTGTGTTCTTGGCCTTGACAGGTCAGTGGCTATGTGGTCAACATCTACTGGACATTTGATACCCACAGGCAGGAAAAAAGGACTCTGGTCATAGAAGGAGAAAAGTCCATTCAAAAAGGTAAATTCTCCTCAAAATATAAAGTTTTGCTTTGGAGAAAGAAGCAGAAGGATTTATGAGAGGTCATAGGATTTTTTTTTTTTTTTTTGCAACTAGTAGTTTCTGTTTAAACAGTTCTGTTTAAATCTGGACAGGACAAAACAGCAAATTCTGTTTTGAGGACCTGGAGATTTCAAGCAGATTTGGGATTTTCCCCCAGAGCTGCACTAGTCCTTTCCCATCACATGGGCTTTTGTTTGTTATTCCATTTCTAATCTGCCCAAAGGAGTAGAAACAGAACAAGGATTTCTTGGGCTTGCATACAGCACATGTCTCTATTAATCCTATTTCTGGTTTGGGAAAATCTCACTGTGGGTATGGGAAATCATGCAGGCACAGGAAAGCACAGGCTGGGTTGGATTCCAGAGCCTCAGGTGCTTCTGCAAAAAGGAAATGACTGCAAAGTCTTGAGAGCAGAGCCCAGGAGAGGCAGGCTCCTGCTGTTTGCTGACACTGACCCTTCCCCGAGCTCCCACCCCGCCCTCACCTAATAGTGCCCCTTTCTCTTCTTGCTCAGTGGCCAATTTGACAGCACACACCCCCTATGAAATTTCTGCTTGGGCTAAGACGGAGCTGGGTGACAGCCCTCTGTCTTTTGTGCATGTGGTGACCAGTGGCACAAGACCTGTGTCCCC
Organism: Toxostoma redivivum; assembly: GCA_013397375.1. Taxonomy (NCBI): domain Eukaryota; kingdom Metazoa; phylum Chordata; class Aves; order Passeriformes; family Mimidae; genus Toxostoma; species Toxostoma redivivum. The sequence continues at coordinate 91,040 of VXBI01004636.1, read as the reverse complement.
AAGCCTCAAGGCCAAGGCCATCAACCAGACAGCTGTGGAATGCAGCTGGACCGGCCCCAGGAATGTGGTAAGGCACCAACCCTTCCCTCTCCAGCCACCCTGGGCTCCAGCTCAGAGCCTCAGGGCAGCACACAAAACCCCTGAAATCAGGATCATTTGTTTGGATTGAATTCCAAGGCGCTGAAAATTTTGGGGGTAATGAGGGACAGAACCTCCTGCCTTTTAAATAGAAGCAAAGAAAAGCTTTTTGTCTGCTTGCTGCAGTGAGAAGTGGCTTAAACACAGACAGCACAATGCTCCAGCAGCCTTGGAATCAACTGCTGCTACCTGAGCTGAGCTCAGGGCTTTTGTGTTGGGAATTCAGAGGCAGGTGGGCAGATTGAACTTGGGCAAGACAGAGGGAAAAGCAGGACAAAGGGTCCAGAGGGAACAGGGTCTCTGCTTCATGCCCCTAAGAAGTGCCAGCCAGTGGCTGCTCTGGGCCGTGCCAAACCCTGCTGTGCTCTCCCTCCTCAGGTCTATGGCATCTTCTACGCCACCTCCTTCCTGGAGCTGTACAGGAGCCCCCACAACAGCACCACCAGCGCCCACAACATCACGGTGCTGGTGCAGCGGGACGAGCAGTACCTGTTCCTGGTGGGCTCCTCCTCCTCCCTGCCCCTCTGCCTGCCCAGGGCTCCTCCAGGGCACAGCCCTGACCTCTGTGCCTCCCTCCCAGGTGCGGGTGATGTCTCCCTACCAAGGGCCCCCCTCTGACTACGTGGTGGTGAAGATGATCCCGGATAACCGGCTGCCCCCGCGGCACCTGCACTCTGTGCACACTGGGAAGACATTCGCTGTCATCAAGTGGGAATCACCCTATGACTCCCCTGACCAGGACATGGTAACTGCTCACTGAGCCTTCTCCTGTCCCTGTGCACACAAAATCCTGCCTCAGAGACAGCCTTGCCTTCCTTCTGCTGGAGGAAGCTGACATCAGTTCCATGCTTCCCATAAAACCATCGGTGAAGCATCTTCATTTCCTCCCTGCTGGCCATTAGCTCAGGACTGTAACATTTAAAAAGAGCCAGGTCTGGGATATCTGTTGCTGACCAAGTCTAAAAACAGCCCTGAGCATGTTCCAAAACACCTTTCTGGGCTTAGGCTCTGCCCAGGAGGGCAAGGCTGGGCTGGGGCACTGCCTCCTGCCCCAACAAAGCCTGGTTCTGTTCTCTGCCACGCTGGAATATGCTCATGTCTCACTCCACTGAAGGCCAGTCATTTTCTCAGCAAGCTTTCCCCTCCCATTCTGCTCCAGAGACTTTAACAGCAAAGGTTTGGAGGTTTAAACCTTCCCAGCAGAGCTGGAAACTCTGACAGGGCAGGGGCTTGCATTGCATCCTTGTGAGTCACCAAGAAATTCAACCTGAGGTTTTCCTCCTGCTCTCATCTGTTGCACTAACTGCATTTCCTGTATCAGTAAATGCTGATTTGGGGCAGAGATGCAGCAAGAGGGTTGGAATTTTGCTTCCCAGGCTTTCTGTAAAGCTCAGCTTTGGTTTAAAGCAAATTTCTAATTTCTAACCCACTTTTCTAATGTCCTACCACCATTTATCTGAAATTCTGCAGGAAAATGAGATTTTTTTTTCCATCCATTTCCTCCCCCTCCAGCTCTATGCCGTGGCAGTTAAAGATTTGGTGAGGAAAACAGATAAAATCTACAAAGTGAAAAGCAGGAACAGCACGGTGGAGTACACCATAAAGAAACTGGAGCCAGGAGGGAAATACCACGTGATTGTCCAGCTGGGAAACATGAGCAAGGAATCCAGCATGAAGATCAACACAGGTAAGGGACACACCACCCACACCTGGAGGCTGCAGAAATGTTCCTGCAGCTCTTGGTCCTCTCCCACAGCCAAAGCCCCATTTTGGAAGGCCTGCCAGGGGAGGTGATGGCACCCCCAAACAACATGAAAATATCTAATATTTTCCTCCTGATAATGGAGATAGGAAAGACACCAGTTTGGCTGTGTACACATCATCAAGCACCATTACAGCCCTACCACTGAACAATTCCTCCCAGCTTCCACACCACAGCACATCCCTTTTCCAAGCAGAAAAAACTCTGATCCCTAAAAAAAACCCACTAAGTTTCAGCAGTGACTCCATTCCTGTAAGAATTAAGTGCTACAACCTCTTTTTACCATTTGCAGTCCCTCTGTCTGCACCAGATGCCTTAAAAATCATCACTGAAAATGACCATATTCTGCTTTTCTGGAAGAGTTTGGCATTGAAGGAAAGTAATTTCAATGAAAGCCGGGTAAGTTTTGCTGTGCCTCCCATCCTACAGAAAATCCTGGAGCAGAGTCAGTGCAAGACTCCTTTCACAGACTCTGAAATCCATCCTGTCCTTGGTGAGCCCTCTAGAAGAGCTCACTAAAATTCCTCTCATGGCTGAGGCTCTGAAGCTGATAGATCCAATCAGTCACCTTTTAGGAACTTAATTACCCTGCTAGAACAGGACAAGTGTCCCATGTGTGAAAGGACTGGGAATAGGACACTGCACTTCCCTGCCTGGAAGTCTGAAAGTTGTCATTATTCAGACTTGGATAGAAAATCTCTGAAATGTTGACTGTCAGAGTATGGGCAGGTAGAAAAATGCACCAGAAAAGCTCTCACCCTCCTGGATGTGTGCTTGGGTGCTAAGGACAGAGTGGACCAGACAAACCAAATCAGAGTCATTTAGGTTGGAAAAGATCTCCAAAACTGGGTCTGATCCCTGCCTTGTCACCAGCCCAGAGCTCTGAGAGCCACATCCAGTTGTTTCTTGAACACCCACAGGGATGGGGACTCCAAACCTCCGTGGGCAGCCCTTCCAGTGTTTAACAAGCCTTTTAGTGCAGAAATCCTTCCTGATGTCCAATCCTTCCTGCTGTCAAACCTGAGCCTCCCCTGGCACAGCTTGAGGCCGTGTCCTCTGATCCTGTCACCTTGGAGAAGAGAAATCTCTCCTCCCTGAGCTGGCCAAGGTCAGTGCACACCAGCAGGGGATCCTGAGGAGGCTCCACATTGCTCCAGTCCAGCAGAGTTCCTCAAAGCCAGATCCAGGAGGAAAACCAAATTTTGGAAGGAGCAAACCCACCCTCTGCAGCCGAGTGATTTGGGGTTTGTGTTTCCCTCAGGGCTACGAGATCCACATGTTTGACAGCTTGATGAACATCACAGCCTACCTGGGCAACACCACAGAGAACTTCTTCAAGGTGTCCAACCTGAAGATTGGCCACAACTACTCGTTCACCGTGCAGGCTCGCTGCCTGTACGGGGGGCAGATGTGTGGGGAGCCAGCCACGCTTCTCTATGACGAGCTGGGAACAGGTGAGCCCCTATTCTCTCCTCATCCCCCTTCAAAAATACTCAGGGAAGCCTCCTAAATTCTTTAGGGATGTGCTGTAAGTACAAACTGTGGACAGAGACATCTAGTAAGCTGCAGAATCATAACTTGGAAAATTCTTTCTCTCAAGTTTGAACCTCTTCTGTTTCCCAGACTGATAAGCTGATAATAGTTGCAAACAAGGAGGAAAGTTCTCAAGGTAATAATATGGTCACAAACAAGTTAAAATCTGGTAAAAAACGAAATGGAATTCATAGTAAAGATGAACACCTGGTGTTTTTCCCATGGGATACATCCTGAAGTACAGTCTCATGGATGTTTATCCCAATTGACCAATGAACTACTGTCCTATTTGAGTCTCTCAAACATGCTTTAAATACAACTCCACTCAATAAAGCACCCGTTTTCCCTGAAAGGTCCATGTGTGTTACTGTCCTTTTTTCTGCCTTTCTGGATCACAACCACACAAACAGCACTTTGTGTCCCTCCCTCACCAGGTAAAGACTCCTCTGCCACCCAAGCCGGGCGAGGCACGGACGTGGCTGCCATCGTGGTGCCCGTGCTGTTCCTGCTGCTGGTGACCCTGGGCATTGGCTTTGTGCTGCTCTACATGAGGCACAGGAGGCTCCAGAACAGCTTCACTGCCTTCGCCAACAGCCACTACAGCTCCCGCCTGGGCTCGGCCATCTTCTCCTCGGGGGACGACCTGGGTACGTGGCCCTGGTGGCATCTGGGGACAGCACTGGTGGGGTGGTGGCAGGGTGAGGATTAATTCTTTATCATGGTTTGGGCCACTCTGGCACCACAATCTCTATGGAATTGATCTCAGAGTACAAGTCATGGAATCATGGAGTCATTACAGTTGGAAAAGATCTTCAAGACCATCAAGTCCAACTGCCAAACCTTTTCTCAACCAAACATTTTTATCAAATTAAACCCCTCCTTCCCATGCAAATAATTTAAAAACTCATTGAGGATGTGAAATCAGGGCAAGAATTAATTATTTATCATGCTTTGGGCCACTCTGGCAGCACAATCTCTATGGAATTGATCTCAGAGTACAAATCATAGAATTATGGAGTCATTAAACTTGGCAAATACCTTCAAGATCATCAAGTCCAAATGCCAAAAGTTTTCCCAACCACATATTTCTATCACATTAAACCTTTCCTTCCAATACAAAGGACTTAAAAACGCATCGAAGATGTGAAAACAGGGCAAGAATTAATTCTTTATCAGGTTCTGGACCACTCTGGCAGCACAATCTCTCTGCATCTGGTCTAAGAGTACAAATCATGGAATCATGGAATGGTTAAGGTTTCACAGACCTTCAAGACAATCAAGTCCAACCACCAAAACTTTTCCTAACCAAACATTTTTATCAAATTAAACCCCTCCCTCCCATGCAAATCATTTAAAAACTCATTGAGGATGTGAAATCAGGGCAAGAATTAATTCTTTATCAGGTTCTGGACCACTCTGGCAGCACAATCTCTATGGATTTGATCTCAGAGTACAAATCATAGAATTATGGAGTCATTAAGTTGGAGAAGATCTTCAAGACCATCAAGTCCAACTGCTGAAAGTTTTCCCAACTAAACATTTTTATCACATTAAACCCCTCCTTCCCATGCAAATCACTTAAAAAATCATTGAGGGTGTGAAATCAGAGCAAGAATTAATTATTTATCATGTTCTGGGTCACTCTGGCATCACAGTCTCTATAGGTTTGATCTCAAAGTACAAATCATGAGAATTATGGAGTCATTAAGTTGGAGAAGATCTTCAAGACCATCAAGTTCAACCACCAAAGGTTTTCCCAACCACACATTTCTATCACATTAAACCTCTCCTTCTGATGCAAATCATTTAAAAACGCATTGAGGACATGAAATCAGGGCAAGAATTAATTATTTTATCATGATTTGTGCCATTCTGGCATCACAATCTCTATGGATTTGATCTAAGAGTACAAATCACAGAATTATGGGGTTGTTAAACTTGGAAAACACCTTTAAGACCATCAAGTCCAGCCACTAAAAGTTTTCCCAACCAATATTTTTATCAAATTAAGCCCCTCCTTCCCATACAAATAATTTAAAAACAGAGTATAAAGTGCTGAGGGCCCCCTAACATCTCTCTTTGGGGTTTATTTTGCAGGAGATGAGGATGATGAGGCCCCAATGATAACTGGATTTTCAGATGACGTCCCCATGGTCATCGCCTGAAGCGCATTTCCGACTGTACAAAACCAAATGGTGTAAATATTTTATTTGATAAAAATAGTTGATTGTTTATTTTAAAAATGCACTTTGAGTTGCAATACGTTATTTTTATATGGGCCAAAAAAAGAAAAAAATAATAATAATTTTAAGAATACACTTTGTAGTAATCAACTGTGAATTGCAGACTAGGTTGGTTGAGTAACAAATTGCTTTGATTTAACATTAATTTAGTCTTACAAGGCTATGCTTGCTGGGCATGCTTTTAAGTCTGTGAGATATTTTCCGTTGACTAAATTGGCTACTCATTTTATTTTTCTAAGACAAGAATAAATTTATTTAAAAAAAATAAATTCAGGAGATTATATATGTAGAGAGAGATAATATAGTCCCTGAAGGTTTTGCTTTTACTTTAGGACAAAAAAAAAATCCTTTGGACTTTGTTTTATATGAAAGTATTTTTGTTGTGTTAATTTATTGGGAAATCTGCTGTGGAACAGATTTCCAGAGTCGTCAGACATTGTACACATTCTTGTGTAGAACATGTGCCACTTTATCTTGCAAGGCAGTCGTATCTTGGCATCCCCATCATTGTCCTTGCCATGATAATAAAAACCCTCATTTTCACAGAATTTTAAAGACCCAATCTTTGAGCAATCTTAAGGTACAGCAGCACATTTTTTTTTTTTGGGATGACTTTTAGCTTCCTGCTGCTGTGGGAAGTTAAAAACATCCCCAAACCAAGATGTGCTGCCCAAACCCTTCCTGCTGCTGCCCCTGCCCATCACACTTAATTAATTAATTAATCTGGAGCTTACAACCACCACATCACTGAAACAAAAAAAAATTGCCACTTGCACCTTAAAACTCATTTCCCAGGTATTTTTAGGATACTCCTCTGTGGAGCTTCCCTCAGATGCCAGCACGGTGGTGGGACGGAAGGGGGAGCCTCCAGTGTGTGCAAATCCAGATTTTCCACACTCACACCGAGCAATAATTACTGAAAATTTAAATTAATTTGGCCCACAGCAGGGATTTGATGCTCCTTCATCAGAATTTCCTAAAAGCAGCTGCAGTTTTACCTACAGCTTTAGAATTAATATAAATATACACACACACATAAATGTTATTTTCTCATCTTACATTCCCAGCAGACACAATACTGGCTGCAGAGCCAAATGCAAAAAGTCTGCTTGCCACTGTTTGGAGCTTTGATTTTTGTGACAGCAAAATGTGAATTTCACCAAAAAATGTGAACCTCACCACTACCTGCCAAGCCAGGAGCACGACAGGGGAGGATGTTCAGGGCTCTCCCCTGGCTGTGCTCAATATATGCAAAACTTCTCACCAGGAAATACAGCACACTGTCTTGTCACACTGTTTTTGTGAAAAAACAAAGGTATTTTTGCTGTGTAAATGAAGTTATAATTGCAGTCTTCCTACAGATGAAATGAGAGAGGCCAACTATGTTTTGATACACAACTGATCAGTTTAATTTCACAATAGAAAAATGTATAAAAAAAAAAGTTGTAAGTCTGGATGGTTTGATACTCTAGAGAAATACTGACTCTATTTTCAATTACTGGTGTTAGCATTCCCGGTGACAGATTTTTTTCCTCCCCCCCACCAAAGCTGGGACCAAACTAGAATCAGATTTTTATAAGTAGCAGCAAGCTCACAGAGTTGCAATATTTTTATTTTGTCAGTGCATCAGGTGCTGCTCAGGAGTTGAAATTTTGAGTTAAATCAACCCAGTACACACAGCTCAATTTGCCTGGAGTTACAGCTACACAGAGAGACCAGACTCTGACCCAGAGGCTAAACCAGTCTCAAAAACATAAATCAAAAGATTTTATGCAGGAGAGGAAGCTTAAAAACAGGGATAAGGAGTATTTAACCCTTCTTTATAAAGTAATTTTTTTTAGCACAGGTAACTGAAAATTACAATGTAGCATCCCAAAATCTGGTGCCTCTCTGGTGAGGGTTAGGAGTGGTTAAATTCTGGTATTTTACTCCCCCAGGGTAAATCCTGCTGCAGTAAAATGAGCAGAATTGAGAGTCTAGCCCATCTCTGTCCAGCCAGATGCCAGGGGGGACCCTTGTAACCACTTTATGTCCTGCAGAAATCCCTTGGCTGGAGATTTCCAAGCATCACCTGGGGGACAGGTCACTCCTGGCCACTCTGAAAAGCTCCTGGCTTGGGGACACTCGTGCAGAGCAAAGCATTTTGTACCCAAAACCCAACACTCTTGGTTAAATCTAACTCCCAAACACAGCCTGGGCAGAGCAGAGCCCTCTGTGGAGTCACCCCAGGGGTTTGGGGACACTGCAAAGCCCTTGTGGGGACAGCACTGTCACTCACAGCTGTCCCCAACCCTTCCCTTCACTGCAAAAATCACCACTGTGCTTCAGCAAAGCAACTTTCACAGGGCTAGTGTATTTTATATTTAGATAGAGAAGTCTGGGCTCCAGGTGGGGAGTAACCGATGCAGTTCTGGGGTAAATTGTATATTTTTATGAACTTTTGAAGCACGGAATCTTGTTCACAGAGACATTCAGGGGTGGGAGGGTTCTGCTGTAAATATGGTACGTGGATGTGGATGTATATTTCGTTCTGGTTTCGTTTCTGTAGCCTTATGTGATGTGACATGACTTGCTGCCCTACATTTCGGGAGGTGATTTGGGTTTGCTTTATAGGAACCCAGTAAAATGTTTGGATCTGTATGGAAAACAAAACAAGGGTATGGAAAATACCCTGGTTAGGAGGAACTTCCACCACTTAATTTGTGTTTGCATCCATTTCAGATGCCCATGGGTACTCTCAAATCCATTTGAACCAAAGACTAAGGTTGAACATGAAAATCTGTTGAGGTTTTGGATCATGAGGCTTCTTTTGCTTTAGCTCAGGCTTTTTGTGAGGTTTTCTTTTTTGTGCTGGGGGTTTGTTTTTTATTAGAAAGACAAGGAGGAACCAATTCCCAGGCTGGAGACCTATTAAAGGTCAATAAAAGGCTCTTTCCAGTCTGAATAAACCCTGTCTGTGGGTTGCTGTAAAAGCTCCCTGAACCCAGCAGAGCAGAGCCCATGGAGGAAGCAGCTGGAGCAGGAGCTTCCAGCCCCTCTGCACCCCAGGAAAAGTGCAAGAGGATTTCAGAAAGGGTGAAATATGGGGTGAAAACCCTGCCTGCAGGTATTTCATGTGCAGAAATTCACACCTCGGCTCTCCCTGCCCTGACTTGTTCCAGGTGCTCCCACCTGGGCACAGCCTCAGGGGAGAGCTGCAGGCTCAGCCCCAGGAAAAGCCTCTTTTCCCTGGTCACAAGGAAAGTCACAGAGATTTTTGGGAGCTCTGAGCCAGCAGGGAAGGGGAGGGGAGAGCAGAGAGCAGCATCCACATCTTGTGGCCTCGTGGCCAAAGGAGCTTTGTGTTTGATGGTCACCACATTATTTCATTCCTCCTGTTTCCAGAGTGTCCCAAAACCTCACATTATCCACCAGGGAACCCCAACCTGGGCCAAAAAAAATCTGCCTGAGCAGAATTCCCATTCCTGGCAGGGCAGAGCTCAGTGTGAGCATCTCCATGCTTGGAATCAGAGTATATTTAATTACAAACTTCACCTACTCACTGATGGAATAGTAAAATTCAATTTTTCAGCAAAAAAGTAACCTTTTCTGAAACAGCTTTTAAGTCTCCTTCAAATGGACTTGAGAAGGGAAGTGGTGCAATAACTCAGCTACTCTTGGACCCCAAGAGCATCTTTGTTCCTGGAAATAGCTGCAACATTATAATTAATCCTTCCAAACCTGCATCAGTCCACAAGCAGCCAGCCTCTAATAGAGGTAGTGTCACCTTTTAATCAGGTTCTTTAAGTGAAGTTTAATGTTTTACTATTTGAAGTGCTACTCTGTGTCCTTTGTTTGTTTTTTGGTTTTTTTTTTTCATTCACTGATTTCTGCTATGTATTATTGCACAATTTTGAAGGAATTTTTGTCTGTCCATTTTTTTCCCCCCCACTTAATGATAATAATAAAAATGGATTGGGAAAACCAAACAGTTTCTGGTTTCTGAAGTTGTTATCCAACATCTATGTGTCTAGTGCAGGAAAAAGGATGCTTTTCTCTGAATATACTTTTGTTTTACAAAACCTAAAAGGATTATAGAATCCCAGAATGATTTGGGTTGGAAAGGACATTAAAGATCATCTAATTTCTATCCCCAGCCATGGGATAGAGAGGCTTCCACCGTCCCAGGCTGCTCCAAGCCCCATCCAACCTGTCCTTGGGCACTTCCAGGGATCCAGGGGCAGCCACAGCTGCTCTGGGCACCCTGTGCCAGCCCTGCCCACCCTCCCAGGGAGGAATTTCCCCCAGATATCCAATCTAACCCTGCCCTGTGGCAGTGTGAAGCCGTTCCCATCCTCTCAGTGCTCCTGATCAAGCAGCAGTGACAGGACAAGGGCGATGAGAATCAGGAAAATTGAGCTTTGTGCTGAAGGAGTGCACATCCTGAGAGGTGCCACCCTCATTCCTAACTCAGTCACGTCTGCCTGTCCCTTCCCTCAAGGTCACCAACACCCCCAGACACCAAATATCATTTCCAGCCTGTCCAAGCTTCACCTCCACATTTGCACATCATCACCTCAAGCGTTATTTTCCACTTAAAACCCATTTCCACAGCAATCCCAGCCCTGCCCGGGCTGTGTGCAGGTACAGCCAGCACCTGAGCAGCCAAAATCCGGCAGGATTTCTCCTGGCAGGGAAAGTAATGAGCAGGCAGCAGCCTCCTCACACGTCCCTCATTTCCCAGCCCAGATAATTGGAAAGGCAACATGTGATCTTGGTGGACATAATTGAGGCTTTCAGCATCTTAAGTGTTGCACTTCATTAACATTTAGCTTAAGGCAACGTTAACAAACAGTCGTTCCTTCCCTCGGTTTGAATGAAGTTGATTTTTTTCCAGATTGTTCCCCCTGGGAGGTACAAGGAGCTCCACCTCATTCCCAAGCACCGACTTTCTGCTGGAAGAACCAAAGTGACTCTGAAGCCTCAGTGCTGTCGCTGACAAAACTTTCATGGAATAAAAGTTCTATTCAATGGAATAAAAGTTTGCCACCTCTCCCAGCAAAACCTGCAGGTTTCTATGGATAGGGAAGATTTCCACCCTAAGCCTTTACTGCCTCCACCACAGCAAGTTAGAACATTTTTCCCACTGTGATGAAAACCCATCAAAGATTGCAGTTCCTGGAGGAGCTTTGGATGGAGCACAAGGCACAAACCCATCCAAGAGCTGGATCCAAGCTCCCCTCGCTCTGCTGCTCCTGGAAATTCACCTCTTTCCCCCAGATAACATCAAGAGCTACTTCCTGCAACCACAGGGAGGAGAAGACATGGATCTTGCCTGCAGGAGTGAGGAAACCAGGTGGAAATACAGCAAAAAATCCCTTCCCACCACGGGTTAAGCTTTTCACAGAATCCACAGGCTCTGATGTTGAGAGAGAGCAGCTGAAGTTCTGGCTCACTGCTCCTCCTTTGAGCAAGCACTCCCGGTGCCTCGTGCCAGACTCCTGAACGATTGTGTTTAGCCTTTCTCAGCTGGAAAGATGAAATAACTGAGGATATTTCACAGCAGAACTCAAGCTGGATTTTGGGATGGAGGAGCCAAGAGCTCCCAGATAGCCCAGCTGAAGGAAGGAAGGAAGAGAAGGTCTGTGGGAAGGGAAAGATTCATGCTAACCATCAACATCTTGGCTCCTACCACAAACCTCCCAACCTGCCAAGTGTGGGATGCAAGAAAAATGGCATCCTCCAGGATGTGAGGTTTCTTTCTTTCCTGTCAATTATAGGCATCCAGAAGCACACAACCTCAAACTCTCAGAGCTGGGCTGACATCATGCCCAGAAGATTCTCTCTCCCCAGGCTCTGCAGTCCTGGGATCGATTTAGGGAGCAGACCTGACCTCTTATTTTTCAGGAGCACCTGCGTGGGGTTGTGCTGGAAAAAATCCCAGGGCGATGGTGGGTCATAAAAAAGGAACTAGACAGCAGTTTGGGCAAGAAGGAAAGACACTCAGCAGGAAGTCATTAAATTCATCCTGAAGCCTGATACTGGCTGTACAGGAGGGGAATGTTTTAGAGTGGAGGACCTGAGGCAGAGGTGGACAAGAAGTGACATTCATGTCACCAAGCCTCTCATCTCTGGGCTGGCCTGGCCAAAAGAGGAGACTTATTTTCCCTGGATCTTTCTGTGGAGAGAAGCAGACACCCTCCATGGAGGAATTTGGAACCTGAATGGAAGCTTGGGGCTTGAGTGAGCCATTCTCAATTGCTTTTATACACTTGGAGAATGGCTGCCTGTGCATTTTGTATCTCCCCAAGCCTGAGAGAGACATCAAAGGGTAACAAGAGGATGGAGAAGAGGTTGGAGGCTCCTCCTGGCCCAGGCTCTGTGTAACAGCAGGCAGCATTCATCCCTGCCCAAGCTGGGAGGGTCATTCCAGGCCTCATCTGCAGCCCAAGATGAGGCACAGCAGTTCAGAGAGCGCTTCCCTCATCCTAAAATAGGTCAGACTCTCTTTGCTATAACGGGAACTCAACAGAGACTGCCTCACACTGAGCCTGGGGACTGTAAGACACCACAGCCTACGTGAAATGAATCCCAAAGCCTGGGTTTGATCTGGCTGAGATCGTCCCCCCTGCAGCCAGGCAGCTCCTGAAGCACACACACCCTGCAGGCTGGAGAGCAGCCCTGGCCCAGCATCTCCTCTTTGTTAGCACCCCTGCCCCAGCAGCGCCACGGCTCCTCTCCCAACACCTCCCTGCTCCCCTCTGAGGCTGCTGGCCCCCTTTGGGGTTAGCCTGGCTCTGAAGTGACACAGCCTTCCTTCCCCCCAGCCAGGGCTTTCTCGGGATCCCTCGGAAAGCCAGGAACAGAAGCCTGGAGGCCAAATGCCAGCTGTGTGCTCAGTCACGGGACCAGCTTGGTTTCCCATCCAGCTCCACTTTGCAGTAGCTGATGGAACCCACAGCCAGCCTGTCTCTGTACCCTGAAAATTACCACGGCAGACTCAGAGCTGGTGAAGACAATAGCGTGTTTGGCTCATTCTTCTGCATCAACACCATTTCCAAATGTACTTTTCCCTCCTAAACTTATTTAACCTCGCAACCAAGAGCCACAAGGATGGCGAGCTGTTTGTTCCAAGCCCAGATCTCCCGGGAGAACAGGCACAAAGAATAGAAGGCAGCCTGGAGAGATGGGAAGAGGGAAAATCCAGAGAGGGATCCGAATGCACCGCCCTTGGAGACCGTGCCAGTGACCTGCTAAGGGTCCAGCCATCATAAATAAATAGGCTGCGTTTATTGTCTGGCCAAGCACGGTAATGCTTGAGCTGCTTCCAGCGGGTGGGGCCAGGGCCGGCCCCGCTGCTCCGTGCTGAGACAAAACAGATGTCGCTCACCCGCGCCCGTCCTCAGGGTGAGCTGAGCTGCAGCCCCTCCTGCCTGCCATGGCTCAGGGGGGCTTGGTAATGCCCCTCCCAGACCCCCAGAACCAGAGCCAAAAACTTCTGCTGTGGTGGTGGTGAATCCTAAGCGAGGGGTGATAGTGCCGTGGGGCGACAGTGCCAAGGGGTGACAAAACCAAGGGGTGACAAAACCAAGGGGCGACAAAGCCATGGGGCGCCAATGCTAAGGCAACAATCCCAAGAGTGACAGTGCCATGGGGTGCCAATGCCAAGGGGTGACAAAGCCATGGGGCGACAATCCAAGGGGTGACAATCCCAAGGGGCGACAGTGCCAAGGCAACAATCCCAAGGGCGACAGCGCCAAGGTGTGACAAAACCAAGGGGAGACAAAGCCATGAGGTGACAAAGCCAAGGGGTGACAGTGCCATGGGACGACAATCCTAAGGGTGACAATGCCAAAGGGCACAGGCCAAAACCTGTGGCGATTAAAGCACCACATTCCTCTCCCTGTGCACAGCCCCACCAGATGCTCTGCACTGGTCCTACAGCCCCCCCAAGTCAGCTACACCTATGGGAAGGTAGAGCTGAGAAGCAGCTCTGTCTGTACCAGAACCCAGAAACCCACAATTCACTTTTTAACCTGTTTTTTTGGCCGGTTTGGTCCAAAGCAAGCAGCTCCCAGCTGACCCCACTGCCACTCACGTGCAGTAGATGGCAGCAGAAGCTTTAGTCACTGGCCACCAAACTCACAAGGATCCCTCCTCCCCCCACATTTTTTTTTTTTTTTTACTTTTTACTTTTGGTGGCCTCAAAAATTATTAGTTCCAGATGAGCTCCCGCCATTGTAATAGTCCATTTAACCCGATCCACTCTGGGCAGAGTCAGTGCAAGTTCAAATGCAGCATTTTCACGTGCAAACCACACATCAGAGACATTTTTTCCGCGCAGCTCTGGGCATTCCTCGTGCAGCAGAAAAGGGGAAATGCAGAAGGTTAAACCTCACACACACGGCCCCGGCCGTGGGCAACAATGGCACTTTGTCAAGGCAGCGCTGCCAGAGCGGGGCTGAACTTCTGAATTGAACCAGGAACCTCAGCACTGCTTCTCCCTTTGAAGATTAGCACTAATAAGCCAAACCAGTGGGTATTTTGTTTTATAAGGAAAGAGCATTTCAAGTCACGTACACTGCTATTGTTGGACACAAAACATGTTCTGTCTCTGCCTGTGGTGACTCCAGCGACTGCTCCACGCTTGTCTTTTGCTGGGATTACCTTTATTTTTATACTATATTAAATTTACCTCCCACCATCTTTCAGGCCTGTTAAAACTGACGGCATTTCCCAGGGCTAACTACACAGATACAGTTAAAAACCCCATTTTATTGCCATATTATTTTATTATCATATTCAAATTTTACGCCTTTTTTGGATGAAGTATTGAGAAACAATAATCAGAACTACCAGATTTCCCTCCTACTGGAATAACAGGCACATCCCATATAAACAAGCTCCATGTAAGAGGTGCATTAAATGATTTGTTTCTGGTAAATGAAGACAGCTCTAGCATAACACATGGAAAATTTCATGTTGTTTGCTTTTGTAATTCACTGTACACACAGCCTTTAATCTGAGGATCTCTGAGCACTCTGTACAGTTTAATTAAGGCCCACAACTGCCATGTTGGGGAAGTACATTAAACGCAGCTATGCTGATTCTTTACAGATGGGCAGGCTCAGGGGCTGAGTTGTGTGCTCCAAATTTCCCTCTCCCCATCCTGGATGGGTCCTTAAAGCTTTTCCATGTGGCCTTCCCAACGACAATCAGAGAAAATAGCTGAGTTTAAACCCCCAACCAAACAAGAAAACCTGCTTTCATCCAGGGCTGAGCCTTCCAATGACATGTTGTACCTGCAAAGCATCTGACTGCATTCCCACTCCCTCAGTTCTGGTGGAAAACCATGTTTCAGCCATGTGGATCAGCACAGGGCTCGGGTAATTCTGTGATTCTGCATTACATACCCCCTCACCAGCCTGCCTGCAATGGGTTAAACCCCAAACCCATGTACTGACGTGACCCCAACATCAGGTCAGGAGCCAGACCCCGTCCCAAACTGAGACCTGCCGGGCCCCAGATCGTCTGTTCTGCTGCAGAGCTGGGAAGAAGAACATCCCAGCATCTTGGCTCCCAAAGCCCCATTTTTCCACGGTATTCTCTCCTGCGGAATCTGCATGGAAACCGCTCGCAGTGCCGAAGCCACGGGACAAATGAATGGGAATTCACCCTGCCAGTGATATCCATCATGAGACACAAGGCTGCACAGGGGAGGGGCACGCTGAGCCCTAACCAGCTGCACATGTACAGTGTCTGCCTCGGCCAGCCCCTGGCCTCGGGGACTGCACAGTTGCTAAACCCTGGGAGCAGGATTGGGAGCAGCCAGGTCACCCCCTGCTCCTGGCTGGTGCCCTCACACCTCAGCCACTTGAGGCCACCACTTCCTCGTTGGCCTTGGGAATGGGCAAGCAACCAGCTTTGGCCAGGGAATGAATAGGTGCTGAAGTCATTCAGCTTTTCCCAACATTGTTCCAGCTTTGGCTGCGGAGCAGTTCTCCATCTCTCCCTTTTCCGTGTTCCTTCCCCCTCTCCTCTGCGAGCTCCTTTGTTCTCGTGTTTACAGCGGCATCGATTTGCTGTCAGAAAGCAACATGGCCTTGGAGTTTCTGTACACACAGCCCAAACCCAGCCGCCTGGAACCTGCCCCTCTCACACCCTGACTGGCTGCCACGGGCTGCACTCGGCGTTTCAGATGTCACTGCCCCTTCCTGCTCCTCTCAAACCCGCTGAGGAGAGTGGGGGCATAAACCATGGCCCCACACAGAGCCCCAGAGAAACACCTGGGCAGGACCAGCTCCTTCTGCTCCTCTTTCCCATCAGCTCAGACATCTCAAAGGTTTCGGTCATGTTTTTCTCTTGTGGTTTGAGAAAATCCCCTCCCTGCTGCCTGAACAAAAGTCTGGGTTGGTTGTGCAGAGTAAGCAGCCCCAGGACTGCTGTCCTCGCTGTGTTTGCAGAATAGATAGAAAACATGAAAGGACAGGGCATAAACCATCTCCCTCCTGCTCTACCAAGATGAAATCCAGATTCTTGGTCTCTCCTAAAAAGCTGAGGGGTTGCTGCCAGCGCTGCTGAAATGGGACCATGGGCTCCATCTCACCTCATGAGAGGACCTGGGGGAAAAATTGTCTCCTGCTGCACCAATTTCCTTGACCTGTTAAGAATTCCCTGCCTCTCTCAGCTTCCAGCAAGTGTTGTTCCAGGTTTTAGAGCAGCAGCTCTCTGCTCAGTTCTATTTATTGCCACCTCCAGCCAAACCTCTCATGGCCATTCCCTTGGCAATGTGGTAACTCAAGTCCCTTTAGTGGCTTCTCAGAGGGCTGAAGCCCCCATTTTCACTTGGTTCCAGTTTCCAGATCCTCTCTCTTTTCCAAGCTCCATTGCTTTTACCTGCTTTTGTTCAGCTCTCCCATGAAAGGAGGGGTTGGAAGGGGTGACAGGTCTGTAAATATATCGGATTGTCTCTGGGAAAAAAAAGGTAGAGCAGAAAGAGTGATGGATACACTCTTCCCCTCCTTGCACTTGGGACAGATGAAGGAAGATGGCAGATAATTGCTCTTTATTGTGCCCCGGGTTCACCTTAAGATGAAGGAAGTGATAAGATTTCAATTAATGTCATTTAAGATTCCCTGCAAGCTGTCCTGTTCCTTTCTTGGCTTCTTTCCTCCTCTGAAATTGTGGTCCTCAATGCTGCTTTTGTAACCCCACGGGAGCTCCCTAAATGGGCCACATCCTCACCTGGTGAGCACTGTCAGGGCTTCACCGACAGCAGTGGAGCAATGCTAATTTAGACCAGATGCCAATCCCCCTGCAGCCCCGCTCTGGATTTATTGTAGGGCAGGCTAGATAACATACTTCATTATACAAAGCAGGGATCGTTTTCCAGCTTGCCCAAGAATGAACCGAGGAGCTTTTCTAATCAGCTTAAACTGATCAAGATATCCAGGCACAGAAAGCCTGATATGATATCCAGGTTTCTGTGTAAGGCACCTAATGCTGAGCTTTCTTACTTTCCTGAGTAACTGCACCAAATTCCTTGGGATTTCTCCCCTGAAAAAGGAGAATACAACCCAGGGAGCTGGCACCCTGTTGAATAACACACAGAGAAAAACCTTCGCTAGATATTGGTTCTTTTAAAAGAAAAAATCAGAAAAGAATATACTAAAAGAAATAAATGGATGCATGAAGCTGTTGGTGAGATATTGCACACCAGAAACATTTGAATTTCGATCGCATTTTACCTAAAGCCAGAAGAAAGCACTGAATCACAAAGGTATCCCAGAACAAGCCCCAACATCTTGAAAACAGTTCTCACTGTTCCCTTCAGATTTTCAAAATGTCTCCTTACAAATATCTGCTGGCACGCAGTCACAACATCCTCCTTTCTGACTGTGCCGCTTCGGAATAAAGCAGAATTTCCACGTAAAGAATGACTCCCAGCTTCCACAGACTTCCTAATTCAAATAAATTATATGTATGCATTTATGACTACAAACAGCAGTGAAACCCCCCCTGACAAACATCCAGCAAAGCGGTGCAAATAGCTGAAATTCTCTGCCCCCCCTGCAGATCCACTAATGTTTATTGTACCCAAGAGCATCCATTTTCGCTCCTCTTCTATATATACACGCATGACGTTTCCATATGTTCTGCAGCTCAGCTCCCTGGTAACATCCCACCCTCCAGGGGAGGGGGAGAAGCCTGGAAGCAGGGGGGGAACTCAGTGAGAGACCCCCGGCTCGGGCAGGAGCAGGGTGGGGAAGAAGAGCAGAGCTGAGATTTTGTGCCTTCTCCTCCTCCTCGAGCACCTAAACCCAGCCCGGTGCTGCCACAGCAAACACTGATTTTCCTGCCCATCCCCTGCAGCACCAAACCTTCCCCTGCTCCTTCGTTTTTGTTTTTTTTTTTTTACAATAGCCATTCCAAGGTGTGAAATCTGCGGGAGGGGATGCGGGGCAGGTTTGGGGAGGGGGTGCTGCATCTGTGAATATGATTACAGGTTTAAAACGTGTGAAGTCTTTTCAGATTTAATGAACCAGAATGTGACTTTCATTTTGGCTGTGCATATTTTGAACCCTAATATATGTTTATTTAGTCTAATTAATTGCCTTTAAAAAAAAATTCCCCTGTGAAAGATACCTGCTCAGCTCTCCCGAGTATTTTGCAGTACCCACACACAACAAAGGCTGTTCCTCGGCAATACAGGGGCTGAGACCTCCTCGTTCCTGCCTTCTGCACGGGAGGAGGAGGCTGATTTGAGAAAGGAACACTGCCCTCCAATAGATTAGAAAGTCATTTTCCCCTCCTAGTTCAATACTGAGGCGTTGCATTTACCTGATGTGGTTTGAGCAGGTACTGTGGATGGGGATGGAAAAGTCAGACAGGGGTGAGGAGCTGTGCAGAGATATGGGATTAAGGAGAGGCAGGGACAAGTGACCTCCTCAGAGAAAGACAAGGATTTACATTTGTCCTCTGTGATTTCAGTCCTCCAGCTCAAGACAGGAAAATAATATGGCAAAATAAACCAGGAGGAGGAAGTCCTTGAATGCCAGCAACAGATATCAGCATGCAACAACCCCCTGAGCCACAAGTCTTTGAGGAGCAGGTAGCACAGCCTGGCAGCTTGGAGAGGGAAAAGCTGGCACAGCCATAAGGGAAATCCTTCCCAGCAGCTCCAAGACAAAGGGCAATGCCAGCAGAGCCGGGGCAGGGGATGGGAATGTTCAACTGAGTCCCTTCTGAGGCATAAAGTGATTAAAAATAGGGGATGTTGTAGAGACCTGCTTGTTCCTTGGTCCTGCCAGGTGATGACCTGCTCCAAACCCTTTTGTATTTGTCTTTTCCATTGTGCTCTGAACATGATGCAGTAGACAAAACCTCAAGTCCTGAGCATGAATCCATCCTGCTCAAATGATCACCATTGATCACAGATAGAAAATCTGCCTGCACTGATGGACAGGATGAACCATAAACCCCCCCCAACTAGGGAAAAGCTGCTGACCTGCAGTGAATATTTGCAAGGCCACATCTTTCACTCTGCTCCTGCAGACCAGGGGCTCAAATCTGAAACCCTCATCAGGCAGCTTCTGATCACATTTTCCTGCCCTCAAAACCCTTCACCCCAAACATCAAACAGGACATTTTTTTTTCCCCTCTACTACGAAAAGTTTTTCAGGACAGGAAAACGGTTTCCTGTCCAGACCAGACACCGGCTTCCTGCAAGCTCTCCAGCAGATCATGTAATCCTACGCCCCTATTTGTAAAATGAAGATGATCGATTGCCTTTGTCTCCTCTACTCAAACGTCCAAGCTGTAGTCCTTAAAACACCCACGTGACCAGGCATAACTCTGCCCTGATCTCACACAGCACTGCAGCAATTCTCATAAATAATGGCAGAGTTACGAAAGTAGGATTTACAGTAATGCGTCAGAGCGCAGGATGACAAAATCGCCTGGGTTTACTCTGAATTTACATGAGAATAAACAAGGCCAGACTTTTGCCCTCATTCCTCAGAAGGGCCCCGGGTTGTGTGTCTGTGTTCCATCTCCTCACCCCCACAGCCTCTTACGTGGAATTACATTAATTTTAACATGATGAACTTGGAAATGGAAGTTTCCCCCAGCCACGCAGCTCTGTGGGCTCTGCCCAGAGGTGGCTGTGGGGGATGGATGGGGATGGGGTGAAGGTTTTGCTCCATGACTCAGCCAGAGAAAGCTTTGGGCTGCCCCTACACATCCACGTGCACCCCAACAGCAACAGGACACTCAGCACACCTCACCCTCTGGAGAAATCCACATAAACCCACCAAAACCAGCCCTGCTTTGGGGGGACAGAGACCTGAAAGGGTTAACTGGCTGCTTTAGGGATGAGCTCTGGTTACACAGAGAAAATTTAAAAAAAAAAAAAACAACAACATTTTGGACATGAGCCACGAATGCAAATGCTCTGAAAAGTGGAATTGGTGAGGTCAGACCTGGTGCTTCTGGGCTGGTAGGAATGAAATGGTGGAGTCCCCAAGGACCTGTGGGGTTTCTGTCTGCAGAGCAAGAGCCATCCTCCAGTGGAGGAAGGAGCTATGCTGGACAGGTTGGGGCATTTATTCCTTCCATCCTACAGCCCTGACACCTTCTCAGCCACCGGAGGCTTCTAACACGAGCCACTGCTGGCCCACATGGCACCTGCTGCCTTTTCAGAGGGCAACTCCAGCACCTGGAGCTCCAAGGAGATGCTCCTGACTCATGAGGAGAGCCAGGAGTCACCACTCGGACCCTGCACCCCACAAGGATTCATGGCAGCCACCACCAACTTCCAGACCCCCAAAATCCCATAATTTTGTTAACTTGACCACTGAGCCCCTGGGGCACAGCCAAGTCTGACAATGCACCTCAGTGGTGGCCTCAGAGGGGGTTCACGAGCCACTGCAGAGCCATGGGAGCCAATCCATGTGTCCCCATGGTGGGCTGGGGCTCCTGGCTGACCAGGGACAGGCTGGGATGACTTTCCAGGAAGAGCAATGAGTAGGAAAAGATGAAAAGGAGAGGCAGCCCCAGGGAGGTTGGAGAGAGAGCTCAATCCCTCTCCCAGATGGGCTGGGGCTGCTGGCAAGCAGAGGGCTGGATTTGGTGGCCCAGAAGGGGCTTTGCTCCCATAGGGAGAGGGATGGATGTGCAAAAGCTGCGTGGTTATGTAAGAAATCCAGCTCTGCTATGGCAGCACAGCAACAGCAAAGGGCTCAGCAGGAGAGGCAGGGAAATCTGCTGACTTGGCTGCTCCTGTCACCACTGACACCCAAACAGGGACAGCTTTACAGCCAGGGCCTGGAACAACGGGGTCCTGCTCAGCTGGACCCCTATAAATGGATTATTTTGGGATCCTGCTCAGCTATACCCCTATGAATGGATCCTTTCAGGGTCCTGCTCAGCTGGACCCCTATAAATGGATCCTTCCTGCTCAAAGGCCTCTGCACAGGGCATGATCCTGATGGATTTTCTCCAGGGCTGGGAACGGAGCTTTCCCACCAGCTGCTCTCCCTCCTGCATGGAATGGTTTGGGTTGGAAGGAACTCAAAGAGCGTTGTCCACCATGGAGTGATGGCAGCACAGCGGAGCTTGCTTCCCTCCCTGGGGAAAACTTCATGGACACAACGGCAGCGATCACAGAACCACATGGACAGGACCAGGGGGTGGGGCAGGATTCCTGGGATATCTCAGGATTCCTGGGGTGTCTCAGGATCCCCAGGATGGAGCTAGACCTGGGAATGTCTAAGGAACCCGGGGATCTCTCACTATTCCCGGGGATCTCTCAGGAACCCGGGGATCTCTCGCTATTCCCGGGACCATCTCAGGAACCCGGGGATCTCTCGCTATTCCCGGG